>JASVEL010011080.1:0-224621 GCA_032618575.1 Nicotiana noctiflora
AGTAGAACATACCTAAGCTACACTTATTTCTAACACTTAACACAATAATGACACAAGATTTGTGCTAATATTCAGTTCTTCAAGCATGTATTGGAACAATCGCTCCACTCCTCCTTGAATAAGAGCAAACATGTAGAGACAGACCAATCATGCAAGATTTGAGCCTCACATTGTGACTAAATGCTACCCTCAGCTGACCACATTTGCATTAGACTCTAAAGGCTCAACTTAAGTAAATTCTGCAGTTCAAGCACTCTCACCAGAAATGATGTCCTATACTCACCATATTTACAGTATTCACAAGGACAAGTAAAAAAAAGAACACTCACTCTCAGAAGGAACTTCAAGTGCCACTACATGTCATACCATAGGCTTGCCCTTATTTTAATTCGCCACTTCTTCAAGAATGATCGGTTGGAGGTCCCATAAGGACTTTTTAGGCTCGTAATGTAGGTTTAGGGAAGGTTAGGTAAGCATTTGGGTACATATGACTTCATCCTCCTTGAACACTACTTACAAGCTTCATTTTGTTGCATTTTGGTTTTCTTTAACTCACATAGCCTCATTAGCATCTAGTCCCCGATTATAGAACCACCTTGCATACCTCTCCCAATTTTTATTCAAGTCTCCACAATGTATATCTATTTTTTTTTATTGGAGCTTGAATACATTAATACGCACTATGATGTATGTGGCGTTAGACTCAATATATAACCTTGCCTATCTCCCTTTGACACCACCCCCAACTTAGGCTTTTAGCCTCATTTTCAATGTTCAAGAAGGGACGGGTTCAAAAGAGGGGATCATTTTGCAAAAAGGGAATGGTTTGTACTGAGTTGGCCAAAGAAAGGTTTTAAGGCTCAAAGAGGGGTACTAGTGATATTATTTACTCAATAGTAGGTTTGAAAAGCTAGAGAGATGTTTCAAATTAAAACAACGAATGACTAAGATCATTTCTCCAACCGGACATACTATCATTAGTATTTAAAGACCAACCAGGCAAGTTCTAGATGACAGAAGTGGACACAAGAACTATATACAAGTAGAAAATCTCTCTTACACACATTGTACTTGAACTGCTTAATTCACATTGTTTAGCACTATCGAGCAACTACTTTGCCATTTCAAGCTTTTATGGGTCGCTATAGAGTTACAAAGTGAGCCTTAAATTCACAATATTGGTCATAGAGACAAGTTCCCTTAAGACAGTCGTCAATCTATCTATCATTGGGACGAGTCGAGAAAAATGACTATCGAGGATATGTGCTAGGTACAGGTATGCATGCTTGGCACTGAACAATTTCACTAAACTGGTCACATTGATTTACACACGAGGTTCGATTCTACTATTACACTATTGGAAAAGAATCAGACAAAGAAAAACCAAGAGGAATTGATTGGCTAACTAATCAGAAACAAATATTGACAGATCAAAACATTGTATATACACTGCTTTATAGATCAAAGTTGTACAAGTTTGATACACAAAAGCACAAAAATGGCAATATCAAATCAAAAAACCAAAAGTATACTCCCGCCCCCAACTTAGAACGATGCATTGTCCCCAATGCAGATAATAAAATTGCAAAGTGTGAGGAGAGACTACCTGAGGCACACTAAGTGTTATGGGAGTAGGCAGCTGGCTGTGTGCCAAGGTGATCACCCTCCTGTGTATCTGGCAAGGGTACAGTCGAGGGTGCAACCTCTGCTGCCGGTGGAAGATCTGGTGTAGAAAGCAGGGCTGGCACTGGAGTTGATGGTGGGGCTGCTATGACCACAGCTGGCATCTGAGAGCTGCTAGATGCCTCGGCTGATGTATGAACTATGGGGCCTCCTCGGTCAATCAATGATCTCTGCAAGGCCACCTCAAGATGAGCGTGCTCATCCTCATCCACATCATCATCCTCTTGAGGTGAAGCTGGAGCTGCTGCATTCCCCTTGTCTACAGGCTGTGGAGCATGATCGCTGGAGAATCCCGAGCCATCCTCATCTTCATCACTGTCACTACCTCCCTCAGCTTCCTCATCAGAGGCAATATCAATACGGCTAGGAGGAGCTGGGGACTGTGAGTCTCTGGGTGTAGGAACGACAGGGTCAGCCATTAGGTTGGTGAAATCAAGGCCTAAATCAGGCACCTCATCAGCACTCTTATCACCTGCTCCCGGAAAGAAGGATGAAACGTCGAAGTCCAGGTTTTGCATCTTTTGATATTTGAGCTTCATCGAGGCCACCTCTGTCTTGAGATCGTGCAAACCGGGCATTTCTCCCCTTTCTAGCTTCTCTACCCTCAACTGAAGCCCTTGCAGTCGCTCATCATATGCTATCTATTTTTGCTGAATCTCTGTTATGGCAGACTGCATAGGAGTGAGAGCTTGCTTGGTTAAGTTAGGCAACGTCTTAACAAGCTGGTCAACTTTGGAGTTTGCATGCTTGGCTAAAAGACCAAGCTGTGAGACTGCCGGAGTGGTTGGATGAGGCTGAGCAGTAGCAGTGGTAGTTTGAGCAGCGGTGGAAGGAGTGGACGACTGTGCCACATCATTATGAGCAATAGGGGGCTGGGAGGAGAGTAGGTCTTCCTCAACAACTGCCGGAGGAGGTATCACCGCATCAGCAAGGCGGTTGATGTCTATAATACCTTGCTCTGGACTTGTCGCATCCCGGAGGTCAACAGGAACTTGGGCCTCGTGGCACAAAGCAGGGATCAACGATGGGAACGGAAGAGAAGTGGCATCTTGCATTGCTCTTCTCCCCATTTCTTGGAAAATTATTTCTCCCACATTCACTTTAACGCTCTGCATGATACAAGCAATGAGGAGGGCCTTCTCGATGGTGATGTCTGTCTCATGATTCGTTGGGATCAATCTGGATCCGAGAAATGCAAGCCAGTATCTCCATTCCCTTGAGATGCTCTCCTTATAAATGTTTTTCCCCGGTTGTATCCATGTAGGGGTTCCAGTTGTGATGACGGAAGCAATCCAGCTTCTTTCACTCTCTCTATTAGCAAATTTGGCTTTATACTCAGATGTGGAGGTGGCCCCGTCCCAGCCTCGGATCAACAACTTGTGTATGGCTTTTGCTCTGCATTTGACTAGGATACCTCGAACTTCCACCTTGTCGAGGTACATCTTTTGCCTTTTATGTTGTTTGGTCCGGGAAGCTCCATAATTGGCATAGAACTCCCGAACATTGTATTCATCGTATTTGGCCGAAGGGTAAGTGAATCTCATCCATTTTCTCCACTTGATGTTGGTAAGGATATGTGGGTACTTTTCTTTAAGCCCATTTAGGCTCAATTGCTTCTCAGGGAGGAGCTTTCTCCGTTTAAGCCCGGCTTTATATTTATCCCTCGACCCCCCAATGCCCCATCGGAGATGATATGAAAGTCCCTTCGCAGCCTGCTTTCTCCTTGCCTCAGCATGTATGTCAACTGCAGGCTGGGTATCTACTTTCTCAGGTTGGTTATTTTGTTCTCGTGGCGAGTACACTCGTTGTCTTTTAGAAGCACGGGGCCTGTTTGCAAGTCGTTTTTGAGCCATGTCTGCAAAGGGAGCATTATTAGTATAGCCATGAGGGTAGAGAATAGGAAACATTTAACTGAGAGCAAGGATGCGATGCACTCTGCGATAGCAAAACTGGACTGCGGACCGCAGAGTCATCGCAAAAGTTTTTCTGCTGAAGTTTCATTCCATTATGCGATGATATATGCGGTCGCATAACGGTTATGCGGACCGCATACTCACCGCAGAATGGCTCCTTGCAAAGTCCAAATTTCCCAGTTCACTATTTTACTTTACGTTGAGTGTGCGGACCGCAGATCAATTCTTCGGTCGCATACTCGATCGCACATTCCAATGCTTGAGAGGGCTACCAAGGTGACAGCTATGCGGTCACTTTCCGGATCGCAAAATGATAATGCGATCGCATAGTGACCGCAAAAGTTGTCTTCTTCATCTGACATAGGGCTAGGTCTGCGACAATAATGCGGTTCGCATTTTAGACATGCGGACCGCAGAACTGAGCAACTTAATGCAACAGTTCAATTGTTCAACCATGGGTGCCCAATCTTCAACCAATTCCTACCCCAACGTCTAATTCATTACTACCCTAGCCATGCTATTAAGCCCACAACCATTTCCCACAACTTTTTCCTCAAACTATTTAAACAATGGAGATGGGGCAACAGTACACATACCAGATGTTGAGAATGCTATTGATTCACAGGAAGATGCCTGGAGTGCCGATTCAAACTTGCCTCTATTCGTTCTTTTTCTTTTTTTTTCTTTTTTTTCTCCTCTTTGTCTTTTGTTTGTTCTTTTTCTTTTTTTTTTGTTCTGTCGTGTAGGGCATTTAGGAACGTACCTGGGGGGAGTTACACACTTTTGCGATGCCAAGTCTGATTATGCGATCGCAGAGCTGATTTGCGGTCCGCATAATGGTCGCATATTGCTGCGACGCGCAGCTTTCTCAGAATCACTTTTGCGGTCCATTCTGCGATCGCACAACTAATATATGGACTGCAGAATGGATGCATTGCAACTTCCAATTTAGAGGGCTCACTGGTTAGGTCTGCGGTAGATTTGCGGTCCGCAAATCAATTATGCGGTCGCATTTCTACCCTCCTTCTTCCGCATCTCTATCCGTGGGTGCATCCACCAAATATCACCATTGTTTGGGTTCCCTACACTTCACAGATGTTAAGGAAATAAATAAATAAAGAAAATTCAAAATTCAAAGACGGTGTTACCACCCATGGGTTGCCTCCCATGTAGCGCTTGATTTAGCGTTGCGGCACGACGGGACTGATTTCTCCAATTTAATCCTTTTAACGGGCAAGGTCCATCGTGTAGAGCTAGCTGCTCTATCACCTTCTTCTCACCATCAAAACCCAAGTAGTGTTTGATGCGTTGGCCATTTACTTTAAATGTCCGAGACTCGTCAGTAGATTCTAACTCTACAGCTCCGTGTGGGGATACACTTACCACTTTAATAGGGCCGGACCATTTCGATTTCAATTTGCCCGGGAACAATTTTAATCTTGAGTTGAAGAGTAAGACGAGGTCACCTGTCTTGAACTCTCTTTTCAAGATCTTTTTGTCATGAACAAATTTCATCCTCTCCTTGTATACCGATGCGCTCTCATATGCATGGAATCGAAATTCCTACAGTTCATTTAGTTGCATCAGTCTCAAGTTTGCCCCTTCCGCCCATTCTCAATTTCGCTTCTTGAGTGCCCACATGGCCTTGTGCTCCAGCTCAACCGGTAAATGGCATGCCTTCCCAAAAATGAGTCGGTAGGGAGAAGTACCAATAGGAGTCTTGAAGGCCGTGTGGTAGGCCCACAATGCATCATCTAATCTTCTAGACCAGTCAGTTCTGTTGGCGTTCCCAGTCTTGGCTAGGATACTCTTTATCTCTCGATTTGAGACCTCAACTTGACCACTCGACTGCGGATGGTATGGTGTACCCACCTTGTGTTTCACCCCATATTTCTCAAGTAACCCTGTGAATGCTTTGTTGCAGAAGTACAATTCCCTATCACTAAGAATGGCTCTAGGAGTGCCAAACCGAGTGAATATATTCTTCTTCAAGAAGCCGGTCACACTCCTCGCCTCATTGTTTGGTAAGGCAACGACTTCAACCCATTTTGAGATGTAGTCCACAGCCACCAAAATATACTTCATCCCATAGGAACTCACAAAGGGGCCCATGAAATCAATTCCTCATACATCAAAGATTTCTTTCTCCAACACATGTTGCATAGGCATTTCATGCCTTTTGGAGATTGAACCTTGCCGTTGGCACCGCTCACAAGCTTTTGCAAATTGGTTTGCATCATGATAGATGGAAGGCCAATAGTAGCCACATTCAAGAATCTTTGCTGCAGATCTATTGCCTCCATGAAGGCCTCCAACCGGTGAGTCATGACATGCCTTGAGGATTGGTATGATTTCTTCCTCTGGTACGCACCTCCGGATGATGTTGTCAGCACACACTCGAAACAAATAAGGCTCCTCCCAGTAGTATTGCCGACTATTGCCGACAATCCTTCAAGAATGTTTTCTTTTGGTGAGGTTCTAACCCTTCCTGAATGACCTCGCTTACCAAGTAATTTGCAATGTCAGCATACCAAGGAGCAAAGGTGTTGGAAATTGCCAATATATGTTCATCGGGGAAAGCATCATTTATGTCAAGCTCTTCTTTAGGCCTCCCTGCTTCCTCAAGCCTTGACAAGTGGTCTGCAACTTTATTTTGAGTACCTTTGTGATCTTTTACTTCAAAGTCAAATTCCTACAACAAGAGAACCCACCGAATTAGTCGAGGCTTTGCATCTTTCTTTGCCATGAGGTATCGAAGAGCCGCATGATCCGTGTAGACCAGCACCTTGGACCCCAACAAATAGGCCCGGAGTTTTTCAAAGGCATACACAATGGGAAGATGCTCTTGGTCAGTGACAGTGTAATTCATTTGTGCCCCATTGAGAGTTTTACTTGCATAATAGACCGCATGAAGTATCTTGTTGTGGCGTTGACCTAGCATTGTTCCAATATCTACACCACTGGCATCACACATGAGTTCAAAAGGAAGAGTCCAATTGAGAGTGACAATAATGGGTGTCGTGGTAAGCCTTAACTTTAATTCCTCAAAATCTTTGAGGCACTTGTCATCAAACATGAATTTTTCATCCTTTTCAAGAGGTTTGCACATTGGGTGTGAAATTTTGGAAAAATCCTTGATGAATCTCCGGTAGAATCCGGCGTGGCCCAGAAAGCTTCGAACACCTTTCACTGAATTTGGTGGAGGAAGTTTAGAAATGACTTCGATCTTTGCCCGATCAACTTCAATGCCATGTTTAGAATTCTCGTGCCCCAACACAATACCTTCATCCACCATGAAGTGGCATTTTTTCCAATTTAGCACAAGATTCGTTTCTTCGCATCACTTGAGCACTTGTCTAAGATTTGCAAGACAATGCTCAGAGGAATCACCAACAACAGAGAAGTCATCCATGAAAACCTCTGGAAAATCTTCCACCATATCGGAAAATATCGACATCATGCATCTTTGAAAGGTCGCCTGAGCATTACACAACCCAAATGGCATCCGGCTAAACGCAAATGTCCCATAAGGACAAGTGAAAGTTGTTTTCTCTTGATCGTCCAAAGCAATGTTGATTTAGTTGTAGCTGGAGTATCCATCAAGAAAGCAATAAAAGGCTCTTCCCGCTAGCCGATCAAGCATTTGATCAATAAAAGGCATAGGGAAATGATCCTTGCAAGTTGCATTGTTGAGTTTCCGATAATCCATGCACACTCTCCACCCGGTCACCGTTGTAGTAGGGATGAGCTCATTTTTTTCATTTTCAATCACGGTTATGCCCCCTTATTTGGCACACATTGTACTGGGCTCACACAAGAACTATCGGCGATTGCATAGACAACTCTGACGTCTAACCACTTGATAATTTTCTTTTTCACCACCTCTTGTATTGAAGGATTTAGTCGCCTTTGATGATCCACACTTGGCTTGGTGTCATTCTCCAATTATATTTTATGTTCACAAATACCCGTGGGAATGCCATGAATGTCGGCGATTGTCCACCCAATTGCTTGCTTGTCCTCCCTTAGGACTTCCAATAATTGCTCTACCTGCACATCATTCAACAAAGAAGACACAATTACGGGTAAAGTATCATTAGAGCCAAGAAATTTGTACCTCAAATGCGAAGGGAGTGGTTTGAGCTCTAGTTGTGGTGGCTCAATGATTGATGGCTTGGCGGGGGGAGTAGCTTTATTCTCTATGTCAAGAGAGAGCTTTTCCGGCTTGTACGTATAGGATCCAAGACCCTCCAATGCATTCACCGATTCTATGTACCCATCCATGTTTTCCCCATCAAAATTTACTAGGGTTGCTGTTAATGCCTCATCAAGGCATTGTTCTTCCATTTTCAATTCAACGGCATCCTCTACCTCATCAACCGCTTCTATCATTGAGATGCTCTCATATTCGTGGGGTAGCTTCATGCCCTTGCTAGCTTGAAAAGTGACTTCTTCATCATTCACCCGGAACTTTATCTCATTTCTCTCAGAATCCATGAGTGCTCGGCCCGTAGCCAAGAATGGTCTTCCCAAAAAGATAGGGATCTCTTTATCCACAGCACAATCAAGAATCACAAAGTCCGCGGGTAAATGGAACTTCCCCACTTTCACTAGTACATTATCCACAATTCCCACCGGTCGCTTGATGGAACGATCGGCCATTTGCAATCTAATACTTGTTAGTCTAGGCATACCCAATCCCGCTTTCTTATAGATGGCTAGGGGCATTAAGTTGATGCTAGCTCCATTGTCACATAAGGCTCTTGCAAATTCATGTGCCCCAATAGAACAAGGTATAGTAAAGGCTCCCGGATCCTCCTTCTTTTTGAACCGGGGTTGTAGCAATGATAGAGCTTACCCTGTGAGTCATGCTTACCACCTCATGCTTTGAGGTCTTCTTTTTGGTGATCAACTCTTTCAAGTACTTAGCGAACCCTGGCATTTCTTGGAAAGCTTCTACAAAAGGTATGTTCACTGTCAATTGTTTGAGAATATCGTAGAACTTTTCAAGCTTGCTATCATCAATATTCCTTGATAGCCTTTGAGGGAAAGGAGGAGGAGGTCTAGGAATAGGTGGAAGAGGTTGTGATGACTCGTTCCCCTTTTCCTTTTCCTCTTCTCGATCTTCTTGTTGTGCTCTAGCCTTTTCCGGAATTCTTTTAATTTCAACAACTTTTGGTTTATCAACCACAACAACTTTTGGCTTTTCAACTTCAATGACCTCTTGTTCTTCACCCTCAACCGTTTGTTTGGTCTCCACATCTTCAACTATGTGTTCATTCTCTCCAAGCAGCACTTTTCCACTCCTAGTGGTGATTGCCATGACATGAGAGGTTGGACCACTTCCACTACCTCTTGAGTTTGCAATCTTGTCACTAGGTAGTGTTCCCTTTTGCTTGGGGTTTTGTTCCTTGGAAAAGATCTCTCATTTGCATTTCCAACTTTTGGATGGAAGCGGTATGAGAGCCAACGACCTCGGTCATGTTCCTCAATGAAGCATCAGACTTTTCTTGATTTTGTAGCACTCTCTCTAGCATAGCTTCCAATTTTGAATCACTTGAGGATCCTTGGTTCGAATGTTGTCCTTTTAGAGGAACATAAGGATTTTCACTCCGGTTAGAAAAATTCTTATTGTTGTTGCCCCAATTTCTTTGTTGTGAACAACCTTGGTCATACCTCCAATGTTGGTTTCCTTGCCCTTGCGGGTTTGGCCTCCATTGGTTTTGTGCTTCCTGACCTTGATAGTATTGCCTTTGATACCCTCTTCCTTGGGGGTTGTTGATATAATTCGCCTCTTCAAAATTTTCATTCGAATTGGACGGCATGTCCTCGACAACGTTGACTTTCTTTGTTTGATTTTCTGTAAACATCTTGGTCAACACATTGACATTAGTGTCCAACCCAGCAATGATTTGGTCTCTCTCTTGGTTTTCCTTGATGAAATTTGTCAAAGAAGGAGACCCATAAGCTATTCCACCTGATGAATCCTAAGAATGCCATGCTTGATTATGTTTGGCCATCTTGTTGAGGATTTGAGTCACTCTAGCAGAATACTTGTCCATAAAAGATCCATCCGCTACATTCTTTGCAATGGCTTGGTTCATGGGATCAAGACCCATGTAAAACATCTCAAGCAAAATTTAGTCAGGGAATCCATGATTTGGCGATCTAACCAAATATAGTTTAAAGCGATCCCACGCCTCATGTAAGTGTTCCCCTTGTTGTTGCTTAAAGAAAAAGATTTTATCTCTAAGCTCAGATTTCTTGCTTTGAGGGAACCATTTTGCTAGGAATGCCCGGACAAGTTCAGGCCATGATCGGATTGAATTTGGTGGCAAGTTATGAAGCCACTTTCTAGCATCACCGGCCAAGGAGTACTTGAAAACTCTCGACCTTAAGGCATCTTCTGAGACATTGGTTTGTTTATGCATAGCGCACACTCCCAGAAACTTCCTCAAGTGTTGAGTTGGGTCGTCATCGGTGGAATTCCTGAAAAACCCTTCCGCTTTGAGCATGAGGATTAGACCATGATCCACCTTAAATGTTGAGGCACCAACATCAGGGGGTACAATAGCATTTGTGTCATCGAAATATTCATCGATATCTGCAAAAGGATTATCTTCCCCTTCGTCCTCGAAATCAGACATTGCAACCTATCACACCAAGCAAAACAAGTAAAGTGTAATAGAATAGAGTTAGATATCAAGTAGAGTACACACTAATGAGTAATTTCAAAACCGTATTCCCCGGCAACGGCGCCAAAATTTGATACGCACAAATTACACTTTTACAATTAGTGTAAGGCGGTCGGTGTCAAATATAGTAACCCAACTAGGTTGGGGTCGAATCCCACAGGGAATAGGTGTGAAATGATCACTTGAATTAGTGTGTTACCCGACTAGAATCTTCAATCTATTCTGTTAGAAGTAACATAGAAATGGTGTAAGAGTGATAGTATGAATGAAGGTTGATTTAGAATATTTAACTAGTGAAAATGCTTAATGTAATAGTTTATAGAATGGATTAGACCAAGGTTGTGTTCCCATAAATGTAGTGTAATGCCATCGGTGTTAATATGATATATTTCTAATGGTTGATTATTGATATGCAATTGATTTCTAAGCAACTACCCAATATTTCTCAATACTTGAGTAGTATTTCCTCTCTTGCTTTTTCCCAAAAGTCTAAGAGTCACAATGTATACCAATCAATAAATGCCAAATAAAACCCACTTATCCCTAAGCCATTCTATTAAACAAAGTGTAAGGCCTCGAGTTTTTGTTCTTTACTTCTTCCAAAATCTAACCCATTTTCCCAAGAAAGGTAGGACTTTAATGGCTTTAATTAGTGTTTGCAACCACCAATAATAAATGAAGAATGAGAAGTGAAGAAATATCAACCAACCATTACACATATATTCAATGTTAAACACCCATTTACATAACACCCATTTAGGGTTCACAACCTTAGTATTTGAGTTTAGCCACACATGCTAAAATATAAAACACAAGGTGTAATAAATGTCATAAATGCTTACAAAGTAAAAGATTCTTCAACCAAAAGCTTCCAAAAAGATGAAGTAATAAAGTCTTGGAGTGTAGTATAAAGTCCGCACAAGATTCCCTTACACAAAATTCTAAAAAGCCATTTATAGATGGACCAAGATCTTACACATCACGTATGCGACCGCAAATCTGTCGCATAACAGGTCTGCGGTCCGCAATCTTGAGAGGCGGCATCGCGGATAGGAACCCTAGCTTTTCATGTGTTGATCGCGTAACCATTCTGCAGTCCGCATGTTGATTGTGCGATCGTAGAAAGCACCGCAGACTTGCCTCTTAGGTTTCCTTTGTGTTCATTATGCGGCAGAAGTGCGGACCGCATATTGAATGTGCGATCGCAAAAGACATCGCATTCTTGCCATGCATTTCAGCTCCATTCACTGTTTAGTTCTGCGATTTGGTTGCTTATTTGCGGTCCGCACATGAAGTATGCGACCGCATATTGGTCCGCAGATTTGCTCTTTTGCACAACTTGCCCTCTTTCTTATCATTTTGTGTCCATTTTTGTGTCCTTGGTCTTTTCTTCCTCTTTATCTGTAAAACCACAAAATCACATGAGTATGGACTACATTTTGCAATGAAATAAGCTAATATAATAGAAATTAGTATGTAAATGTGTCGAATCTCTCCGGCACATCACTCCTCTTTCTGGTTCTTGGCCAACCTTTGGGGAAATGGGGTTGGAGGCCTCTTCTTCCTAATCACTTGGGATTTTTCTTTCTCTACTACCTGTTCCACAACCAGCTATTCTACCGGTTCAGCTGCTTTCTCTGTTCCCTGTTGCATATCATTATTTTTAGCTGTTGGCTGGACTGTAACTTCTGTCAAGCTCGTGGACTTATCCAATTCAATGGGTACTGGAATGAATGTCTCTGCCTGCAAATAGCCTCTAGATCTTTCCTCCTCAGCATCAAGATCTCTACCGTTTCTCAGATAAACTGCCATCAGCTACTTTGGGATTTGATCTTATTGGTTTGTTTGTGTGTCTGCAGGCAATGTCCCTTAAGGATGATTGTTAAGTGTCATAGCAATCTGGCCCACCTGCACCTCTATATTCGTGATAGATTCGTCATGTGCATCTATCCTCTCATTGGTTTTGGCATGTGACCCAATTACCTGCTACATCATAGCTTCCAACCTTGATAACCCATCGTCATGTCTACCCCCATGTTATGGTGGAGGTGGATGATATCCCTGATGTTGATTGTTGAACGTCTGAGGTCTAGTGTCATGACCCAAACTGGAGGACCATGACTAGCACCCGACCATACTTGCCGAGCACCAACGTACATTTTATCTAACCTTCTTTATTATTTTTTAGGGCTAACGAGACCAATATAAATGGTAGACGTGGATCATGGGCAACCAACAATAAAATATGATTGCATGAACCTACATAACATGGGATGACCGAGACAATCAAGAAACTATATACATATGGTACAAGCTACCACGCTAAAATGAAAGACTAATCAACAAAAACCAGCCGACAAGGCATACCAAACTATACATGAGTCGACACTTATCTATGAGCCTCTAAAGGAACATAAGTGCTGCAACATAGCCGGAACAGGGCCCCGACATACCCATAATGTCTATAACAAAAATGCATACCAAGACCAAGACAAGTCCGGAGAAGGGATCTCGCCAATCACCGCTGAACTGGACAACCTACTGTGATGGGGGAGCTACACCTGCCTGTCTATCAGGACCTGAAGCACGACATGCAGCGTCCACAAATAAAAGGACGTCAGTACGAATAAAGTACTGAGTATGTAAGGCAGAGAACAATAAATATGAACAGCAATGTGAGCAGGGATAGAGAATATACAACCTGTAACATCTGAGTACCTCTGAGGGCTACTGACATGAAATGCATGATACATATGTATAAATACATAATCTTTAAAACATACGCCTCTGTGGGCATCATCATCATCATATCGTACCCGGTCGTAATAGGCTCGGTAAAAATATACCCGGCCATTATAAGGCTCGGTAGAATAGTACCCGGCCACGTGGAGCTCGGTAAAACCCAACTGATCAGTGGTTGCACAATAGGTGTCGTACCCGGCCGACTATAGCGCGGCTCGGTAGAGTAAAATAGATACATATATATAATGCATGCTCGACTCATGGAAACACCTTGTAGACCTTTCGGAGTGACGTAACGTCGGTATCCTATGTACACCTTATTAGGACTAACTCTTCACTATGAACCTTATAGGAATCAGGAAGTACCAACAAGATTGATAACATAAGAATAAGAGAAGCAACATCAACATCAATCGTTCCATAAAAGGGGAAACAATGTAAGTACTACTTAGCTTCTAAGAATAGAGTATCTTTGGAAGCTCATTCATTACATTATGTTAATCGGAGTCGTGCAAAAGAAGGAAAGGGACAGCCACACATACCTTGTATATACTGCCACAACCTCAATCTATGCAAACGTCACGACTCCTTAGTCTACAATAGGAGAAATGACACTATCGTTAACGTTTAAGCGTCGCAACTATTATGTACCAATCACAACCTATTTTGTGATGAAACGGACAACACCTCCCCTATATATATGACTTCACACCATTCAAAACAATCACCAAACAGCCTAAACAACATCAATAATAAACATATTGAGCCTCCGAAAACAGTCCACACACAACCTAATCACATCATACATATGACGGCCACTATAGTCGTACCAAATGACCCAAAAATATTATGAAGAACTAGCAGACCACAACCCAACATATATATGGTTTTTCTCCACACCCTGCCTCCTCCAAAACTCCACAAAACAGTAATATAAAACGCAGCCCAACAGCAACACAAAATAGTCCACAAAACAGTCCGCTACAAGTGAATAACTTGAACTCACGGCTTCCGATCACCATCCCGTGAGTTCTTACATGTATATAACGAATTACCATGAATTCAAAGCTGAATAAATGTATGAAATATAGCAGTAAACTCACCTTAGTTGTTGGATAACTCAGCCTTTAACTTGGTTCTTCAAACTCTAGTGTTTACCCCCAATTTGAACTTGAAAGAGAGGGAAAATCAATTCGGGTTTGTGGATAATTTTTGGGAGGAAGTTTGCAGAGTTTTAGGTCTGGTTATTTGTGAAATATAAAGAGAGATATATTTCAGAAGATAAGCCTTTTAATGGGCTCCTTTTCTGACCCGAAATTCCCTCTTTTGGGCCGACATTTAACCAAGTAGCTGACTCACCTACTTGCACCTAGCAGCTTGTGCAGTCTCACGAAAATGTCTATATCTCTCTATCCCAATGTCGTATTGCTAAACCGTTTAATGAGTTGGAAACTAGACTCATTGATCTTCAATTTGATGGATAGATCACCCCGTAATTCCAAGTATATTGGGAGAAAGACTTAATAACATTTGACCTAAAGTTTAGGTAAAACTATGAACCTAAGTTGCAACAACTTTTGTCGACTTTTGTTTCATAACTCGTTTGACTTCAAGAATTATGATACAGATATTATATGATTCAAATACCTTAAATCATGACCTCCTAATTATACTAAGCATCTATACGTTTACCCAAAAGTACGAGTTACAGCATCCTTGATTCGTTTAACTTCTAATACTTGTTAATCACCCTTTACGCACCCTTGTATCACTTAAGATTAACCGGATTAACTTCTTATCATCTCAAGGATAATTCCTTCTTGGATTTGTGTTATCTAACTTATGGCATGAACTAACATGTGTGGATATGGGTTGTAACACCCTCCCCCCCTTAGGAACATTCGTCCTCGAATGTAAGGGTTTATGGGGAGTCCAAATCATCGTGGATTCCAACGGAAATTTTTGGTCAATTTTCCCCTATAAAATGGTCACTAGCAAAATTTGCAAGCAGTGAAGCTCAAAGTATGACCACACAAGGCTACACAAAGCATTATGGACATGGACATTATTTACATATCACCACTTTGTATTAAGGGAGAGAGTTTTCAAGTTATTGCTTACCTCATAAAGCCATTTCACCTTTATAATATATCTTGCGTTCCACCAACATATCATTCTGGAATAGGTAAGGGTATTTAGACTTCATCTCTACTTCCGCTTCCCATGTCATTTCTTTCATATTCTTGTTCCTCCACAATACTTTGACTGAAGCTACATCTTTTGTTCTCAGCTTGCGGACTTGTCGATCTAATATGGCCACTGGCACTTCTTCATATGATAGATCCTCTGTAACTTGAACATCTTTGATAGGGACAACTCGAGAAGGGTCTCCAATACATTTCCTCAACATAGATACGTGGAATATCGGGTGGACAAATTCTAATTCGGATGGCAATTCTAACTCATAAGCAACTTGTCCAATTCGTTGAAGAATTTTATACGGACCGATATACCTTGGACTCATCTTATCTTTCTTCCCAAAACGCATAACACCCTTCATTGGTGAAATCCTCAAGAAAACACCAATCACCAACCTCAAACTCTAGATCACGACGTCGGATATCAAAATAAGACTTTTGCCTGCTTTGTGCCGTCCTCAATCGTTCCTGTATCACTTTCACCTTCTCAATGGCTTGGTGAATCAAATCTGGCCCATATAATTCTGTTTCACCGACTTCGAACCATACAACCGGTGATCTACATCTCCTCCCATATAGTGCCTCATATGGGTCCATTTTAATACTGGAATGGTAGCTATTATTGTAGGCAAATTCTATGGGTGGAAGATGGTCATCCCAATTTCCCTTCAAATCTAGAACACATGCTCGTAGCATATCTTCCAATGTCTGAATGGTACGTTCAGCCTGTCAGTCAGTCTGCGGATGAAATGCAGTGCTGAGATTCACCTGTTTGCCTAAACCTTTCTGAAAAGACCTCCAAAAGTTAGCCGTAAATTGAGCTCCTCGATCTGATATAATAGATACCGGCACACCATGAAGCCTAACAATCTCCTTGATATACAACTTCGCATAATCTTCAGCCGAGAAAGTTGTCTTAACTGGCAGAAAATGAGCACATTTTGTAAGTCGATCAACTATCACCCGGATAGAGTCAAACTTATGATAAGATCGAGGTAATCCAATAACGAAGTCCATATTAATCACCTCCCATTTCCAAGTCGGAATTTCTATATTCTGAAGCAATCCACCGGGTTTTTGATGTTCTATCTTTACTTGTTGACAATTGGGACACTGGGCTTCAAATTCTGCAATAGACTTCTTCATGTTATCCCACCAATACTGCTCCTTGACATCATGATACATCTTTGTTGAGCCGGGATGGATGGAATATCGGGATTGATGAATTTCATTCATAATCTTTTCTCGCAACCCTGCTACATTCGGCACACATAATCGGCCCTGATATCTCAGAGCCCCATCCCCTCCGATCTCAAAAGTCGTAATTTTACACTGCTGAATGTTCTCTCTCAATCGTAGTAAGATAGGATCTTCATTTTGTCGTGCTTTTACCTCGGCTACCAAAGATGATTCTGATGTATTCTCTACAGTAACACTTCCGTCATCAGAGTCTAACAATCCGATTCTCATATTGGCTAGCTTATGAAGCTCTTTAGTCAACCCCCATCTACCTACATCAACATGTACTAAGCTTCCCATTGACTTACGGCTGAGAGCATCTGCCACAACATTGGCTTTACCGGGATGATACAATATCTCGACGTCGTAGTCTTTCAGTAATTCAAGCCACCTACGCTGCCTCAAATTCAACTCTTTCTGCTTGAAAATGTATTGTAGACTCTTGTGATCTATGTAGATGTCAACATGGACGCCGTATAAGTAGTGCCGCCATATCTTCAAAGCATATATTACTGCAGCCAATTCCAAATCATGGGTTGGATAATTCTTTTCATGCTTGTTCAATTGTCTTGATGCATATGAAATCACCTTCCCATGCTGCATCAATACGCACCCCAAACCTATACCTGAGGCATCACAATATACCACATATCCTTCTTTCCTTCAGGGAGAGTGAGCACCGGTGCGGATGTCAATCGATCCTTCAGCTCCTGAAAACTACGTTCACAAGTGTTAGACCACTGGAACTTGGTAGCTTTCTGTGTTAACTTAGTCAATGGTGCTGATATAGAGGAAAACCCTTCTACAAACTGCCTATAATATCCTGCTAGCCCCAAGAAGCTACGAACTTCTGATGGTGTTGTAGGTCTCGGCCAATTCTTTACTGCATCAATCTTCTGAGTGTCGACACTAATACCCTCGTCAGATATCACATGGCCAAGGAATGCTACCGAGTTCAGCCAGAATTCACATTTGGCGAGCTTAGCATATAACTTACGATCCTGAAGCATCCGTAATACTATCCGCAAGTGGCTCGCATGTTCCTCCTCCGAACGAGAATACACCAGAATGTCATCAATGAATACAATCACGAACACATCAAGATAGGGCCTGAATACAGTATTCATGAGATCCATAAAAGCTGCTGGGGCATTTGTTAGCCCGAACGACATCACCAAGAACTCAAAGTGTCCATATCTTATCCGGAAGGCCGTCTTTGGAATATCCTTCTCCTTAACCCTCACCTGATGATACCCTGAACGTAAGTCAATCTTCGAGAAATACTTGGCACCCTAGAGTTGGTCAAACAGGTCGTCAATTCTTGGAAGTGGATACTTGTTCTTTATAGTAAACTTATTCAACTGCCGATAGTCGATACACATCCGTAATGACCCATATTTCTTCCGCACGAATAGGACTGGCGCACCCCAAGGTGAAGTGCTAGGTCTAATGAAGCCCTTATCCAGCAAGTCCTTTAAATACGCCTTCAACTCTCGCAGCTCTGCTGGGGCCATTCTATATGGAGGGATAGAGATCGGTTGAGTGTCAGGCAACACATCAATGCTAAACTCAATCTCCCTTTCTGGAGGAAGGCCTGGGAGTTCATTTGGGAAAACATCTGGAAATTCATTGACCACGGGGATAGATTGTAGAGTAGGCAGCTTCGCCTCTGCATCCCTAACGCGAACAAGATGATAAATGTAACGTTTTGAGATCATTTTCCTTGCCTTAAGATAGGAAATAAACCTACCTTTCGATGTAGCAATGTTCCCATTTCATTAAATGACGGGTTCACCAGGAAATTGAAACTTAACCATTTTCAAACAACAGTCAACATTTGCATAGCATGAGGACAACCAGTCCATTCCCAGTATCACATCAAAATCAACCATTTCTAACTCAAATAAATCTGCCGAGGTTTGACGACTACAAATCATCACAATGCAACCTCTATATACCCTTCTAGCAATCACAGAATCTCCAATTGGAGTAGATACCGCAAGGGGTTTACTTATCAATTCAGGTTCAATGCCAAACTTATTAGCCACAAAGGGTGTAACATATGATAATGTAGATCCCGGATCAATCAACGCATATACATCATAAGAAAACACAGATAATATACCTGTAACAACATCCGGAGACGACTCGAGATCCTGTCGACCTACTAGAGCATATGTTCGATTTTGAGCACCACTCGAACTCGGTCCTGCACCTCTACCTCTACCACGACCTGTCGACTGCTGAAAACCCCATACTGGAGGTCGAACTGATGAGGAAGAACCAGACATAGATCTAGTCGGCTGAGCCATACCATCACCTCCCATGTTAGGACAATCCCTCATCATATGGCCAGGCTGTCCGCAAGAATAACACGCATCAGAACCTCGACGGCACAGTCCAAAGTGGACCTTGCCGCACCGATCACAATGTGGTGTTGGGGGTTTCGTCTGACTAGTATCCCTGTGATGTTGCGATCTAGATGCCTGCGAACTCTGACCTGGACCAGAATAGGATCGATCATATCGAGGCCTCTGAAATAGTGGAGGTGCACTAGCTACAGATGGCGCCGAACTCCTCGAAGACTGGGGCCTGGCACTGCCTCTGAAGTCATCAGAATACCTTGCAAATCTCGCCCTCTTATGTTGGCCCCTATCCTGCTCCCTATCTGCCCTCTGCTGGCGCTTACGATCCTCTAGGGTCTGAGCATAAGCTTGAATACGGGAAATATCCATGCCTTCTACCAAAGAGGCTGTCATACACTCATTTATCAGATGGGGTCCCAACCCGTTCACAAACAAATGCACCCTATCACTCATCTCGGCCACCATATGGGGAGCATACCTTGCTAAAGAATCAAACTGCATGCTATACTCTCGCACACTTAAATTACCTTGTCTAAGGTTCAAGAACTTATCAGCTCTAGCTCGTCGTATCTCAACCGGCAAATAGTGACGAAGAAAGGCCTCAGAAAAATCCTTCCACACAGCTGGAGGAGCGTTCGGACCCCTGGATCTCTCCCAATTATCATACCAGAGAATCGATAAATCCCGTAGCCGATAAGAAGCCAACTCTACTGCCTCTGTATCACTAACATGCATAACCCGTAGTGTACGATGAACCTGGTCAATAAAAGTCCGCGGATCCTCCTTGGGGTCTGATCCGGTAAACACTGGAGGGTCTAAATTAATAAAATCACGAACTCTCGTACTAACTGGTTTATCAACAGCACCTGTATTCTGCCTCTGAGCCTGAGCAGCTACCAAGCTAGTCAATAACTGCAAAGCACTCCGCATATCCTGGTCTGTAGTGCCAGATGGAGGAGCTGGAGGTGCTGGGTGCCACCTAATATCCTCCGGAGGAGACGGAGTAGATGAGGTATGAGACGGCATCTCACTCTGAGCCTCACTTTGGCCTGCTCTGGCTTGGGGCACCTGACTGGTACCCTCTCCTGCAGTTGTATCAAGCCGTCTACTAATTGTTTGTTTCCTAGTCGAAGGCATTGCTGAAAGAAAACAAGGTGAATATTAGAGACGAACACTTACGACTCAACTCTATGCACGATCTAGATTCGGGAAGAAGGTAACAACCCTAGATGTCATGTAGCCTCCCGATTATAAATGTGGCGCGCTACACATCCATAATCAAGACTCTACTAGACATGGCTCATAGACAATCCCTAGGACAGACTTGCTCTGAGCTAAGTGTCACGACCCAAATCGGAGGACCATGACTAGCACCCGACCATACTTGCCGAGCACCAACGTACATTTTATCTAACCTTCTTTATTATCTTTTAGGCTGACGAGACCAATATAAATGGTAGACATGGATCATGAACAACCAATAATAAAATATGATTGCATGAACCTACATAACATGGGATGACCAGACAATCAAGAAACTATATACATATGGTACAAGCTACCACGCTAAAATGAAAGACTAATCAACAAAAACCAGCCGACAAGGCATACCAAACTATACATGAGTCGACACTTATCTATGAGCCTCTAAAGGAACATAAGTGCTGCAACATAGCTGGAACAGGGCCCCGACATACCCATAATGTCTATAACAAAAATGCATACCAAGACCAAGGCAAGTCCGGAGAAGGGATCTCGCCAATCACCGCTGAACTGGACAACCTACTGTGATGGGGGAGCTACACCTGCCTATCTATCAGGACCTGCAGCATGACATGCAGCGTCCACAAATAAAAGGACGTCAGTACGAATAAAGTACTGAGTATGTAAGGCAGAGAACAATAAATATGAACAGCAATGTAAGCAGGGATAGAGAATATACAACCTGTAACATCTGAGTACCTCTGAGGGCTACTGACATGAAATGCATGATACATATGTATAAATACATAATCTTTAAAACATACGCCTCTGTGGGCATCATCATCATCATATCGTACCCGGCCGTAATAGGCTCGGTAAAAACATACCCGGCCATTATAAGGCTCGGCAGAATCGTACCCGGCCACGTAGAGCTCGGTAAAACCCAACTGATCGGTGGTTGCACAATAGGTGCCGTACCCGGCCGACTATAGCGCGGCTCGGTAGAGTAAAATAGATACATATATATAATGCATGCTCGACTCATGGAAACACCTTGTAGACCTTTCGGAGTGACGTAAGGTCGGTATCCTATGTACACCTTATTAGGACTAACTCTTCACTGTGAACCTTATAGGAATCAGGAAGTACCAACAAGATTGATAACATAAGAATAAGAGAAGCAACATCAACATCAATCGTTCCATAAAAGGGGAAACAATGTAAGTACTGCTTAGCTTCTAAGAATATAGTATCTTTGGAAGCTCGTTCATTACATTATGTTAATCGGAGTCGTGCAAAAGAAGTAAAGGGACAGCCACACATACCTTGTATATACTGCCACAACCTCAAGCTATGCAAACATCACGACTCCTTAGTCTACAATAGGAGAAATGACACTATCGTTAACGTTTAACCGTCGCAACTATTATGTACCAACCACAACCTATTTTGTGATGAAACGGACAGCACCTCCCCTATATATATGACTTCACACCATTCCAAACAACCACCAAACAGCCTAAACAACATCAATAATAAACATATTGAGCCTCCCAGAACAGTCCACACACAACCTAATCACATCATACATATGACAGCCACTATAGTCGTACCAAATGACCCAAAAATATTACGAAGAACTAGCAGACCACAACCCAACATATATATGGTGTTTCTCCACACCCTTCCTCCTCCAAAACTCCACAAAACAGTAATATAAAACGCAGCCCAACAGCAACACAAAACAGTCCACAAAACAGTCCGCTTCAAGTGAATAACTTGAACTCACGGCTTCCGATCACCGTCCCGTGAGTTCTTACATGTATATAACGAATTACCATGAATTCACAGAAGAATAAATGTATGAAATATAGCAGTAAACTCACCTTAGTTGTTGGATAACTCAGCCTTTAACTTGGTTCTTCAAACTCTAGTGTTTACCCCCAATTTGAACTTGAAAGAGAGGGAAAATCAATTAGGTTTTGTGGATAATTTTTGGGATGAAGTTTGCAGAGTTTTAGGTCTGGTTATTTGTGAAATATAAAGAGGGATATATTGCAGAAGATAAGCCTTTTAATGGGCTCCTTTTCTGACCCGAAATTCCCTCTTTTGGGCCGACATTTAACCAAGTAGCTGACTCACCTACTTGCACCTAGCAGCTTGTGCAGTGTCACGGAAATGTCTATATCTCTCTATCCCAATGTCGTATTGCTAAACCGTTTAATGCGTTGGAAACTAAACTCATATATCTTCAATTTGGTGGGTAGATCACCCCGTAATTCCAAGTATATTGAGAGAAAGACTTCATAACATTTTACCTAAAGTTTAGGTAAAACTATGAACCTAAGTTGCAACAACTTTTGTCGACTTTTGTTTCATAACTCGTTTGACTTCAAGAATTATGATACGGATATTATATGATTCAAATACCTTAAATCATGACCTCCTAAGTATACTAAGCATATATAGGTTTACCCAAAAGTACGAGTTACAGCATCCTTGATTCGTTTAACTTCTAATACTTGTTATTCACCCTTATGCACCCTTGTATCACTTAAGATTAATCGGATTAACTTCTTATCATCTCAAGGATAATTCCTTCTTGGATTTGTGTTATCGAACTTATGGCATGAACTAACGTGTGTGGATATGGGTTGTAACATCTAGGATATGGAGCCATGTTGTTGGGTGGCCTTATACCTGCTGCATTGTATTGTAGCTGAGGAGGCCTGTACTACTGTGGAGCTCGCTGGCCCCAATTCTTGATTCCCGGTCGCTGTCCTTCATAATTAGTGATGTGCTGGAAAAATTCGGCACATTTGCATACTACTTGCTCTTATATTTGCGTGTTTTATTTCAAAATGTAGTCCATACTTATGTGATTTTGTGGTTTTACAGATAAAGTGGAAAAAAAGACCAAGGACACAAAAATGGAAGCAAACAGACAAGAAAAAGGTAAATTTGTGCAAAAAGGCAAATCTGCGGACCAACATGCAATCGCAGATTGCACATGCGGACCGCAGAATTGCATACCAAATCGTAGAGCTAAATAGAGGATGGAACTAAAAACCACGTCAAGAATGCGACGTATTCTGCGATCGCACAGTAAATATGCGATCCGCACTTCTGCCGCAAAATGAAGACGAAGTAAACTTAGGAGTCAACTATGCGATACCATCTGCGTTCGCACAATCCTTATGCGGACCGCAGAATGGTAATGCGATGAGTGAATGAGCAGCTAGGGTTCTTATCTGCGATGCAGCCTCTCAAGATGCGAACCGCAGACCTGTTATGCGACAGATCTGCGGTCGCAAAGTTGACCTGGAAGGGTAAACTTGTCCGATTTTTATCCGAAATTGGTCCCTCTATAAATAGCTTTTTAGAATCTTGTGTAAGGGGATCTTGTGCAGACTTTATACTAAACGCCAAGACTTTATTACTTCATCTTTTTGGAAGCTTTTGGTTGAAGATTCTCTTACTTTGTGAGCATTTATGACACTTATTACACCTTTTGTTTTGTGTTTTAGCATGTGTGGCTAAACTTAAATACAAAGGTTGTGAACCCTAAATGGGTGTTTAACATTGAATATATGCATAATGGTTGGTTGATATTTCTTTACTTCTCATTCTTCATTTATTGTAGGTGGTTGCAAACATTAACAAAAGCCATTTAAATCTTACTTTGCTTGGGAAAGTGGGTTAGATTTTGGAAGAAGTAAAGAACAAAATCTCGAGGCCTTACACCTCGTTTAATAGAATCGCTTAGGGACAAGTGGGTTTTATTTGGAATCTATTGATTGTTATACATTGTGACTCTTAGACTTTTGGGAAAAGGCAAGAGAGGAAAAACTATTCAAGTATTGGGAAATATTGTGTAGTTGCATAGAAATCAATTGCATATCAATAACCAACCATTAGAAATATATCATATTAACACCGCTAGCATTACACTACATTTATGGGAACACAACCTTGGTTTAATCAACTTTATTAATTACTACATCAAGCATTCACATTAGTTAATACTCTAAAACAACCTTCACTCATACTACTACTCTTACACCATTTTCATGTTACTCCTAACATAATAGATTTAAGATTCCAGTTGGGTAACACACTAATTCCAGTAATCGCTTCACACCTATTCCCTGTAGGATTCGACCCCAACCTAGTTGGGTTACTATATTTGACACCGATCGCCTTACACTAATTATAAAAGTGTAATTTGAGCGTATCAATTAGCCACGTAGTTCATGTCTTCATGCTGATGATGATGTTCTTGGTCTGCAGCCTATGGATTACCTATGGGTTGGCTAATGCAAGATGTGCATAAACCACCATTGGTAGTATCTGCAATATGAACCTGTTGCTTGACCCCAGATTTTTCAACCTTTTTTGTCAGGATGCTCATTTGTGTCAATAAAGTAGTCATGTTCGCCTCCATAATGTTGGAAGGATTCAGAGGTATAGAGTGTACCACTGGAGTGATAGGAGCATTCTTGGTCGTCCACCCGGAGTTCTGAGCCATCTTGTCAAGTAAATTCTGGCCTTCTCTCCAGGTCTTGCTCAGAATAACCCCACCTGCTGAGGCATCTACTATATTCTTCATGTTGTCTAAGAGCCCCATGTAGAACCTTTGACCCAACATCTGTTTGGGAACCCCATGGTGAGGACACATAACTAGCATACCCTTGAATCTGCCCCAAGTCTCATGCAATGTCTCCATCGGTTTCTGCTTGAAGCTCACAATCTCATCAATTTGCTGAGTTATCTTGTTAGGTGGATGAAACATGTTGTGGAATTGTTTGACTAACTCATCCCACGTTACTATAGAGTTAATGGGGAGTGAGTTGAGCCATACCTGTGCAGCCCCTGTAATTGAGAATGGAAATAGCAATAGCCTGATGGCTTCCGGTGTCATATTTGGCTGCCTCTACGTCTTTCATATAGAAAGAAAATTCTTCAGGTGCTGCTGTGGATCTTCAACCTTAGTCCCAGAAAATTGCAACAAGTGTAGCATATTATTAGTGATCTGGAATGATTCAGCTTGAATTTCTTGCACAATAATGGCAGTTGCCAAATTATCAGCAGTTGGTTGTGCCCAATCGAACAGAGCACCTTCATGTGCCTCCTACGCCTCTTGTACATTCAACCCAGCTTGCTGGTTTGGGTCGTTTACGTCTCCCATGTTAAAATCTAGTTTTAGTGGTTGCTAAGATTGTTGAAGTTGTCTGATTGCCCTGTTACGTGCCCGGAATGTTCGCTCTAGGTCTGAGAGTCCTTCAATTAGTTCTCTAGTTCTTGCATATTTCCAAGGCATGCAACTGAGCACCCAATTCAACAACCGTCAAAATTTTTAATTGAGTTTGTCTTGAAAGAACCTGACTACATAAGAATCTTGTAGTTCTATCAATGGAAATTGATAATTCTATTAACTCCTCTACAACGATGCCAAAATTTTATCACGCCCAACTACGTCGAATAAAAGATAATGCGGTCGCTGTCAATATAATCCAGTTTATTATGTCCAGATTTGAATCCCACAGAGAATTAACCTATCAATTGCAACTTTCAAAACCCAACAATACTTCTGAATCAACTTCCCAAACTTTTGAATGTATTTGTGAATGGTTTCTACTAACTACTTTTTGCAAGAAACTAAAGACTTGAAGAAAATAATTGAATTTGATGTAAAGAATAATGAGATAGACTAAGGTATTGATTTCCCCTATTGATGGAATCCCTTCTGTTTATGCTCATACAAATTGTCAATATTTTTTTTATCAATCATAAACTCTATTTCTATCGTAATTCTCTCCCGAGCAATTACAATAATTTACTATTGCACTCTTCCGAGCTACCCTAGCTAGCTTTAATTTGCACAGTTCACTTTAGATTGCACCCAAGGTTTCGTTAATCCTAACCCCACCTTTACGCCCACAATTATAGATTCCTCCAATAATCTAGATGTGGTGTTATCAATAACCTAAATATTAAATCGTTTCCAAGTTATGCACACTAAAAGGCACATCTAATTGAGGATCTTATCAATTAACTACAACAAGAACGAAGTTGAACAAATAGAAATTTATCTAACAATTTGTATTCACATAACCCAGAAGTTCATCAATCAATAGGTTCCATCAAAACCTTAGATAACGATTTAGCTACTCATAATCAAGAAAACAAAAGATATAATTGCTTTCATAATCAAGAATTCAAAGTAAAAGAAAGATAGATGTTGAGAGAGTTCACTCTTACAAGTTTGCTTGAAAAAGTAGTCAATAGTACAAAACTTGCCTCCTTTGGGCGAATCCTAACAATATATATAGTGTTTAGATTTTACAACTTTTGTTTTACACTTTAGTCCTTAAAAATTTTGCCTTCCATCGTGGTCGCGGTGCAACCACGGTACATCATGTCTTCAGAAACTTCAAAACATCTGAAGGCCTATTCTACCGCGGTTCTGTCGCGGTCGTGGTGGAACCGCGGTCAAACAGTACCTCGGATTCTTCCGGCTATTTCAGCATAATTTCTTGACTTGTTCCACAATTGGCCTTTTCACCTTCTTCTGACTCGAAAACCACTCTTTTAGCCTTCATTAACTCTTGTGTACCTATAACACACTAAAAACTCTAATAAGAGCATTTTGTCATCATGAATAACATCAAAACAAAAATAAAGTGTGATTATTTAGGCATAAATATTGTCAAATTCACCTTTTATCAGTAGGGCGTGGCCATGGCACAGGTCAGGACATCACAGGACGTGGCCATATTATGTGTCAGGACATCGTAGGACATGTCAGGACATGGGCATGGGACAGGTCAGGACATGTCAAACCATGGCCTTGGCACGGGTTAAGAGGTGTTAGGATATCATAGGACATCGTGGGATGTGGCCCCAAGATGTGTTAGGATGTCGCAGGATATGGTAGGATGTGGGCATGTCACAGGTGTGGACGTGTTAGGACATGGCCATGGCACGTTTCAGAACATGTCAGGACATCGCAGTACATGCATAGGCATAGCCATAGCACGGGTCAGGATATGTTAGGATGTCGCAGGGCATGGCAGGATGTGGGTATAGCACGGGTAAGGATGTGTTAGGACATGTCCATGGCACGTTTTAGGACGTGTCATGATATCGCAGGAGATGCCAAGGCTTGGCCATGGCACGTGTCAGGACGTGTCAGGATGTTACAAGACGTGGCCACATGACGTGTCAGGATGTGGGCATGGCATGGTTAGGACGTGTTAGGACATAGCTATGGCATGTTTTAGGATGTTGAAGGATGTTGAAGGACATGACAGGGCGTAGGTATCTCACGGATGTGGACATGTGAGGACATGGCCATGGCACGTTTCAGGATGTGTCAGGACGTTGCAAGATATAATAGGGCGTGGCCATGCCACGGGTTAGGACATGTCAGGATATCACAGGGCGTAGCCACGGGACATGTCTAGACATCGGAGGACATGGGCATGGCACGAGTTAGGACATGTCAGTACGTGTCAAGATATTGGAGGACATGGCATAAGGTGGGCATGTCACGGGTCGGGACGTGTTAGGACATATCCATGGCATGCTTCAGGGCGTATCAGGATGTCCTAGGACATGGTAGGGCGTGGCCATGGCATGGGTCAGGACGAGTCAGGACGTTGCAGGATGTTTCTATAGGATGTGTCAGGATGTGGGCATGGTACGAGTAAGGATGTGTCTGGACATGGCCATGGCATATTTAAGGACATGTTAGAACGTCGCAGGAGATGGTAGGGCATGGCCATGGCACGGGTAAAGATTTGTTAGGTCATTGTAGGACGTGGCTACAAGACGTGTCATGACGTAGTAGGACATGGGAGGAAGTGTGCATGGAACGGGTCAGTACGTGTCAGGACATGGCCATGGCACATTGCAGGATGTGTCAGGACGTCGCAGGACATGGTAGGGCATGGTCATGGCATAGGTTAGGACGTCGCAGGACGTGGCTATAGAATGTGTTAGGACATGGTAGGACGTGGGTTTGCCATGGGTCAGAATGTGTCAGAACGTGTCAGGATGTCGCAGGACATGGCAGTGTGTGGCCATGGCATGGGTCAGGACATCGCAGGACGTGGCCATAAGATGTATCAGGATGTCGCAGGATATTGTAGGACAAGGGCATGGCACGGGTCAGGACGTTTCGGGACATAACCATGGCACGTGTCAGGACATGTCAGGACGTTACAAGACATGGCAGGACGTGTGTATGGCACGGGTCAGGACGTGTCAGGACATATCCACGGCACGCTTGAGGATATGTCAGGATGTTGTAGGACATGGCAAGGCGCGGCCAAGGCATGGGTCAGGATGTCACAGGATGTGACCACAAGATGTGCCAAGATGTCGCAAGACATGGCAGGACATGGGCATGGCACGGGTCAAGACGTGTCAGGACATGTCCATGGCATGTGTCAAGACATTTCAGGACGTCACAAGACATAGCAGGACGTGGGCCTGGCACGAGTCAGGATGTGTCAAGACATGGCCATGGCACGGGTCACGACCTCACAGGATGTGGCCACATGACGTGTCAGGACATGTCAGGATGTGGGCATAGCACGGGTCAGGACGTGTTAGCACTTGGCCATGGCACATATTAGGACGTGTCTGGATATTGCAGGACATGGAAGGGTGTGGCCATGGCACGGGTTAGGACGCGTTAGGACATTGCAGGATGAGAGCACAGGACATGTCATAGGACGTGCCAGGGCATGGTTATGGGCATGGCATGGCATGGGTCAGGACGTCTCAGGACATTGCAAGACTTGGCCAAAGGACGTGTCAGGACATCGCAGGATATGGTTGGACGTGGGCATGGCATAGGTTAGGACGTGTCAGGACATGGCCATGGCACATTTCAGAACATGCCAGGATGTCGCTGGACATGGCTATGGCATGGTCAGGACGTCTCAGGACGCCGCAAGACGTGGCTACAAGACGTGTCAGGACATGGCAGGACATAGTTTTGGCAAGGGTCAAGACGTGTTACGACATTTCCATGGGACATTTAGAGACCTGTCAGGATGTCATAGGACATGGCAGGGCGTGGCCATGGCATAAGTCAGGACGTCGCAGAACACGGCCACATGATATACCAGGACATCGCAGGACATTGCAGGATAAGGGCGGTCAGGATGTGTTAGGACATAGCCATGTCACGTGTCAGGACATCGTAGGAAATGGTTGGGTGTGGCCATGGCACGAGTTAGGACGTGTCAAGATATTGCTGTTTTGAGCTACATGACGTGTCAGGATGTTGAAGGACATAGCAACATGTGGGCATGGCATGGGTCAGGACATGTCAAGATGTGGCCATGGCACGGGTTAGGACGTGTCAAGATATGGCCATGGCATGGGTCAGGACATGTCAGGACATTGTAAGGCATCGCAGGACATGGACACAAGATATGTTCGGACGTCGAAGGACATGATAGGACATGGGCATGTCACGGGTGTGGACATGTCAGGACATGGCCATGGAACGTTTTAGGATGTGTTAGGACATCGTAGGACGTGGGTATGGCATGGGTCAGGACGTGTCAGGACATAGCCATGGAAAGTGTCAGGATGTGCCAAGATTCCCTATGGCATGGTTGGGTATGGCCATGTCATGGGCCAGGACATCGCTTGACGTTGTTGGACGTGGCAACCGGACGTGCCGGGACGTGGCAGGATGTGGGTATGGCACAGGCAAGGACGTGTCAGCATGTTGCAGGACATGGAAGGGCATGGCCATGGCACGGGTCAGGATGTCATAGGACGTGGCCACAAGATGTGTCAGGATGTTGCGGGACATGGCAGGAAGAGGGCATGGCACCGGTTAGGATAAGGCCATGGCATGTGTTAGGACATGTCGGGATGTTGTAGTACATGGAAGAGTGTGTCGAAGGCATGGGTCAGGATGTCACAGGATGCGGCTACATGACGTATCAGGATGTCGTAAGGCATGACAGGACATGGGCATGTCATAGGTCTGGACTTGTCAGGACATGGCCATGGCACATTTCAGGATGTGTTTGGATGTCATAGGACATGCCAGGGTATGGCCATGCCATGGGTTAGGACATGTCAGGACATTAAAGGATGTGTCAGGACATGGTAGGATGTGGGCATGGCACGGGTCAGGACGTGTCAGGACATGGCCATGGAACGTGTTAGGATGTGCCATGATATTGTGGGGCGTGGCATGGTTCAGAACATGTTAGGACGTGGACATGGCATGTATTAGGACACTACAAGACATGGTAGGGTATGGCTATGGCACGGGTCAGGACGTGTCACGACATTGTAGGACATCATTGGACGTGGCCATAGGATGTGTCAGGACATGGTACGACATGAGCATAGCACAGACCAGGATGTGTCAGGACATGGCCATGGAATCATTCAGCATGTGTCAGGATGTCATAGGACATGAAAGGGCATGGCCATGGGACGGGTCAGGACGTTATAGGATGTTGCCACATGATATGTCAGGCCATCACAGGACATGGAAGGACAAGGGCATGGCCTGGGTCAGGACGTGTAAGGACATGGCCATGGCACGTGTCAGGACATGTCACGACAATGAAGGACATGGCACAGCGTGGCCAAGGCACGGGTCAGGAAGTGTTAGGATGTCGTGGGATGTGGCTATATGACCCATCAAGTTGTCGCAAGACATGGTAGGATGTGGGCATGGAACAGCTTAGGACGTCTCAAGACATGGCCATGGCACGAGTCAAGATATGTTGGGACATGGCAGAACGTGTCAAGACTTGTGCATGGAATGGGTCAAAATGTTTCAGGACGTCGCAGGACGTGGCCACAGGATGTGTCGGGACATGGCAGAACGTGGGCATGGAATAGGTCAAGATGTGTCAACACATGGCCATGGCACATGTCAGGACGTGTCAAGATGTCACAGGATGTCGCAGGACATGGTAGGGCATGTCTATGGTACGGGTCAGGACATGTCAGGACGTTGCAGAATGAGGCCACAAGACCTGAGTATGACACGGGTTAGGACATGTGAGGACATGGCCATGGCCTGTTGAGGACATGGCCATGGCACGTTATAGGATGTGTTAAGACGTCGTAGGAAGTGGGCATAGCATGGTTTAGGATGTGTTAGAAGATGGCCATGGCATGTTTCAGGACGTGTCAGGACGTTGCAGGACCTGGCAGGGCATCAGGACATCACAGGACGTGGCCATAGGATGTGTCAGGACATGGCAGGACGTAGGCATGGCACAGGTTAGGAAGTGTCAAGACATGGGTATGGTATGTTTAGGGACATGTCAAGATGTCGTAGGATATGGCAGGGCATGGCCATAGCATTGGTCAAGACGTCAAAGGACGTGGCCACATGATGTGTCAGGACGTCGCAGGACATTTGTAGAACAAGGGCATGGCACAGGTCAAGATGTGTCAGGATATAGCCATGGCACAAGTCAGGACGTTTTAGGGCGTCGTAGGACATGGCAGTTCTTGACCATCACACCTGTCAGGATATGTCAGGACGTCACAGTACATGGGTACAGGACATGTCAGGACGTCGCATGACATGGCAGGACATGGTCATGGCAAGGGTCAAGACATGTCGAGCCATGGTCTTGGCATGGGTCAGGACGTGTTAGGATGTTGTAGGATGTCATATAATGTGGCTACAAGATGTGTTAGGACATCGCAGGACATGGTAGGACGCGGGCATGTCACAGATGTAGACGTGTCAGGACATCGCCATGGCACATTTTAGGACATGTCAGGACATCGCAGTACATGCAATGCCATGGCCATGGCACGGGTCAAGACATGTCAGCACGTCACAGGACATGGCAGGATGTGGGCATAACATTGGTAAGGATGTGTTAGGACATAGCCATGGCACGTTTCAGGATGTGTCAAGACGTCATAGGAGATGGCAGGCCGTGGCCACGGGACGGGTCATGACGTGTCAGGATGTTGAAGGATGTGGCCACAGGACGTGTCAGGACGTGGGCATGGCAAAGGTTAGGACGTTTCAGGACATAGCCATGGCATGATTCACGATGTGTCAAGATGTTGAAGGACATGGTAGGGCGTTGGCATCTCACGGGTGTGGACGTGTGAGGACATGACTATGGCACATTTCAGGATGAGTCAGGACGTCACAAGATATACCAAGGCATGGCCATACCACGGGATAGGACGTGTCAGGATGTCGCAGGACGTGGCCACAGGAGATGTCTGGACATGGCAGCACATGGGCATGTCACGGGTTAGGACATGTCAGCATATGGTTGTGGCTTGTGTCAGGACCTGTCAGGATGTCACAGGACATGGCAGGACGTGGGTATGTCACGGGTCTAGACGTGTTAGGACATGGCCATGGCATGATATAGGACATGTCAGGAAGTCGTAGGAAATAGAAGGGCGTGGCCATGGCACTGGTCAGGACGTGTCAGGACATCGCAGGTCGTGGCTACATGATGTGTCAGGACATGGCAGGACGTGGGCATGACACGGGTAAGAACATGTTAGAACATGCCCATGGCATGTTTCAAGACGTGTTAGGACATCGGAGGAGATGGTAGAGCAGGGCCATGGCATGGGTTACGATGTGTTCGGTCATTGTAGGACATGGCCACAAGACGTGTCATACATTGTATGATATGGCAGGACGTGTGCATGGCACAGGTCAGGATATGTCATAACATGGCCATGGCACATTTCATGATGTGTCAGGACGTCGTAGGACATGGAAGGGCATGGTCATGGCCTAGGTCAAGACGTCACAAAACATGTCTACAGAATATGTCAGGACATAAGAGGATGTGGTTTTGGCATGGGTCGAAACTTGTCAGGATGTCGCAGGACATTGCAGGGCGTGGCCATGGCACGGGTCAGGACGTCATAGGATGTAGCCACAGGATGTGTTAGGACATCATAGCACATGGCAGGACAAGGGCATGGCACGGGTCAAGACATGTCATGACATGGCCATGGCATATGTCAGGACGTCGTAGGACATGGTAGGGCGTGGAGATCTCAGGACATTGTAGAACGTGGATACAGGATGTGTCAGGACGTGGCAAGACATAGTAGGACGTGGGCATGGCACGGGTCAGGACGTGTCAAGACATGGTCATGGCACGGCTCATGAAGTGTTAGGATGTCGTATGACGTGGCCATAGATAGTGTCACAACATGGCAGGACAAGGGCATACCATGGGTCAAAACGTGTCAGCACATGGCCATGGAACGTGTTAGAACATGTCTGGACGTCACAGGACATGGCATTGCATGGCCATGGCACGGTTCATGATATATTTAGACGATGTAGGACGAGGCCACAGGATGTGTCAGGACATGTAAGGACATGGGTATGGCATGGTCCAGTACGTGTCAGGACGTCATAGGACATGGCAGGGCATGGGAGTGGCACGGGTCAGCACGTGTCAGGATATTGCAGGACGTGGCCACAGGACGTGTTAGGACGTCGTAGGACATGGCAGGATGTGGGCATGGCATGATGTAGGACGTGTCAAGACATGGCCATGTCACATCTCAGACGTGTTAGAATGTTGCAGGACATGGAAGGGCATGGCTATGGCAAAGGTCAGGACGTCTCAGGATGCAGCAGAATGTGGCCACAGGACTTGTCAGGACATGGTGGGATGTGGTCCTGCCATGGGTAAGGACACGGCCGTGGCAAGTTTAAGGACTTGTCAGGATATCGCAGGATATGGTAGGGTGTGGCCATGGCACAGGTCGAGACATCACAGGACGTGGCCAGAGGATATGTCAGGACGTCGTAGGACAAGGAAAGACAACGGCATGAAATGGGTCAGTATGTGTCAAGACATGGCCATGGAACGTTTCAAGACGTGTCAAGACATCGCAGGACATGACTTGTCTTGGCCATGTCACGGGTTGGGACGTCCCAGGACATTGCAGGACATGTCCACATGATGTGTCAGGACGTCGCAGGACATAGCAGGATGTAGGCATGGCATAGGTCAGGACGTGTCAAGACATGGCCATGACCCGGGTCATGACATGTTGGGACGTCACATGGCGTGGCTAGAGAACGTGTCAGGACATGGCAGGAAATAGGCATAGCACAGGTCAGGACGTGTCAGCATATGGCCATAGAACGTGTCAGGACATGTCTGGATGTTGCAGGACATGGCAGGGTGTGGCCATGGCACGGTTCGGGATTTGTTTAGACATTGTAGTACGAGTCCACAAGACATGTCAAGACATGGAAGGACATGGGCATGGCATAGGCCAGGACATGTCAGGACGTCATAGGACATGGCAGGGCATGGGCAAGGCACAGGTTAGGACGTGGCCATAGGACGTGTCAGGACGTCGTAGGACATGGCATGATGTGGGCATGGCACGGGTCATGATGTGTCAAGACATGGCCATGGCACATTTTAGAACGTGTCAGGATGTCATAGGATATTGAATGGCGTGGCTATCGCACGGGTCAGGATGTCTCAGGACGCTACAGGACGTGGCCACCGGACGTGTCAGGACATTGTAAGGCCCCGTAAAATTTTTGTGCATGAAACCTAGTAGTTGTGGTGCCATGGTCCGAATAATGTGTTAGGAATGCGTAGAATTCTTCGCGGCGAGCTTGCTCGTCGCGGTTCGGACCCTTGGTAGTGATTTTAGTTTCAAAAATGTAAAGAGTCAATTTTTCCAGAAAAGTGTCGATTCTACGGTTAGGAATGCGACCGCAGATCTGCTATGCGGACCGCATTCTTGCCGCAGTGCTTAATAGTAGGTTTGCAAAAATTGGTGTTGATAATGTGGTCGATATGCGATCGCAGAATAGATCTGTGGACCGCAGATCTACCGCATAAATTCTCGAAGGTTTTTAAGTGTCAAATCTGCGGTGCACTATGCGACCGCAGATCAAGAATGCGGACCGCATTTTGGTCTCATTCCATAACAGAACTTGTGTAAATTTTGAGGCAATTCCGCGGTCACTATGCGGACCGCATGTTGATTCTGCGATCGCAGATGCGACCGCAGAATTGACCCGGCCCAGAAATTTTATAAAATCCAACCCGACCTCTTCTTTAATATAACGCCTTTCCCCTTCATTTTATCATATATTCTTAACAAAATTAGAGAGAGAAGAGAGGAATTTTAGAGAGAGAAGTCTTTCATCCTCAAAGATTGCTCCATCTACTTAGTTCAAGGGATTCTAGGGCAAGGATTCAACTTCACCCAAATTATTTCAAGGTAAAAACCCTAGTTATTTCCTCTAATTTTCAGTTTTAAAATGGGTAAGGAGAGAGTTACATATAATAGCTTTTGAGAATGAGATTTTACACTCATGCATGGTTATTTGAACTTGATTTTTAGTAAAAAGGAAGTGAATAGGCGTAAGATCCTGCAAAATAAGGTCGGCAAAGCTAGGATAGCTTGGGTAAGCATAAAGTAGGACGTTAAAAGAAGGAAACTCGATACCAGGTATGTATGACTAATTTTGATTCTTGTGAAATCGCCTATATGTGTGAAATTTGTTTGGTTCGTGTTAAATTGCCAAATTGTGTGAAATTCTTGATGTTGTTGTTGGATATTCCAAGTTGTTGTTGAACTATGAGTGATGTAATATGAGATTTGAGCCGAAATATAAATGAGAGTTGAATTTGGTAAAAGAATTGTGAATAATGGTTATGATGGCATATATGGTACCTTGTGGAAAAGAAACGAAACACTTGAGGTGTGGTAAGTTATTGAACATAACGGTATGAACATTCTCTATTTTGGAACACTTGCAACTTGGTTGTGATATTAGCTTGAGAAGTAATTGAGAACATGAACCAATGTGTGAATTGCTTATTTTAACTTGTTGTAATTGTGTGTAGTGTCTTATCTGCTGTGTGTGATTGTTGTTTTTGAAAAGTGTACGGTGGGATCGGGTTGCGCGCCGCAACATGATAAAATAAGGTATGGGTTGGGGTGATAAGGGTGGCTGCGGTAATAAGGGTGGACGAGGTAATAAGGATGGAAAGCGATCGAAATCGCAAATGAAATTGATACAAAATCATTAATATGAAATTGTGAAAGAAGACAGCAGGAGAGTTTGCAACCTGGGGGGCACTGATTGCCCCTATGTTTGAATACTTGCAATTTATGTGGTTGATTGGTTGTTGTTCTATTTGTTGACCTTAAACGTGCTTGTGTTGAGGCTTATCTGAAATGAGTAAATGGTGGGAAACATGGTTAGTTAGCCTAATTGATTTCTTGATGTAATCTATTGGCTGTGTTGTCATCGTGATCCTTGTTTAACGGCTTGAGTTTACTTGGGACAAAGTTTGTCCATACATACCAATACAATTCAAGTTTACTGACGTCCCTTTTGCCGGGGATGCTACATTCGTATTATGATTGTAGGTGGATCAGTAGCAGGCACTTCAGCTCATTGGCAGTAGTATCCTTCACCTTACACTGCCCGTTTTGGTGAGCCCCTTTCTTCCTCGGGGCCCTGTGTGGTTCATGCCACTTTTGTTTAGATTTCATTTTGGTTTTGTAAGGTATAGACGGAGCCTTGTTACCGTCAAGTATTGTATTCCCCTTTTTGTATCCTAGAGGCTCTGTAGACATGTAAACTGTGGGATTCCAATCTTATATATATATTATGTTATGTCAGGCGTTGTAAAAAAAACTGTAAACCTGTTAATGAATCACTCGTAACGTTTTGTTTGTTTATTGTGAAATCATTTATGATTATTAAGATATTTGGTTAATGAGAAACAACCAACATAGGGGTAACGCGTGGGAATGAAAGGCACCCAGGTCTGTTTGACTGGGGCAACCCGGTCAGGCGCCGGTCATGTCCCTCTATTTGGGGCGTGACAGACATGGAATAACGTGGTCATGGAATGGGTTAGGACATGTCAGGATATGGCCATGGCAAGTTTAGTGACTTGTCAAGATGTTGCAGGACATGGCAGGGCATTGCCATGGCACTTGTAAAGACATCACAGGACGTGGCCACAGGATGTGTCAGGACGTCGCATGACATGGCAAGACAAAGGCATGGAATGGGTCAGGATGTGTTAGGACATGGCCATGGAATGTGTCAGGACGTGTCAAGACGTTGCGGGATATGGCTGGGCTTGGCCATGGCACGTGTCATGATGTGTCAAGACATTGCAGGATGTGGCTACAGGACGTGTCAGGATGCCGCAGGACATGGTAGAACGTGGGCATGGCACGGGTCAGGACTTGTCAAGACATTCCCATGGCATAGGTTAGGACATGTCAAGATATTGGCATGGATGGGTCAAAATGTGTCAGGATGTCGCAGGACATCACAGGACATGGCCACAAGATGTGTCAGGACATTGAAGGACATGGAAAGACGTGGGCAGGTCACGGGTATGGACGTGTCAAGACATGGCCATGGCACATTTCAGTTCGTGTGAGGACATCGCAGGACATGCCAAGGCATGGCCATGGCACAGGTCAGGACATGTCACGATATTGTAGGACGTGGCCATAAGAAATGTCAGTATGTTGCAGGAAATGGCAGGACGTGGTCATGGCACGGGTCAGGACGTGTCACGGCATGGAATTGGCACGTGTCAGGATGTGTCAAGATATCGCAGGACGTAGCCATATGACATGTAAAAACTTGCCAGGATGTGGTCATGGCATAGGTCAGGACATGTCTGGAGATGACCATGGCACGTTTCAGGATATGTCAAGATGTCGCATGACATGGAAGGGCGTAGCCATGGCACGGGTCAATGCGTTGCAATATGTCGCCACAGGATGTGTCAAGATGTCGCAGCACATGGAAGGACGTGGGCATGGCACGGGTTAGGACATGTCAGGATAAGGCCATGGCACGTTTCAAGACGTGTCATGACCTCGTAGGACATGGCAGGGCATGGCCATGGCATAGGTCAGGATGTGTCAGGATATTGCAGGACGTGGCCACAGGATGTGTCAAGATGTCACAGGACATAGCAGGAAGTAGGCATGGCACAGGTCAAGACTTGTGAAGACATGGCCATGGCACGTTTCAAGACATGTCAAGATGTCACAGGACATGGAAAGGCGTGTCCATGGCATGGGATAGGACGTGTTAGGATGTGGCCACAGGACGTGTCAGGACATCGAAGGACATGGGCATTGCGTGGGTCAAGATGTTTCAGGACATGGCCATGGCATATTTTGGGACGAGTCAGGATGTCGCTGGACATGGCAAGGCGTGGCCATGGCACAGGTCAGGACATCGTGTGACTTGTCCATAGGATTTGTTAGGACATTCTAAGATATAGCAAGACAAGAGCATGGCACGGGTAAGGATGTATCAGGACATGGCCATGGCACGTGTCAGGACGTGTTAGGATGTCGTAGGACATGGTAGGGCGTGGCCACGACATGGGTCAGGACGTGTTAGGACACCGGATGACGTTTCAGGATATCATAGGACGTGGTAGGATGTAGGCATGGCACAGGTCAGCACGTGTCAAGATATGGCCATGATATGGGTCACAACGTGTCAAAACATCACAGGACGTTGCCACACGACGTGTCAGGACGTCGCATGACAAGGAAGGATATGGGCATGTCATAGGTCAGGACATGGCCATGGAACGTTTCAGGACATGTCTGGACGTAGCAGGACATGCCAGGGCATCGCCATGCCACGGGTCGGGACGTGTCAGGACATGGCAGGAAATGGGCATGGCATGGGTCAGGACATGCCAGGATATTGCCATAGCACGTGTCAGGATGTCGTAGGACAGGGAAGGACATGGTCATGACACGGGTTAGGACGTGTCAGTACATGGCCATGGCACGTGTCAGGACATGTCAAGACGTGTCAGGATGCTACAGGACATGGCAGGGTATGGCCATGGCACAAGTGAGGACGTGTCAGGACGTCACATAGCATCGTTAGACGTGGCCATAGGACACGTTAGGACAAGGCAGAACATGGGCATGGCACAGGTGAGTACGTGTCAGGACATGGCCATGGTATATTTCAGGACATGTCAGGATGTTGCAAGACATCGAAGGGCGTGGCAATGGTATGGGTTAGGACGTCGCAAGACGTGGCCACTCGATGGGTCAGGACATCGGAGGACATGACAAGACAAGAGCATGGCACGGGTCAGGACATGTCTCGATATGGCCATGGCACATGTTAGGACGTGTCAGGATGTTGCGGGACATGGAAGAGCGTGGCCAAGGCACTGCTCAAGACGTCACAGGATGTGGCTATAGTATGTGTTAGGATGTCGCAGGACATGGTAGGACGTGGGCATGGCACTGGTCAGGACGTGTCAAGACATGGCCATGTCACGGGTTAGGACGTGGCCACTGGACGTGTCAGGACATGGCAGGAAGTGGGCGTGGAACGTGTCAGAACGTGTCAGCACATGGCCATGGCACATGTTAGAATGTTTCAGGACGTTGCAGGACATGGCAGGGCGTGGCCATGATTGTAAACACCTAATTTTTTACCACACCCAAATTTTATATTATTTTACTGTAAATATTTTCTTTTAGGTCTAATGTTGATATTTCAAACTTTTATATTCTCTTCATAGGTTTATTATAAAAAGAATACAAAAAATTTTCACATACTTATAGTACAAATTTTATTTCTATTTGTAAAGAGAAGCAGCCCGATCCAATATAAGTATATATATATATATATATATATATATATATATATATATATATATATATATATTTGGTTTCGTTTAATTAGAATTTTAATAAGTAATTTATGGTATTTTCTTTTAGCATTATTAAAGTACATGTAAATATTTAATTTTCTTTATATTGTAAGAAATATTAGTTAATCTTCTTATATTTGTTGTTTAATTTATCTTTTAAAATATAAATGCAAAAAAAATATTATTATTAAATTATTAATTAATATAAAAAAAAAAACCATTTTCCCCATATTCCCCATGTCCTATTCTCCACTTCCCCATTTTCCTCCACCTCATAACCCCCACGTTCCCCACTTAGAATTTTTAAATAAGATAAAATAACTACTACTAATAATTTTCTTTATAAAGAGACAAAGGTCTTCTTCTCAAACGGGCTCATACACACAATATGATATTTTTCTTCCTCAACCAAAAAATGCAGCAGTAACCTCCAAAACACAGCTAAAAAAAACAACTCAAAATCATCCCTCTTTTCCTCACAAAAGTGCAGCGTTTTTTGGATAGAGTTCAGTTAAAGCTCCGTTCGTTGGCTGCTAGTTCCCTTCGAGTGTTACAATGAGGTCTCGAGCTTTTGGCAAAGTCCGTTGTTTCTTTTAAGTCATTTTGAATTGTCGCTCTCATTCGAGCAAACCAGTGGATGTAAAAGTTCTTTGCTGGAGGTTTAATTATGATTGCATAAATTCTACTAATGGAAGGTCACTTCTCAACTTGTCATTTACTATTATTGTGATATTTTTGGTAAATCTTTGGTCAAGTTATTCTTTTTCTGTGTTGGAGTATCTTTTCTTTAGTCCTAATTTGTTGTTTTTCATGACTTTTGTTTCTTGTTTTCGTGTTTTGAAGAATTTTTGTTTAATCACGTTGTGGATATTAGTATACTATTTAGTCCTATAGAATTTAGAAATGAAAGTTGATTGTTCTACATGATTTCATTTATGATTTTAACTAAGGCATCAGTGTTGTGTAAGATACATAAATGAGTGAGTCATTTTCTCACTTGTTGGTAGACTTTAAATAAGTACGGGCTAAATCTTCTTATTATGCCTACGTAACACTAAAAATGATTAATTCAAGTCTACCAGTCCATTCTTTAATAACGAATTGCCCCATCTTCTTCCTTTATTCTACAATAGTTAATTTTATAACAATGAAAAGACCTCCTAAATTGTCTTTCTACGTCATTTCGAAGAAATAGAATGCTAAGTTATAGGAGTAATTAGTTATAAAAAAAACTAATTCAAGCCCTTCCACCACCAATAATCACCATAACTTATGCCTTACAACTATCTCCTCTTAGGAAAGAAACAAACCACGAATATGCTAGAAAAGTTAGACGCACTTTAAATGTTAGCCCATGTGTTCATAGCCGAACCTTGGATTGATATGCTTAAATACTAAAGGATCAAGTGCGCATTTTGCGTCTCGATGCCTTTAGATTAAAAATAATTATGTGTACATTTTCTATCTTGCTTTAACATTTAATTTTGAAGAAGTTCCTTGTGTGCGTTCTGCATCTTGATGAACACAATTAATAAAAATATAATAATTAATTAAGCGGTAATAAATAAACCATAAGTAATAAAATACAAGAATAGTCAAGAATTGATTTAGGCCAAACATTAATCAATAAAAGTGACCTTGTTAGAACCACGGGACTTGAGGGGTGCCTTACACCTTCCCCTCGGTCAACGGAATTCCTTACTCAGCCTTTTGTTTTCGTAGACCATAAATTAAGAGTCAAACTTTCCTTTTGAAAGGGAATTCAAATAAAAGGTGACTTGGAACACCAAAACTCAATTCCAAGTGGCGACTCAAAATAATAAATAATCTCTTTTCAAAACTTCACTTTAATTGGGAAAACTCTTCTAACCCAAACTCGTAATAGGGTTATTTGACAATAAATAGGTGTGACAGCGATGGCGACTCTGCTGGGGATAATTAATAAGAATTCGAGCTTTGTACATTGGCTCTTGTTTGGCTTTTATCATGTTTTGTATATTATCGTGTTTAGCAACCTAATGTGCTATTTGTCGCTTATTTACAGCTTTAATATTTATTTGAACTGTGATATAAACTATATCCTCTATCGCACCCTTCTGAGTCTTCTGATAGGTAGTTATATTGTGTTTTCCTACCAGCACCACAAAACATCTGTCTTGAGATAAAGCCAGTTAGCCTACCAGCTTCTGGTGAAGGATTTAGTCACACATGTTTAGGCGGAAGAGTCGTTAGCTAGCCAGTGTTGTTCTACTACTGGTGACGCCTGACGCACCTCGGCTCGGGTTGTCCACCCGAGTAAGCTGGGTCTATATATCATCTCATTTAGGATTTGAAAGCATCGAAGAACCATCCACAAGCAATGAATATTCCTAAAAGGCTACGCTTTATTTGCATCATATGCATTGGACTTAGCGGGGCTCGGCACAAGGCCTGGCCCATCTACGATATGTACGAACTTTTACACCAATATGTTCATCTTTGTGCGCTATGCTTAAACATTTTTTGCGAGGCTTTACTCAAATGTTGACCGGTATAATGATAGATTGATTGAACATAGAAGAGAGAAAAAGAAAATTTCGACCAAGTTTTCATAAAGTACCCATTTTTATTATATATAATTTTGAAGGGTTTTTAAAATTATAATTTCAAACAAGTTTATTTTACAGTTATTTTAACAGAACTACGCGGGTCTGATTCTCACCGAATGTGAGATACGTAGGCAAACCTTCATCGCGTCTGGCCCCCAATTTTCAAAAATACAAAAAAATACTTTCCTTTAACTCATTCTTTAGATGTTTTTCTTTGAGAAATCAAATTTAAAAATCCATAAAGAATTTCTTTCTTTTTTTAGAAGTCCTTCTTTCAAAAAAAAAGTTCAAAACCCTAAAATATTTCTAATTGTAGAAGTTCTAATAGTCTGAGTTCACATAAGAAAAAGAAAAAAAAACAAGAGACTTAATTTATTTTTTTATTTTTTATCTTCCCAAACTACGCAAGATCTGATTCATGTCTCCACATGATGCGTAGGCAACCTATATCAGGTTCGATCGAATCATTTTTGAAAAAAAGAGAGAATAAAGTTGTAAAAAAGAATAAATAAAAGAGAGAGTGTTTATTCTAACACGCTTGTTATTTTGAAATAAAAGGTAACTAAAGGTGGTCGGTTTGTTGGTTTGCAATGGAGAGTCACGCAATCAATCCAAGATCATCGGAAGTAAAAGCATCTTCTCAACAAATGGAACAAGCACCACTGTTGTTGATCCAAGATCACGAAAAGGCAAGTAGGAAAGCTCTCGGATGAATATAAACATGAAGGCAAATATGGGGTTGGCTTTATTAGATTTGAGCAATAGGACATTGCCTGCTCGAGATGATTTGATGATGGGAAATTTAATCCAGCATTGAAAGCCATAGTAGCCATTGCCATGGCAGAAGAGAAACCTAAAATGGTCGCCAAGCCATAAAAAGTTGTTCGTCAAATGAGAATCTCGGTAGTCGGTCTTGCTATCCTTTCTGCCTTTCGAGTTACTTCAGTGTGTCATCCCAATATTTTTTTTGTTGTCTTACATTTCTGTGTAAACTCCTCTATCTTTTATAAAAATATTCAAATAAATGAAATCAATATTTCATCATCAATGAATGTTTCTTTTCTTAATCTTGTCACCTTTCTTATTCTCTTTTGAGTTTTGTAAATGTAGATTTTAATAACATGACATGCTTGCGGACTTCATGCCCAGATCCTAAAATGCTGCCAGATTTTGAAATAATGAACCAAGAAGCATAATTTGTTGAAAATAAGGTTTGTAATAAAATAAACAAAGAATTGAAAGAAAAATGAGATTATTTCTCCTTGGATCATTGTTGAAGCCGGGATCGCTGATGAAGATTGATTCAAGACCCGATTGAAACATTGTCTTTAATTGTTGGAAAGTGATTGGTCGGAGGCTACCATGGGCAGTTGTACAACAAATAATCGCCCATGCTTACAACAAAAAGTACGTCCCAAGAAATTTGAAGTGGGGCAACTCGTCTTGAGACAAATTCTCCCGCACCACGAAGAAGCTAAGGATAATTTTGCTCCAAATTTGCAAAGTCTATACATTGTAACAAAAGTATTGCCAAATGGTGCGTTGTGTTTGGAAGGCATCGAAGGAAATGTCCCAGAGACAATAGTCAATACAGATGTAGTCAAAAGTTACTATGTTTAACTTATTACTTGGTGTTAACATTCTCTGATTGGCATGACGGAGGCTTTTATTCTTGCTACCCAAATATCGTTAACCCTTTTGCCAACCCTTAGAGCCGGTTACTTCTCTTTGATTTACCCACTTTGGAATCTGGAAGTTATTACTAAAACTGACAAAGAAAAGAAACAAAAAATAAATAAAAACAAAGCAAAAAATAAAGTAAAAGAAAAAAAGTAAAGGAAAAAAAAAGAAAAAAATAGAGTTTCCGAACTATGTTCGACTTGATTCCGAAAGGATATGTTGGCAGCCTCTCTCTAAGGTTCAGTCACACCAAATTAAAAATCCAAATTCCCTATAAAGTGAAACTGGGGCAGATGTTGTAATGCTTCAATAATGGTTTTTCCTAAAAGATTCCAAAGTTGTATTCAATCCAAATTCTTTTTACCCAAATCCTTTCAAGTCCTTCCGATCAATCAGCGAGAATGTTCAAGAATTGGAGGATACAGTTACTTGGGCCAGATGCAATCAAATGAGAGAAATAAAATGAGAAAGTCCTATTGATGAAAACCCTCATTGGCACTGTAGGTCGATGGTGAGTAGGGAAATTAAAAATGAGAGAGTCTTACCAGTAAAAATCCGTAAAAGGGCACTATAAGACTGGCGAGAAGAGAAATGAGAGAGTTCAGCTAGTGCAAACCCGCAAAAACGCACTGTTGATCGAAAAGAGTATCCATACAACCATGGCATCAACACAATTATGAGAAAGGTTTCCTAATTTCAAGTCAAATATTGTGTTGAGTTTCTGAGAACTAAACGGTTTATACAGATCAGGCATCGAGTCCAAAAGGCATGTCATGCTCATTGAAGTCTGCATGTACTCCCAGATAAGTCCGTATTTTTATTCCCCGAAAGGGACACCTCTTGTTTTAAACTCATTCTCTATTCCATGGTTTATCTTTTCTCTTTTCTTCTTTGAATCCCTTTCGGTTTGACTTTGTTGCAAAAATAAGGCAAAGAAAAGATGGCAAGACCGATCTACAGGGTTCTTATTTGAAACAAGCTTATATTTTGAAAAGGCGCCCAGCCTCGACAAAGGCATCAAGTCGACCCCGAATGTCCATTATTGGCCGACGTTTTGAAATGGAAAACTTTGAAAAAATTCAAAAGTGAAATGCTCACATAGGCAACATAAAGTTGAAAAAGGTTAAGTAGCGTCATCGCAAAGTTTGTAAAAGCTAAATGTTCTCCAGAGTCAGAAATGCTGCTGGTATTCAGAAAGTAACCATTTGCACTTGAAATCATTAAAGAAGATGAGCCAAGATCAAGAGAGTGAATAATCAAGGCCACAAACCGACCACCATTTTAAAACTAACGAATCTTTCTTTGTTCAAAAACGGAAAAAATAATTTTTAGAAATAGTTCGTGAAAAGGTGAACATCGCCCAGCGAAGTTCTCAAATACTTGATTTTTTTTTAATATACATATAATTATTTTATTTTTAATTTCATTATAGTAAACCAATACCTTAGCTTCACCACAGGGTACTACATCCCCTGTCTGCATTACCTTCTACCTACATAGGATACGATATCCCATAATAGCATCTCAGAGAGCGACAAGCCTCATTTTATTGCCAACACAGGGTACTACATCCCCTGGTTGCATTTTTATTTTTCTACCTAGGGTACGACATCCCCTAATAGCGTTTCAGAGTGCTCCAAGCCTCATCTTATTGCCAACACAGGGTACTACATCCCCTGGTTGCATTTTTATTTTTCAACATAGGGTACGACATCCCCTAGTATTATTTCAGAGAGCCACAAGCCTCATATTATTTGTAACATAGGGTACTACATCCCCAGGTTGCATTTTTCTTTTTCTACATAGGGTTCAACATCCCCTAGTAGCATTTCAATGTGCCACGAGCCTCATTTTGTTGCCAACACCGGGTACTACATCCCCTAGTTGCATTTTATTTTTCTACATGGGGTATGACATCCCCTAGCAGCATTTCAGAGAGCCACGAGCCTTGTTTCATTGTCAATACAGGGTACTACATCCCCTGGATGCATTTTTATTTTCTACATAGGGTACGACATTCCCTAGTAGCATTTCAGCGAGCCACGAGCCTCATTTCGTTTCCAACACAGGGTACTACATCCCCTGGTTGCCTTACTTCTTGTTGCCAATACAGGGTACTACATCCCCTGGTTGCCTTTTTATTTTTTTACATAGGGTATGACATCCCCTAGTAGCATTTTAGAGAGTCACGAGCCTCATTTTATTGTCAACACATGGTACTACATCCCTGGTTTCATTTTTCTTTTCTACATAGGGTACGACATTCCCTAGTAGCATTTCATAGAGCCACGAGCCTCATTTTATTGCCAACACAGGGTACTACATTGTAACGACCCGGCCCGTCGTTACGGGAATTACCACCCCGCTACCTTGCATTTACATATTTTATGCTTTTATACCAGTATTAGAATATATCGGGGTGAGTTAGGAGTGATTTGGGTTGAAAATGAAGCAAATAGCATGTTTGAAGGAAGCTTGAATATGGGAAGTCAACCTAGAGTTGACTATTGAGTTAGAGTGCTCAGAATCAGATTCTGATGATTTGACTAGTTTCGGGGGATAATTTATGACTTATGAGAGCAATCGGAATTGAATTCGGAGGTCCGGCGTAGAATTAAGCTTGAATTGGCAAAGTTAGTATTTTGGCGAATTCCGGTTGATAAGTGAAATTTTGATCCGACGGTCGGAATGAAATTCTGAATTTTTTTGTAGCTCTGTTATGTCATTTTGGACTTGTGTGCAAAATTTGAAGTCAATCGGACTTGATTTGATAGGTTTCGGCATCGAAAATAGAAGTTGGAAGTTCTAAAGTTTATAAAGCTTGGATTAAAGGTTGATTCATGATTTTAGCATTTGTTTGTTGTGCTTTGAGGCCTCGAGAAAGTCCGTAATATATTATGAGACTTGTTAGTATACTTTGTTGGGATCCCATGAGGCTCGGATAAATTTTGGAACAGTTTTTGGAAGATTTTTGCCGTTCTGAGCATAAATGTAATCTATTTTAGTTCTAGAGATTCAAATTTGATTTCGAGACTTCAAGAATTTAGATAATGAATTATAGGACTGATCTGGAAAGTTTGGTCTAATTTCATCAAGTCGCGATTGGGGTTTTGACGCGAAATGTGAATTAATTGTTTAACGAGCAAAATTGATGTTGCACTGAGTAAATGAGATCCAAATTCAGTTTTGTTTGAACCACTGGATCCGTATCGAAATTACGGAGCCATAGGAAAAAGAATCGTCGAATTCAGAGTTTGTATGTTGGAGTTAGAGCCATTTTAGTGAAAATGGCCGTGTGCTACAATTTCTATATTGCTGCTGCATTTTTCTGCAGCGTATGAATAGTAATTCCCGCTCGTGAACAGTAACCACGCGGGTGAACAGTGTCGACGCGCATGAACAGTACCCCGTGAACAGTAACGCGGGTGAACAGTGCGCGGGTGAACAGTAATTTTGTTAAAAAAAACCTGGACAGAATGGTATTTCATCCGCGAACAAAACTATTTTTCCACCATTTACGATCATTCTTGAGAGCTTTTGGATGGGAATTGAAGGGATTTCGACGGGAAATCATTGGAGGTAAGTTTTATGAGTTAAATACATGATTTTATCAAAGAATCTTCCTTTAATTCTCTGAATTTAGGTAAGAAATCAAGAAAATTAGGGCTTTGAGCAAAAATCTTAAAATGGGGATTTGAAGGACCATTTGTGGTCCGAATTGGGAGTTCTTGGTATGTACGGACTCGTCGAGAGACGAGGATTTCGAAAATGTGAGTTTCATAATTTTTCGAGACGCGTACCAAAAGTCAGATTTTGACAACTTCGTGGGTTTTGGTGTAAACCGAGTTATTTCGATTGGGTTATGTCTAATTAGCATATATTGATGTATTCTTATTGATTTTGAACAGATTTGGCATCCGAATAGATTGATTTTCGAGGCAAGCGCAAGGAGAGCTAGGACTTCTACCGGTTTGAGGTGAGTGGTAGTAGTAAACAATGTATTGAGGGTTTGAAACCCCTTACTAGCACTTCACAGTGCTATATTGAGATGAGACACGCGTTCTATGACGGGTCTGGTGACATTGTGATTGGTGGTTCGGACTTGGTCCTTCCCGGCTAATAGAATACTGTATTTTATGACTGTTAATGAGATTATAACTGTACAATTGGGCTAATAGCAATGTTTGGGGCCTCGTGCCGATCTGTAGAGTATTAGGGAACCTATAGAGCTAGGTGACCCTTATATCATGTTGGGAACATACACTCTGCCGTAATTACAACTGTATAGCATATTACGAGCCGGTACTAGATGTGTACTTTAAAAGATACTACCGAGGATGGAATTCCCTATTCTAGCTGAGTGAGTCTGAGAGGCCGGGTCTATATTGACTGAGTTAGGGTCGAGGACCCGCTGAGATATATCATATTGGTCCTGAGGGTCCAAGCATATACTGACTGAGATAGGGTCGAGGACCCATTATGAGGTATTATATATATACCTATATTGGATCGGGCTGCACGCCGCAACAGTATATACACTGGATCGGGCTGCACACTGCAGCAATATATATTGGATCGGACTGCACGCCACAGTAATATACATGTAATATACATGTGGGACGGACTGCACGCCGCAGTGTTATTGCGCTTGGGCTGTAGGAGCCCCTTCGGAGTCTGAGTCTGCACACATTCTCAGTGAGCACTGGTGTATATTATGGGATCGGGCTGCACGCCGCAGCAGTATAGAGATACATTCATATATATATTGGATCGGACTACACGCCGCAGTATTATAGTGCTTGGGCCTAGGGAGCCCCTCCGAAGTCTGTATACACCCTAGTGAGCGTCGTCGACGTTAAATGGAGCGGGTTGTGCGCCGCAGCGATATATATATTCGAGCGGGCTGCACGCCGCAGCATTATACTTATTCATATCCTTATACATACTTAAATACTTATACATTGTAGATATATGTATTTATCTCCATATATTGAGATGATGTTACATCGAAGTGGTACGAGTGAGAGTTTGGTCAGTGTTGGACCTTGTTGAGGTAGATGTGGACTAGAGATCAGAGTACTCGTTATAGTGATGACTTACCTGTGGGGGTTTGCCTTAGAACTGTTTAGTGATGGTACAGGAGTTCATACTTTCAGTTATTGCTTATTATTATTACTCACTGAGTTGAAATATACTCACCCCACTCCCCTGCACTTTTTGTGCAGATTCACAGGTGCCCGAGAGCAGTTGAGTTGTTGTAGCTGCTTACTCATATCTACTTTTGCGGAGACTGCGAGGTAGTTGCCGACGTCCGCAGAACCTGTTTTCTCCTTCATTGTTATTTTGTTGTTTCCATCTTGCTTAGACTTGGTTGTATCAGGATGTTTATTCTGTAGAGGCTCAGACTCGTGACACAACGATTTGGTTGGGACTGTATCTTGTATGTTGCTACTATTGCGTTTATCATATTGAATTGAACACTCGCTGTTTAAGTTTAACTGGATTAATTGGAATTAATAATTGGCTGGTTTAAGAGATAATATGGTCGGGCTTGCCTAGCATTGTGTTGGGCGCCATCACGACTGGGGTTTGAGTCGTGACAAGTTGGTATCAGAGCCTAGGTTACTAGGCCTCATGAGTCTTGAGCCGGTTGGTAGAGTCTTGTGGATCGGTACGGGGATGCCTGTACTTATCCTCGGAAGGCTGCAAACCTTTAGGAAAGTTTAAAATTCTTGGAATTCTTATCGTGCGTGTTTGATTCAGCTTGAGATGTAATTCTTGAAATTCCTCCTGCACGTTGATGTGCGCACTCGAGTGCTTAGTGATAAATTTGCCTCGATGGCTTATGATTCCCCAATCGAGGGACGAGATATAATATCAATGAGTTCATGTTGGGCCTGTCTGGAGGACTTGAGGCCAAATCCTTGTCTATGGCTTGAGCACCAAGGTGCTAATTTTGCGAATCGGTATTATGAAGTTCATACAATCGGTATTAATCTTAATTGTGAAAATGGCAGTTTGATAATGGGAGAGCTGTAAGGTATTCGGTTCTTATTGTGATTCGATATGTAGCACTAGCTATGGGCGTGAGAAATATGTTCATTGCCTCTTAGCGGAAATGTAAAGTGCACTATGTGTGGTAGTATGAGTTCAAACTCAAGAAAACTGAATTGGTTGTGCTAGGTGTATCATTGTGAAAGGTATATGTGTTATGATTTGAGCAGGTGCAGCGCATGCTCATGTACTAATGCTGATGATATAATTGTGTAGTATTGAGATTTATGTTGTTGATATACATTGTGATGTCTTGTCGAGTTGCGGATGTATTGTTAGGATGATTTTGGTGATTCTCTGGCAGGTGAATAGGCCAAATTATAAAGGAAACTCTGCCTAAATTTTTGGAAAATTTGGGACTTAGAAAGATTTCTGTCACCTAAAGAGAGTGGGCTTATTGGTGGTGTGTGTATAAATGCAAGAATTGCAGAACAGTTAAGGTCTCTGATGATTCGAGTCTCTGTCAAGGCTTGTAAATGACTTGAGTTTAATCTCATTGTAACATTTCGGCATCACTTGAATAATAATGATATGAGTGGTTAAAAGTGCTTTGATGAATGGCTTCGAGCCAAGTTGGGGAGGTTGTTATTAAATAACTAATTGCACGGTTGTGTGCTATGTGGGCACTGTCTTTAAGTATGTTGGGAAAATGCTGACAAGGTTATGGTGCTTCGTAGATGTGAAGAAATACTAGGATGTTTTGAACTACTGTTGGTAAGGAATGTTCGGTGTATAGAAAAGAAAGATAGCGAATTGTACCTGTAAGTAATCATGTTATGCGATGTCAGAGTTCTAACAAAACACGAGTGGTTCTACTCAATAGGACAGTTGAATTACAGGTGAATAAGGGTGAATGATGCCCGAGAATGATTTTGCAGTGTTCAAGATTTTGCTTGTAACAATCAGGTGCCTTAAGATTGTGTATGTGGCTAAAGATGGCGGTTTCGTCAGAAAAGATCAAGGCTTGTGTTATATCATGTGAATGATGGGATTCTATTTATCCGTATTGGAAAGTAATGATAACAAATTCAAAAAAATCGCTGGAAGTTCTTCAAAATAAAGTATTGTAGAAGGTGGTACTCGGGGAAACATTTGAGAGAGTATTCAGCGGCCCGTGAGCCTTAGACCGTGTGGTCTTGTGTACGAGTCTTGTGTGGTCAAAAGGGTTGAGGCATTTTCGTGCTACAGTAAAGACATATATGAAATTAAAGATGAATCAGAAAGGAAACTGGGTAAATGGAACAACTTGTTAATAAACGAGAATGGTATGAAAAGGAATACGATTAATTCCTGGTATGTGGTTGAAGTAATGAGTCTTGCAGATATTGTGCAGCAAAGCTCTTGAGTGCTGGCAGTTCTGTAACTTGATATGGGTATAAGGACTCAGTCCCGACAGTTTAACTTATGCAATGTAATTGGGAGAAAGAGTTTATGATGTGTTTTACCGTGGTTTGAAAATGAGTGCATTTTTCCTGTTGATATGCAAGGCTTGGAATGGGTAATGAGTTTTCTCTATATGGGATCATGAAAAGTCCTTGACTAGTTGAGTGCGCCGATGTTTGCAGCGGAGGAAAGCCATATGAATTTTCATGTTGTCTTAGTGTGATATGGTATATGCGATGTGTTATGGAAAGTTGATAATGGTATATTCAAGGTTTTGAGATCAGTTCATAATATATGGGAAGTCAATAAAATTATTGAGCAGCGCGGACAGCTGCAGGTGATTTAAGAATCGATCTTTCTGATGATTTAAGAAAATGGTACTGCTATTCTAGTAATTTGGCAGGGAATATGGTGCAAAAGGACAAGGTAATGTAAATTGATAATATCTAGTGGTATGGTGGTATTTTCTTGTTGGATCGACTGTAATAATTGAGTCGTTGTTGGCATATGGAAATTTCTGAATGGCGTACGTGTGAGCACGTGATTTTTGCCCTATATGAGAATTACTCCGAAAAAATTCAAAATAAAAGAGTTTTGTGTTGTTTGCAATATTTGTGAATTTTGTGTTATTTTCTTGAATTGTTTGCATTTATCTGTGCATATTTATTTGTTTAAATAAATAAAAAATATAAAAATATGTTGCATTTGTATATAAAATTCAAGTTTATACTTAGGAATAATTAAGTTTATTTATAAAATCACAAAAATATGTATGTTTGCATTTTTAGCATTTAATGTCCAATTTTGTGCGATTTTCATTTTTATTAACGTCTAATTTTGTGTGATAATTACTATTCTGAGTTAATTAGTATTTTTAAGATAATTTTGGTTTTATAATTTAATCTTAACATTTTTTTTTAAAATTTATTTCATAATAAATAATTTTTTTTTATATAGAGAAGACAAATTCGGAATTGGGCCTTTTCTTAAATTTTAAACTTAGGCCCAAACCTATTCTACCCAACCCAAAACCATATAACCCAAACCCAAGACCCATAACCCATGACCCAAACCCATAACCCATATACTAATATACTATTCATACTAACCCTAAACCTAACATAACACATAACACAAAAAAAAAGCCTCCACCTTAACTATTTCACTCTCTTCTTCTTTCTTCTTCTTCACCTTACCTCTGCCGCCAGCCACCATGGCTACCGTCACTGTCACGCAGCCCAACCTCCAACACCCCTCCCCGTCACCCCTCGCGGCAGCAACCGAGCAGCAGCCTCGCCATGGCTGCTGCCTCATTTTTTGGCCGAGAAAACCGACAACCATGGCCATGGCTACCGAGCTCCAGCCCATCCATGGCTGCCGAGTTCCAGTCACCATGATTGTTGTCGTCGCCGAGCATGTCCCGAGCTTTTCTTCTTCATCTTCCTTTCTTTTGATTTTTCCGGCGAGGGTATATATATATATATATATATATATATATATATATATATATATGTATATACACGTGTATATAGGTATAAACATATGTTATATACATATATATACGTGTATATATAGCATACATGTATATATATATACATATATATATATATATATATATATATATATATATATATATATATATATATATATATATATATATATATATATATATATATATATATATATACATATATATATATATATATATATATATATATATATATATATATATATATATATATATGTTTGAATAAAGTAATAAAAACCCTAATTATGCATGTGTATATACTATGTATATGCTGTGTATATACGTGTATACATGGGTATATTAGATATATATGACTATATGTATATATGTATATTTTATTTTATTTTATTATTTTTCAGGCAGAATATATTTCTCATTATTTTTTTATTTTTATTTTTTCGGACGAAATTATAAATTTATATATTTTTTGTATATAATATATATATATATATATATATATATATATATATATATATATATATATTGCTTTAGGGTAGTATATATGTATATATATTTCGTTTTATTATTATTTGTTATTATTTTTCATTTTTGGGCAGATTTATTTTAGTTATTTATCTTTATTTTTCGGATGAGATATTATATATATATAGGAATTTCATTTCTATGTATATTATGAATATATGAATATATATAGACCGGTTCTATATATATAAATATATATGTATATTTTCGGATTTAGATAGTATATGATTGATTTTGTTTCTTACTAGTTGTTCATTATGTTCTTGATTATTTCTTCATTTTTTTCTTACTTTAATCATGTGTTTTGTTAAGTTGTTAATATAGAAATGTTATAGTTCAATCATTTTTTACCCTAAATCTTGGTTGTGATATTGGTAGATTTAATTTGAATATTAGATGATTATTGAGTTTAGTAGACTAAATTTGGTTCATTATTTTGCTTAATTCTAAATTCGGATTTTAATTGTAGAATTAAAATAGTTTGTTTGATATGTTAAGTTTAAGTGATTTGAAGTTACTTGTTTGTTGTCATTGTAAATCTGAAATTTTTGTTGTTAAAGATCATATTGTTCTTGGTTGTTCTTCAAGATTGTTAGAATGGTTGTTAAAATTGTTTAAGAATTGGTTAAATTTACTATATTTTGGTTGTTTGATTTAGGTGAATTGGTTATAGCTGATAAGGGTATAGTAGTAAATTTCAATAATTTTTGGGTTATTTTAGTCATTAAATTATAGTCAATTATTTGAATTAAAGTTATTTTTGTCCATTAGTTATTTAATTATTGTTAAATTAAAGTGGAAGACAAAACAAAAGATAGTGGTAATAAAAGTATTAATAGAATATATATAATGGAGAATAAAACATAACATAGTGGAATTAAAAGTGGGGATTAAAATAAAAAGAAAGTGGAAGTCTTACTTTTAGTTTTTTAATTAATAATGGTTTATTTTTAATTAAAAGGGGACCTTGAGTCTTGTGTATATAAGTTAGAATCATATTTCATTTAGAGGGAAATCAGAAAGAAGAAAACATTTTAGAGAGAAGAATCTGAAAAAAAAAAAATCTTAAAGAGTGTTAGCAAATAGTAAAACAAAAACAAAAAAACGAAAAAAAAAATCTGAAAAAATTAGTCTTCCATTTTTACAAATCCTATTCTGAAGTTCAATTCTGGTTATTAAATCTTATTGCTTAAATCCGGATACTGGGTATTTTTGGAGGTTGCTGTTGCTGTGATATTGTTGTGTTGTTATTTGTTGTGTTGATCACCGGTGTTCTTTCCTTTCCAATATCAGGTACATACCTAATCATGTTTAAATGATAAGATGAATACATGGGAAAGATGAGGATTTTGTTGAAATTTTAAATAGTTTTTTCTATCTTCTTTTATTATGTTTTAATAAATTCCGTATTAATATTTTGTAAATTTTGTGATAACTTTAAATAATTAAGCCTTGTTGTAGCAATAATAATTTACTTCTAAAAATGGTTATTAAATAGTATAGTTATAAATGTGTTTATTAATGTTCAAATTGTTTAGGAAGAATAAATTACTCTTTTGATAATCGAATTAATTAGAACTTCTTTAATATTGTCTTTAATAAATTAAGTTGTTAACATGTAGGTAAGTTCAATAAAAATGCGAATTTTAATTATTTTGCGTAAATTAGGCATTTAGGTACGATTTGAGTTTTCAATAATACAAGAATTGTTTCTTTTCTAGTTTAACCATCTCAAAATATAGGTGTAAATAATTAAGGTTGATTATGGTTTTGAATAATATTTGTAATTAGTTAATATCAAGGGTTTAAGTTAAAAAATAGTAAAAAAAAAGTTAAAAATATGAGTCTAAATTATTTATAAGATTGGTTTAGTTTGTACATATATTAGTTGTTGGTTTTGCACTTTTATTTTTAGTTTCAATTTAAGTACTGGTTATTTTAAAAAAATAAAAAAAAATATTTCCAAACGTAGCAAATAAATATTTTTTTTAGTATGTAATCAATTAGGATTTTTGTTGTTTTTTTTAAAAAAAAAAACGAATTTAAATAAAAATTACATTGATTTGTGATTTCTGTTTTTTTACTTAGTTTTAAATAATTGGGAATAAATACTTTTATCATACAAACTTTAATATTGTTATAATTTTTTTTGATAGTTTTTGAATAAATGATTTTATTGGTTTTTCTTTTTTATATATTCAAGTTTTTTTAATATTATTCTAAATTAGATTTTTTTTATTATTAAGTTGTGAAATTTCGTATTTAATAAAATAATAAAATAATAATAATAATAAAATAATAAATAAAACAATTTCAAAAAAAAAATTTTGTTTAAACATAGATTAAAATCTGTTTCATTAAGTTTTTTTTTTGTCATAAATAAGATAAGTATTGCATTTTTAATTTCTAAATTATTTATGAGATTTCTTTATTTATAAAAACTAAAAAATGGGAAATGTAGTCATTTTAGAATTATATTGTTAATAAAAATGAGATGAGCCTCGCCGCACTAAATACACAATTGCGAGGCCCTCAAATTAATTGTAAAGACTTAGACTCGGGAAGACCGTTTAATGAATTTCACGGTCTTTCCCAAAGTTAATAAAGACGATAGAACCCTTAGGCACGATTTGTAAATAAATTACTTTCCTAAATACGGGTGCGCATTTATGTGACCCAAATCTTACTCTCGGCGAAACTGAAATGCATTATAGTCACAGGCGTATCGGTTGCGGTGTGACTCGAAATGTGTTTTCGTGACGTCGCAATTCTTCTAAAATTAAAAGGCGGAACATTAAAAGCATCTAGTTAAAATATAAAAAGAAATCAGATAAAAGCAAAAAGAACAGTTGAGCGACCGTGCTAAAACCACGGAATTCGGGAGTGCCTAACACCTTCTCCCGGGTTAACAGAATTCCTTATTCAGGTTTCTAGTTTCGCAGACTGTATTACAGAGTCATAAATTTCCTCGGTTCGGGATTAAACCGGTGACTTGGGACACCATTATTTTTCCAAGTGGCGACTCTGAAAAATTAAATAAATTGATCCCGTTCCGACTGTCCTTTAAGTGGAAAAACTCCTTCACTGATTATTATTATATTCCTTCTCGGGGTGTAGTATTAAACAGTGACACATTTACGTTTATACGTTATGTGCGGTAAAAAAGGAGGTGTGACAGCTCTGGCGACTCTGCTGGGGATATCTAACCCAGAACTTCGGTTCGGGGTTTAAGAATTCGAGCTGAGTAAAATTGCTATTTTTGCTTATATCTGATTTCATTATATGTTTTGATTAATGTGCTACATGATTACCGCTTTGATATTCCGTGAACTGTATATATAAAACTGTGTCGAAAACCCTTCTCTTCTTATCTCTGGGGATGTGCTTACTGGTTGAGACTCCCCTTTCCGTTAGTGTCAATACCAAAAATAAGAAAAAGAGGCCGGATAAGTTACAAAGCCGATTGACTCCGCGGGTCACCGGTACGTAGCCCCCTCCTCGATCCGAGTTGTCCGCTCGGGTACACGGTCTAGCACCATATGAAAACTTCGGGATATTGAACCTAGGTCTAGGACGTTTATTTGCATCATATCTGACTTAGGGGACTCAACATAGGGGTTGGGTCCGTCTAGGACAGGTGACCCGGTAATTAAGACCGAGCATATTATGTGTTGCATTTTTAATTGTCCTTGATCATTATGCGGACCGGCAAAAATCCCAAGGGTAGAAAAATTATTGAAAAAAAAGAGAGAAATAAGAGTTAGTGAAAATGGGTATCAAAAAAAAAAAATTGAAAAAATGGTTTTGTTGTTGAAATAAATTGGTCGATTAATCTGACCGAACTACGCAGGTTTGATTCTCGCCATTAGGTGGGATACGTAGGCAACCTTTAAACGGGTCCAACCACACTTTTAAGAAAAAAAAAGACCAAAAAGATTTTCCTTTCAAATAATCGAGGTAATCGCTATTTTTGGAAATGGCCGAATGTTCCGAAAGGACGCCGGAAGGCTGTTTTGGCAAAAATGGCCACTTCGAAAGTCATTTTCTTTCCTTTCCTTCAAAAATGAAAACTTGCATTGAAAAAGATTTTCCTTTTTTCTAAATAAAATCGCCTTAATAAATGTGCAGGACGAGCACAATGATGAATGAGCATTTTTCCCTAAATAAAATCCCTTTGGAGTTGAAATTATGGTGGCAAGACATGGGATCAGATGGTCAGGACTGGGTCAAAGGTTATTTGAAAGATCTTACAGGATTATTGGACATAATCCCCCGAGGCGACATAATTAGAGCGTTGCTCACATTTTGGGATCCAGCACACAATGTATTGCATCTCCCGGATTTTGAACTCACTCCTACTCTAGAGGAAATTGCTTTCTATATCGGGAAGACCGAGGTTCCGTTAAAAGGAAAATACCCGGTATCTCCAAGGACGGTGACGGTGCACCGTTTTCTGGACTCTTTGAAAATTGCCAGGAATGTTCACAACAAAGATCTAGCCAACGGGTTTTGCTCCTTAAACTTCATCTATAGTAGGTATGGACACATCGGGGGTTTCAATGACCCCACAAACAAGTTATGCAGCAAGTCCAACCGAGCAAAATGGGAGGAGCACCGGAGGTTTGCTTTCTTAGTGGCATTTCTCGGAATTGTCATATTTACGAGAAAAGATGGGCATATCAGTATAAAGGTTGCCGGGGTAGCTAGCACATTGATAGTACAAGATAATTGTACTCTAGCTCCAATGATTGTAGCTGACATCTACCGTGCTCTGACTGCGTGCAAAGCGGGAGCCAACTTCTTTGAAGGGTGTAATTTGATCTTGCAGATTTGGTTAATTGAACATCTATGCCATCATCCTTCGTTCTCAAGTTATGGTTCGGCTGAACGAACATGTTTGGAAGAATTATGTACGAGAACAAAAGAAGTGAAATTGCCGGAGGGAGTCAAAGATTGGATTTTGCATCTTCGATCATTAACTGATGGCCAAATCGATTGGACATATGATTGGCTACCTCTTGACGAGGTAATATATATGCCGACGGAAGGGTCGCCATTTTTGATCATGGGCTTGAAAAGCATCCAACCTTATGCCCCATACAGGGCCCTGCGACAGTTGGGTAGATGTCAAGTTGTTCCGAGAGACGGAGACCTCGGTTCGCAAGCTATAGAAATTGGTCCAGATGGGCAATTCCCGGAAGCAAAGATCCGGCAAATCTGGAATGAGTGCCAAAACCTGAAAATGGATACTTGTGTGCAGAAGAGAGCCCGGGGAGAAGTATCGTCAGGATACTCCACATGGTACCGACGAGGGGTTGAACACGAACGTCTTTCAAAGAGACCTCACTTGCAAGACCTGATAGAGCAATCCGAGGAAAATCTGAAATGGGCGGCCAAGGAAAAAGAATATAAGGCCAAAATCAGTCTGTTGGAAGATAAACTGAGAAATCTTCATTTCGAAAGCGGCTTACAAGCAGCATCCGATGAAGTGGAAAAGAAACAGCTGAAGAAAGAAAATGATGTGTTGAAGGCTCAAATAGCTCAAATGAAAATTGCATCCGAGACCCCAGTTCGTTCAGCCCGAGAGGAAAAGTTAATTGAGATTCTCCGGCGGAAAGTGAATGACTATAGCTTTGATTTGGACGTAGCTGAAAAAGAGTTAGTCAAGGCTCGGAAGCAAATGGACAAAGACGCCGAGGAAAGAGCCAAGTTAGTCCGGCAGCTACAAGGCAAGCATGATGTTGAAATAGCTCAGCTTAGAAAGAAAATGATCTCAGCCACAGTCAAAAGTAACAAGATTATCAAAGATCTTGAAGAAGAAAGAGAGAACTGCTACACGACTATGGCTAGATTAGAATTGAAGCTACAACAAGTGCAAAAGGACAACCAACACACCTTGGATGCTCGCGCTCAACAAATAAGTCGGCTATTGCAAGAAAAAGGGGTCATCAGAGAAAAGGTTGTTCGCATCGCCCAATACATCACCCGAAAGACTCAGCTTTGTGAAGATATGACTCGGGGGACTTTTGTATCTGTAGTGAAGTTTTTTGTACAACAAGTCATGGCCGACCTGGATAGGCTTCAAAGGGGTTTAGCATATAGGCCCGCGGCAAGGCCGAACGATGCCTCGCGGGCACTAGGTGCATTAATGTACTCTTAGGTCATGCATCATCTTTTATTTTTCTTTTTTAAAACATCACTTTGTAATCAAGGTTTTGAATTATCAATGAGAAAACAAAGTGTTGTTACCAATTCTTTTGCTTTATGTCATTTCCTTTATATCCGCTAGGCAAATAAATAGGAGCATGATTATGAAAACGGCAAGGAAAAAGAAAAGAAAAGAAAAGAAGAAAAGAAAGAAAGAAAACTAAAAAGCGGAAAAAGAAAATGATGATTGAAGTAAGCAGCGGCCGGGATGATGCATAACGACTCGAGGAAATGTATTTGCTTTTTAAAGTCGTTGCATCTTATTTATGCGCTAACAACTAACGAGTGTTGATGTTTGTGAGTTCAGATTTTCTAGGCAACTGGCATACTGGCTACCCACCCATACAACACCAGATCCAAAAAGATGACAAAGGCTGTATCCCAGGAGATCGAGGCAACCATTGTAGACCCTGCTCACGAAGAAGAGATCGTGGATGTGGCGGGGATGAAAGAAGAAATGTACAAGTTAAGACAACAGATGGCTGAAATGTACCAGGCTTGGTCAAGAGGTCAACCACTACCAGCCTACCCTGCTAACCCTGCATATGTCCCTCCAGCCAATCCTAACCCCGAGCCACCAACAATGAACTCGTCCTCCACCTACCCCGACTACCCTCACTACTATGCTTCCACCTCCCAAATGCCACCACCTCCAACCAAGCAAGCACCACCTCCTATACCACAAGTCGCTCCTGTATATGTGGCACCTCCGCCCGCTGTTATCCACAAATCCTCTAGTGAACCAATGTTTCATATCCAGGATCCTCACTACTACCCTCCGGAGCCTACTTTCAGACAACACGAGTCTCACGCTCCTATGATAGAAGCAAGTGCCGGGCAGGAAGAGATGGCTCGGAAAGTAAAGAGTCTTGAGAATGCTTTCCGCAATATGCAAGGGCTGGGAGGGCAAGTAAGTGTAGCCTACAAAGACCTGTGTTTGTTTCCTGAGGTGCAACTTCCTGCGGGATTTAAGTTGCCAAAGTTCGACATGTACAACGGACACGGGGATCCGGTAGCTCATCTAAGAGGATACTGTAGTAAGATGAGAGGCGCGGGAGGTAGAGATGAATTGTTGATGGCGTACTTCAGCCAAAGTTTGAGTGGATCGGCTCTGGAATGGTATACCCGACAGGACCATACAAGATGGTTCGTTTGGGATGACTTAGCGCAAGCTTTCGCTAGTCACTTTCAGTACAATTTGGAGATCATACCCGACAGGTTATCCCTTACCAAGATGGAGAAAAAGCCAGGAGAGAGCTTTAGAGAATACGGTTTTAGATGGAGGGAACAGGCCGCTAAAGTGGATCCACCAATGAAAGAAGGAGAGATGGTGGATTGTTTTCTGCAAGCTTTGGAGCCAACATACTACGGCCATCTAGTGTCAGCAATTGGAAAGAGTTTTAATGAAGTTGTGAAAATGGGAAGTTTTGTAGAAGAAGGTTTGAAGACAAACAAAATTATGAGTTTTTCGGCTATCAAAGCCACCAATCAAGCTATACAGAGTGGAAGCGGAGGAGTGATGGGAAAGAAGAAGAAAGAAGAAGTATCAACCATTGAAAGTAGGCCATGGAGTCGCAACCCACATTATAACCCACCAAGACCCTACCGCCAACACCCACCAAGCCCAGCAACTCCATATAATCCACCACCACCATCTTACCCGCCAAATCCCTACAACACACCTAGCCCATATAACCCACCACCACCACCATACCCACCAACTGTCCCACATTACCACCACCCGCAAGCCCAAACCTACCCACCACCACCGCCCCATGTGTGGAGAGCTCAAGCTCCACACAATGTGTGCCACACCCAGAACACATACCCAACCCCTAAACCTTACCGAAACCAGAATAGACCCAGGCCGGACGCTGATTGGAGAAACAAAGCAAAAAAGACATTCACTCCTCTCGGAGAATCATATACCAGTCTTTACCACAGGTTGAAAGAATTGGGGATGTTGAGACCAATCGCACCAAAAAATCCAAACCCACCCCGAAAAGTCTTGATTCTTCTGTCAGATGTGAATACTGTTCGGGAACATTGGGCCACGATACTGAGAAGTGTTGGCAATTAAAGAATGCCATTCAAGGATCTTATCGATGAGAGGAGAATCGAAGTACAGGCTCCCGAAGCCCCAAACATTACCCAGAATCCATTGCCGAATCACCACGAAACGAATATGATAGAACTGGTGCGGGGTGATGGCAATCAAAAACCATCTCAGGCCGTCATGATGATAAAGTCGAGTGACAAGTTAGAGAAAGAAATTGTGAAAGAGGAAGCAATTGTTGAGAAACCAAAGCCGGTAGTGATGGGAGGTTTAAAGGTGGTAGTTCCAGGTGCAAAGACGATCGTGACTGTGAAAGGAGCAAGTGCAGAGCCAGTAATCATAAAACCAGTAGTGCAAATGCCAGTGGTGAATACAAAGACTGTGCCTTGGAACTATAACAAGGTAACAGTAGTTTACAAGGGAAAAGAGATTTCTGGTGAAATTAATGAAACGCATGGACTCACTCGGTCAGGAAGGTGTTTCGCTCCGGAGGAACTGAGAAAGATGAAGACGGTAAAAGAAAGTCAACTGAAGAAGCCAGTGTCGGAGGAGGAAGCAGAAGAATTTCTTAAGAAAATGAAGTCACAAGAGTACTCGGTGGTTGAGCAGTTAAGAAAGACCCCGGCCCAAATTTCTTTGTTATCTTTGTTGATACATTCAGAAGAGCACCGGAAGGCTCTTATGAAGATTCTAAATGAGGCTCATGTTCCGGAGAAGATTTTAGTGTGTCACTTGGAGAAGATTACCAGCAAAATTTTCGAGTCTAATAGAATCACCTTCTCCGATAGGGAGCTGCCGGTGGAAGGAACTGAACACAATAAAGCATTGTACCTCACGGTAAAGAGTGAAGAGTCAGTCGTGACCAGGGTATTGATTGACAATGGATCGAGCGCGAACATCTGCCCGCTGTCAACTCTAGGGAAGCTGAACATTAGCCCGGACAGAATCCGGAGAAACAATATCAATGTGAGAGGATTTGACGGCGGAGGTAAGAACACGTTGGGAGATATTATTTTGGAAGTGACCATCGGTCCCGTTGATTTTACGATGGAGTTCTAGGTGCTCGACATCGCCGTATCGTATAACTTGCTGTTAGGTCGACCCTGGATTCATGCGGCCAAGGCGGTACCATCTTCTCTACATCAGATGGTCAAGTTTGAATGGGAGCAACAAGAGATTGTTGTACACGGAGAGGAAAATGCTTGTAATGTGGTAGCACCTTTTGATGGTACTGATGGGGATAGGGGTCCTTGGGTCTACCAAGTGACGGATGCTATAGAAGTGAACAAAGTTGCTGAAGGAGAAAAGTTACCAACCCCGATGATGGCACCAACTGCTATAATGGTGGCCAGAGAAATGCTGAAAAATGGATTTGCACCGAGGAGGGGATTAGGCAAAACACTGCAGGGAGTCACTCAACCAGTTCAGCTTTCGGAGAATAAAGGTACATTCGGCTTAGGGTTCAAACCCACCTTTGCTGATATCCAAAGAGCCTCTAAAGCCAAGAAAAACTGGACCTTGCCCAAACCCATACCCAAATTATCCGACATCTTTATCAGGCCTGGTACAAAATATCAACCATCTGCTGCAACAAAGTGCATTGAGACCCAACTTGATGAAGAAATGCTTGGTTTTGCAAAAATGTTTTGGGAGGTGAACACGATTGAAGCAGGGGAAGGCACGAGCGGAATGGACGTGCAATTTGTGGGGCCTAGAGTCACATTGAACAATTGGGAAGCTACTCCTTTCCTTATCCAGAAGGAGTCTTGGTAGTTAGCTCAAAATTTCATCATTGCTTCCCCGAAAGTTGTTATTTTATAATTTCCCCATTCCCCTCATGAAAAAATCACCATGTATCCCGAACATTGTTCGTTTCTTTTATTAATGAAATGCAGTTTTTCCTTTTTCTTCACTTTTGCCTTATTTTTCTTTATTTTTCCTTTTGTACAGTTTTGCATGTGTTGATTCCAATGCCATGTCATGCGTGAAGGATTCTAGACCCAGTTCCGACAATCACGCTACTATACAAGAAATCGAGGAAGATAGTGAAATAGAATGTGAGGATGAGGAAGCCATGGAGGAAATAAGTAAGGACATGAAACAATACGAGGAAAAACCCAAGCCGAATCTGAGTGATACGGAATCTGTAAATTTGGGGAGCGAAGATGATGTCCGAGAAACAAAGATTAGTGTGCATTTGGAGGCACCCCTCAGGGATGAATTGATAAGGTTGTTACATGAATTTAAGGACATCTTTGCCTGGTCCTATGATGACATGCCCGGGCTTAGCACAGACTTAGTGGTACACAAGTTGCCTATCTACTCGGAATGCCGGCCAGTAAAACAAAAGCTGAGAAAATTCAAAACGGACATTAGCGTGAAGATAAAAGAAGAGGTGAATAAGCAGTTCGAGGCAAAGGTCATAAGAGTTACCAAATACCCCACCTGGTTGGCAAATGTTGTGTCGGTCCCGAAGAAAGACGGCAAAACCAGAGTGTGTGTAGACTATAGAGACCTCAACAAAGCTAGTCCGAAGGATGACTTCCCATTGCCAAACATTCACATATTGATCGACAATTGCGCCAAGCATGAAATCGGTTCGTTTGTGGATTGTTATGCCGGTTATCACCAGATCCTTATGGACGAAGAAGATGCTGAGAAAACTGCCTTCATTACACCTTGGGGAACGTACTGTTACAGAGTAATGCCGTTTGGATTGAAGAATGCCGGGGCAACTTACATGAGGGCAATGACCACGATGTTTCATGATATGATGCATCGAGAAATTGAAGTATATGTGGACGATGTCATCATAAAGTCCAGAAACAACCTGATCATGTGAAAGATTTGAGGAAGTTTTTCCAAAGACTCCGGAGGTACAATCTAAAGCTCAATCCGGCGAAGTGTGCTTTTGGAGTACCTTCAGGAAAACTACCGGGGTTTATTGTGAGTCGGCGAGGTATTGAACTGGATCCATCAAAGATCAAGGCTATTCAAAGTCTACCTCCGCCGAAGAACAAGAAGGAGGTCATGAGCTTATTAGGAAGGTTGAATTACATTAGTCGGTTCATCGCTCAATTGACATCAACATGCGAGCCGATCTTCAAGTTGTTGAAGAAAGATGCGGCGGTGAAATGGACCGACGAGTGTCAAGAAGCCTTTGACAAGATCAAGGAATATTTGGCCAATCCTCCGGTGTTAGTTCCTCCAGAACCAGGGCGTCCTCTGATTTTGTATTTGACGGTGCTAGATAGCTCTTTCGGTTGTGTACTGGGTCAACATGATGAGACAGGCAAGAAGGAGCAAGCCATCTACTACCTCAGCAAAAAGTTTACATCTTACGAGGTGAAGTACACCCAACTGGAAAGGACTTGTTGTGCATTGATTTGGGTAGCTCAAAAGCTAAAGCATTATTTGTCAGCATACACCACGTACTTGATATCACGACTGGATCCTCTCAAGTATATATTTCAGAAGCCTATGCCTACGGGAAGACTGGCCAAATGGCAGATTCTGCTCACAGAATTCGACATTGTCTATGTAACTCGTACGGCAATGAAGGCACAAGCTATTGCGGACCACTTAGCCGAGAATCCGGTGGATGATGAATATGAACCATTAAAGACATACTTTCCGGATGAAGAGGCAATGCTTATCGAGGAGATGGAGAAAGAGGAGAGGCCAGGATGGAAAATGTATTTTGACGGAGCTGTCAACAGCAGGGGCGTTGGTATCGGAGCGGTGCTCATTTCAAGTACGGGTCAACACTATCCCGTCACAGCTCAGCTTCGATTTTTCTGTACCAACAATATGGCCGAATATGAGGCGTGCATCTTGGGATTAAGGATGGCGATTGACATGGGTATTCAAGAGATTTTGGTCATGGGTGACTCGGATCTCTTGGTACACCAAATTCAAGGGGAATGGGAGACACGAGATTTGAAATTGATACCTTATCGGTATTGTTTGCACGAGTTGTCTCAAAGATTCCGGTCTATAGAGTTCAAGCACATCCCAAGAATGCACAATGAGATTGCAGATGCTTTGGCCACATTGTCCTCTATGTTGCATCATCCGGACAAGACATATATAGATCCACTCCAGATCCAAGTCCGAGATCAGAATGCTTATTGCTTCGCTGTGGAAGAAGAGTCAGATGGAGAGCCGTGGTATCATGATATTAGAGAATACTTGAAAGGTGGCAAATACCCGGAGCAAGCCACTGGAGACCAGAAGAGAGCCATCAGGCGTCTAGCCAATGGATTTTTCTTCGGTGGAGGAGTGGTATACAAAAGAACACCAGATCTGGGTTTATTGAGATGTGTGGATGCACAACAAGCAGATGAAATCATGATTGAAGTACATGCTGGAGTATGCGGACCCCACATGAGCGGATATGTTTTAGCAAAGAAGATTTTGAGAGCAGGGTACTACTGGCTCACGATGGAGCGTGATTGTATCAGGTATGTAAAGAAATGCCATCAATGCCAGGTACATGGGGATCTGATCCACTCCCCGCCTTATGAGTTGCACACAATGTCAGCACCTTGGCCCTTTGTTGCTTGGGGCATGGATGTCATCGGCCCAATAGATCCAGCCGCATCTAATGGGCACAGGTTCATTCTAGTTGCAATTGATTATTTCACCAAGTGGGTTAAAGCTAAGACATTCAAGGCAATGACGAAGAAAGCGGTGGTGGATTTTGTGCACGAGAATATTATATGCCGATTTGGAATCCCCAAGGTGATTATCATAGACAATGGAGCCAATTTAAACAGTCATCTCATGGCGGAAGTTTGTGAAAGGTTTAAGATCACACACCGAAATTCCACGCCTTACAGGCCAAAGGCGAATGGTGCAGTAGAGGCGGCAAATAAGAACATCAAGAAGATTCTCCGAAAAATGGTGGAGGGATCCAGGCAATGGCATGAAAAGTTACCCTTTGCTCTCATGGGTTACCGCACGACGGTACGTACTTCTATCGGAACCACACCTTATACCCTGGTGTATGGAACGAAGGCTGTTATACCCGCAGAAATAGAAATACCGTCATTGCGAATTATAGCCGAATCTGAGATAGATGACGATGAATGGGTAAAGGCCCGATTAGAACAGTTGAATTTGATTGATGAGAAGAGATTGGCCGTAGTCTGCCATGGGCAATTGTATCAGCGAAGAATAGCCAGAGCATATAATAAGAAGGTACGACCTCGAAAGTTTGAAGTTGGACAATTGGTATTGAGGCGTATCTTACCACATTGGGCAGAGCCAAAAGGTAAGTTTGCACCGAATTGGCGAGGACCGTTCGTGGTATCACGGGTGTTGTCCAATGGAGCGTTATACTTAACTGATGTTGAAGGAAAGTGCGTAGAGACTGCTATCAATTCGGATGCGGTCAAAAGATACTATGTATGATTCCTTTTCAATTGTATGTTTTGTATTTTGTTGTGATTTTGGAATTGAAATGACGAAGGCATTTTATTCTCTATCCAAACACTTTATCCATTGATAACCCCTTTGAGCCTTAATGAATGAATTCTTTCATATCCCTCTCTCGGAATCGCTCTAGTGCAACAAGATCGAAATTGCCAGAATGGAAAATGAAATGATGGAAAAATGAAAAAATGATGAAAAAAAATGATGAAAATGAAAAAAAAAATGAATTAAAAAAAATGCAAGCAAAAAGAAAAGACAAAAGAAATCGGGAAAAGTCAAACGAAACCATGAACTTATGGTGTAGTCTGAACTACGTCTGACTTGATCTCGAAAGGGTACGTAGGCAACCTCACTGAGGTTCAATCACAATAAAGAAAAAATCCAAAAATCACCCACATATTGAAACTGGGGCAGAAGTTATGTTTAATAATTCCGAGAGTTGTAAATATTTTTAACCCTCGTTGAAATTTTGAGCCTTTATATCTTTCTTTCTTAACCCACCCAAAAGCCACGTTACGGTCCAAAGAAAGACCTTCTGATCAATTTTGAAATGATAACAAATACAACGAAGGAGGAGCGAAGCGTCGGATAATACCCGTGGTACAGAAAACAAAATACAAAAGGAAAAAATGAAAAAAGAAAATATAAAAAAATGAGAGAGTCTCATCGGTGAAAACCTTAGTCGGCACTGTGAGACGATTGTGAGGTTGAGAGAAATAAAATGAGAGAGTCTCATCAGTGAAAACCTTAATCGGCACTGTGAGACGATTGTGAGGTTGAGAGAATAAATGAGAGAGTCTTATTGGTGAAAACCTTTCGAGGCACCGTAAGGCGATCATGGGGACTATCAGAAAAGAGAAAAAAGCAACAAAAGAGAGTATCGGTTTGGGTTAAAGGCAATCCAGAGTCAGAATAATGATTGGAACGAACTGGGTCAGAGTTTAAATACATGGCATGGTCAGCGGAATCAGCCAGCAAATACCCAGATAAGTTCTGTCATCTCTCCAAAATACCCTTACCTTTCTTTCATTTTTTCTGCATTTCATTGTTTACCTTTTTGAGAGCTAACTACCAGCTCCCGATAACGGAAGTTGAAATAACACTGGATCAGAAAGGATGGAAGATTGGGGAAAGAAATAAAGAAGCTTGGCAAACATGGCCAAAGGAAAAGAAAACAAAACAAAAATGGAGAAATGAGAAAAATACAAAAAAGAGTCTGCAAGGGACGAGAAGTCAAAAGCCATGCAACATGAGAAAGCAAAAACAAAGGAAGCAATAAGAAGCGGGGACGGCAGATGCCAGTTGCCAGCAGTTTATATCTAATAAATTTTGTTTCATGCAAGAACAAATTGTCACTAATCACTTTAAAGTGAATGTGACCAATGTGGAAAATTTAAAATACCAAAAAGAGAAAGTCTGCCGAATAAGTGGAGAAATTCACGAGGCGAGAGATAAGTTGGTAAAAAGAAAATACCAAAAAGAGGAAGGTAACATCTTTTAAAATCCACTCCCAGTCCTCAGGCTGCGGGAATACTTTTCTGCATCGCATTGCACGTTTAAATTCGGTTAGGCGCCCACCTTCAAATACGGGAATACTTTTCCGCATCGCATTGCACGTTTAAATTCGTTAGGCGCCCACCTTCAAATACGGGAATACTTTTCGCATTCGCATTGCACGTTTAAATTTCGGTTAGGCGCCCACCTTCAAATACGGGAATATTTTCGCATTCGCATTGCACGTTTAAATTCGTTAGGCGCCCACCTTCAAATACGGGAATATTTTTCGCATTCGCATTGCACGTTTAAATTCTTCTGTTAGGCGCCCACCTTCAAATACGGGAATATTTTCGCATTCGCATTGCACGTTTAAATTCGGTTAGGCGCCCACCTTCAAATACGGAATACTTTTCGCATCGCTTCTGCATTCGCATTGCACGTTAGGCGCCCACCTTCAAATACGGGAATACTTTTCGCATTCGCATTGCACGTTTAATTTCGTTAGGCGCCCACCTTCAAATACGGGAATATTTTCTGCATTCGCATTGCACGTTTCAATTCGGTTAGGCGCCCACCTTCTAATACGGGAATATTTTCGCATCGCATTGCACGTTTCAATTCGTTAGGCGCCCACCTTCAAATACGGGAATACTTTTCGCATCGCATTGCACGTTTCAATTTCGTTAGGCGCCCACCTTCAAATACGGGAATACTTTTCGCATCGCATTGCACGTTTCAATTACATTGGCGCCCACCTTCAAATACGGGAATACTTTTACGCATCGCATTGCACGTTTAAATTCGTTAGGCGCCCACCTTCAAATACGGGAATATTTTCGCATCGCATTGCACGTTTAAATTCGTTAGGTGCCCACCTTCGAATACGGGAATATTTTTCTGCATCGCATTGCACGTTTAAATTCTATTAGGTGCCCACCTTCGAATACGGGAATATTTTCTGCATTCGCATTGCACGTTTAAATTCTGTTAGGCGCCCACCTTCTAATACGGGAATATTTTCTGCATTGCATTGCACGTTTAATTTCTGTTAGGCGCCCACCTTCTAATACGGGAATATTTTCTGCATTCGCATTGCACGTTTAATTTCTGTTAGGCGCCCACCTTCAAATACGGGAATATTTTCTGCATTTGCATTGCACGTTTAAATTCTGTTAGGCGCCCACCTTCTAATACGGGAATATTTTCTGCATTTGCATTGCACGTTTAAATTCCGTTAGGCGCCCACCTTCTAATACGAGAATATTTTCTGCATCGCATTGCACGTTTAAATTCTGTTAGGCGCCCACCTTCAAATACGGGAATATTTTCTGCATTCGCATTGCACGTTTAAATTCTGTTAGGTGCCCACCTTCGAATACGGGAATATTTTTCTGCATCGCATTGCACGTTTAAATTCTGTTAGGTGCCCACCTTCGAATACGGGAATACTTTTCTGCATCGCATTGCACGTTTAAATTCTGTTAGGTGCCCACCTTCGAATACGGGAATATTTTTCTGCATCGCATTGCACGTTTAAATTCTCTTAGGTGCCCACCTTCGAATACGGGAATACTTTTCTGCATCGCATTGCACGTTTAATTTCTGTCAGGTGCCCACCTTCAAATACGGGAATATATTTCTGCATTTGCATTGCACGTTTAATTTCTGTTAGGTGCCCACCTTCAAATACGGGAATATATTTCTGCACATCATGGTTTATATAGCTAAAAGCCCACACTGGGGCAGAAAAAGAAAAAAAGTAGTTTGTTGTTTTGTTTTGATCAGGTTCAGCTCGAGGGCAAGAAGTACCATTGAAAATCAAAAAAAGAAGAAGAGGAAAACAAGAAAGAAAATCAACAAAAAGGGAGAGTGAGCATCTCAAAAAATCAAAGAAAAAGAGACAAGGAGAAGCAAACAAAAGCTAGGATAGGAATAATTGTAATTGTAGAATCATAGCTTAGAATAACTTCTTCATTTTACATTCCCCCCGGTGTAATAAGAAGGTCAACAAGCAGTAACCGCAACAGCAGCAACAGTAACAACAAAAAATCGCAGTTTCATTGGTAGTCCCAGCTACCAAAATTTTCCGAACTACATTGACCTGATTCCCTTTTAGCCAGGGATATGTAGGAAACCTTTTGAAGCAAAGGTTCGGTCAAAAAAAAAAAAAAAAAAAAATTTGAAAAAAATAAAAATGCCACAACGCATGATATCAATATTGCGCTTGGGGTGAAGGAGCCCCTCCAGAATCTGTACACACCCCCAGTTAGTGCCGTTGACATTTGTGAGCACGTGATTTTTGCCCTATATGAGAATTACTCCCAAAAAATTCAAAATAAAAGAGTTTTGTGTTGTTTGCAATATTTGTGAATTTTGTGTTATTTTCTTGAATTGTTTGCATTTATCTGTGCATATTTATTTGTTTAAATAAATAAAAAATATAAAAATGTGTTGCATTTGTATATAAAATTCAAGTTTATACTTAGGAATAATTAAGTTTATTTATAAAATCACAAAAATATGTATGTTTGCATTTTTAGCATTTAATGTCCAATTTTGTGCGATTTTCATTTTTATTAACGTCTAATTTTGTGTGATAATTACTATTCTGAGTTAATTAGTATTTTTAAGATAATTTTGGTTTTATAATTTAATCTTAACATTTTTTTTAAAATTTATTTCATAATAAATAATTTTTGTTTTTATATAGAGAAGACAAATTCGGAATTGGGCCTTTTCTTAAATTTTAAACTTAGGCCCAAACCTATTCTACCCAACCCAAAACCATATAACCCAAACCCAAGACCCATAACCCATGACCCAAACCCATAACCCATATACTAATATACTATTCATACTAACCCTAAACCTAACATAACACATAACACAAAAAAAAAAGCCTCCACCTTAACTATTTCACTCTCTTCTTCTTTCTTCTTCTTCACCTTACCTCTGCCGCCAGCCACCATGGCTGCCGTCACTGTCACGCAGCCCAACCTCCAACACCCCTCCCCGTCACCCCTCGCGGCAGCAACCGAGCAGCAGCCTCGCCATGGCTGCTGCCTCATTTTTTGGCCGAGAAAACCGACAACCATGGCCATGGCTGCCGAGCTCCAGCCCATCCATGGCTGCCGAGCTCCAATCACCATGATTGTTGTCGTCGCCGAGCATGTCCCGAGCTTTTCTTCTTCATCTTCCTTTCTTTTGATTTTTCCGGCGAGGGTATGTATATATATATATATATATATATATATATATATATATATGTATATACACGTGTATATAGGTATAAACATATGTTATATACATATATATACGTGTATATATAGCATACATGTATATATATATATATATATATATATATATATATATATATATATATATATATATATATATATATATATATATATATATATATGTTTGAATAAAGTAATAAAAACCCTAATTATGCATGTGTATATACTATGTATATGCTGTGTATATACGTGTATACATGGGTATATTAGATATATATGACTATATGTATATATGTATATTTTATTTTATTTTATTATTTTTCAGGCAGAATATATTTCTCATTATTTTTTTATTTTTATTTTTTCGGACGATATATATATTTTCTTGGTTTTTTCGTATAAATATATATATATATATATATATATATATATATATATATATATATATATATATATATATATTGCTTTAGGGTAGTATATATGTATATATATTTCGTTTTATTATTATTTGTTATTATTTTTCATTTTTGGGCAGATTTATTTTAGTTATTTATCTTTATTTTTCGGATGAGATATTATATATATATAGGAATTTCATTTCTATGTATATTATGAATATATGAATATATATAGACCGGTTCTATATATATAAATATATATGTATATTTTCGGATTTAGATAGTATATGATTGATTTTGTTTCTTACTAGTTGTTCATTATGTTCTTGATTATTTCTTCATTTTTTTCTTACTTTAATCATGTGTTTTGTTAAGTTGTTAATATAGAAATGTTATAGTTCAATCATTTTTTACCCTAAATCTTGGTTGTGATATTGGTAGATTTAATTTGAATATTAGATGATTATTGAGTTTAGTAGACTAAATTTGGTTCATTATTTTGCTTAATTCTAAATTCGGATTTTAATTGTAGAATTAAAATAGTTTGTTTGATATGTTAAGTTTAAGTGATTTGAAGTTACTTGTTTGTTGTCATTGTAAATCTGAAATTTTTGTTGTTAAAGATCATATTGTTCTTGGTTGTTCTTCAAGATTGTTAGAATGGTTGTTAAAATTGTTTAAGAATTGGTTAAATTTACTATATTTTGGTTGTTTGATTTAGGTGAATTGGTTATAGCTGATAAGGGTATAGTAGTAAATTTCAATAATTTTTGGGTTATTTTAGTCATTAAATTATAGTCAATTATTTGAATTAAAGTTATTTTTGTCCATTAGTTATTTAATTATTGTTAAATTAAAGTGGAAGACAAAACAAAAGATAGTGGTAATAAAAGTATTAATAGAATATATATAATGGAGAATAAAACATAACATAGTGGAATTAAAAGTGGGGATTAAAATAAAAAGAAAGTGGAAGTCTTACTTTTAGTTTTTTAATTAATAATGGTTTATTTTTAATTAAAAGGGGACCTTGAGTCTTGTGTATATAAGTTAGAATCATATTTCATTTAGAGGGAAATCAGAAAGAAGAAAACATTTTAGAGAGAAGAATCTGAAAAAAAAAAAATCTTAAAGAGTGTTAGCAAATAGTAAAACAAAAACAAAAAAACGAAAAAAAAAATCTGAAAAAATTAGTCTTCCATTTTTACAAATCCTATTCTGAAGTTCAATTCTGGTTATTAAATCTTATTGCTTAAATCCGGATACTGGGTATTTTTGGAGGTTGCTGTTGCTGTGATATTGCTGTGTTGTTATTTGTTGTGTTGATCACCGGTGTTCTTTCCTTTCCAATATCAGGTACATACCTAATCATGTTTAAATGATAAGATGAATACATGGGAAAGATGAGGATTTTGTTGAAATTTTAAATAGTTTTTTCTATCTTCTTTTATTATGTTTTAATAAATTCCGTATTAATATTTTGTAAATTTTGTGATAACTTTAAATAATTAAGCCTTGTTGTAGCAATAACAATTTACTTCTAAAAATGGTTATTAAATAGTATAGTTATAAATGTGTTTATTAATGTTCAAATTGTTTAGGAAGAATAAATTACTCTTTTGATAATCGAATTAATTAGAACTTCTTTAATATTGTCTTTAATAAATTAAGTTGTTAACATGTAGGTAAGTTCAATAAAAATGCGAATTTTAATTATTTTGCGTAAATTAGGCATTTAGGTACGATTTGAGTTTTCAATAATACAAGAATTGTTTCTTTTCTAGTTTAACCATCTCAAAATATAGGTGTAAATAATTAAGGTTGATTATGGTTTTGAATAATATTTGTAATTAGTTAATATCAAGGGTTTAAGTTAAAAAATAGTAAAAAAAAAAGTTAAAAATATGAGTCTAAATTATTTATAAGATTGGTTTAGTTTGTACATATATTAGTTGTTGGTTTTGCACTTTTATTTTTAGTTTCAATTTAAGTACTGGTTATTTTAAAAAAATAAAAAAAAATATTTCCAAACGTAGCAAATAAATATTTTTTTTAGTATGTAATCAATTAGGATTTTTGTTGTTTTTTTTTTTAAAAAAAACGAATTTAAATAAAAATTACATTGATTTGTGATTTCTGTTTTTTTTTACTTAGTTTTAAATAATTGGGAATAAATACTTTTATCATACAAACTTTAATATTGTTATAATTTTTTTTGATAGTTTTTGAATAAATGATTTTATTGGTTTTTCTTTTTTATATATTCAAGTTTTTTTTAATATTATTCTAAATTAGATTTTTTTTTATTATTAAGTTGTGAAATTTCGTATTTAATAAAATAATAAAATAATAATAATAATAAAATAATAAATAAAACAATTTCGAAAAAAAAAAATTTTTTTTAAACATAGATTAAAATCTGTTTCGTTAAGTTTTTTTTGTCATAAATAAGATAAGTATTGCATTTTTAATTTCTAAATTATTTATGAGATTTCTTTATTTATAAAAACTAAAAAATGGGAAATGTAGTCATTTTAGAATTATATTGTTAATAAAAATGAGATGAGCCTCGCCGCACTAAATACACAATTGCGAGGCCCTCAAATTAATTGTAAAGACTTAGACTCGGGAAGACCGTTTAATGAATTTCACGGTCTTTCCCAAAGTTAATAAAGACGATAGAACCCTTAGGCACGATTTGTAAATAAATTACTTTCCTAAATACGGGTGCGCATTTATGTGACCCAAATCTTACTCTCGGCGAAACTGAAATGCATTATAGTCACAGGCGTACCGGTTGCGGTGTGACTTGAAATGTGTTTTCGTGACGTCGTAATTCTTCTAAAATTAAAAGGCGGAACATTAAAAGCACCTAGTTAAAATATAAAAAGAAATCGGATAAAAGCAAAAAGAGCAGTTGAGCGACCGTGCTAAAACCACGGAATTCGGGAGTGCCTAACACCTTCTCCCGGATTAACAGAATTCCTTATCCAGGTTTCTAGTTTTGCAGACTGTAATACAGAGTCATAAATTTCCTCGGTTCGGGATTAACCGGTGACTTGGGACACCATTATTTTTTCAAGTGGCGACTCTGAACTAAATAAATAAATCCCGTTCCGACTGTCCTTTAAGTGGAAAAACGCCTTCACTGATTATTATTATATTCCTTCTCGGGGTGTAGTATTAAACAGTGACACATTTACGTTTATACGTTATGTGCGGTAAAAAAGGAGGTGTGACAGTACGTGGTATGAATGGATGCTTGATGTGTGTTACGTGTTCGTACGGTTGAAAGTGGGATCGGGAATAGTGATCCATGTGTTACATATGTATTGGAGACTAGATGTTCTCGCAATCTGCCTACACAGTGGTGGTATATCGTGTGTATCGGCACCGTTTAGCGGTTATTGGAAATTGGAAGCCCTAGTGGCTATTTTGTTACTTGATATGACAAATTTGAATAATGATATATGATTGCAAGCTGGTTGTCATAAGTCAGGTTGTCTAGACTAATATGATATGGACTATATTAGAGAAATGTCAAAACTGTGTGGCAGAGCGCATCAAATCATGCTCCAGCAGGGTAGATGTACCCTAGGGCCAGCGGACGACTGGTAGGTATTACTTTGTCAGTTGGGCCTTCGTGGCGGATGTTAGTGTAGAGGTATCTACCATCGATTCAACTCCAGTATTGAGGAACTTTGTCGGATGCATTTTATGTGGCCGAGCTTGAGGCTATATATATATATGTTTGTTGCAATGATCAACTTGACTCGATGTGCATTTTCCTTGCTAGATGTATTCGTGGATCGGGTGGCACGCCGCCACAGGTATAGTATTTGGATCGGGTGGCACGCCGCCACATGTATGGTATTAGGATCGGGTGGCACGCCGCCACGGGTATGGTATCTGGATCGGGTGGCACGCCGCCACGGGTATGTTAATGGAACGGGTTGCACGCCGCAACAGTGTGACGTGGAAAATATAGCTTCCTATATGTTACCTTGTATACAATACTTCCTAGCTTCTAAGGAATAGTCCTATTGGGTATCGCTCGGGGAATAGCACATCGGTTATGTCCTTTCAGGATTTGATAGCGTACATCAATTGTATCACCGCAGGTGTGATTGATTGCTTGGGTTCAGACCTAGATCTGTGCGTGGATGACCGTTCTGAGCATGGTGAGTTGAGGTACTTCAAGAGTAATAGTGTTTGGATAGAATCAGGAGCTGTGGCAAGGCCACTTGGTGTTATGACCGTTCGATGAGGATTCAGGTACTCTATTTCTATAATGCGAGACGCGATCTCAGTTCTATATTATGATGGCACATAGGAATTGAATTGTAGCTCTTTTGCTGGAGACAGTTGTCATGATTTGAGCTGTCATGATTCGAGTGTGTTCAGACGTTTCTATTGGAGCCCATGTTGTGCTCATCGTGGCTTAGGCCGGTGTTGATGTGTCATATCACCAGTGCGGTGTGCTATAATCGAAATGATCATTGAAGCCAATAATGAGTGTGAGTATATGTGATTTCAGCTGGTTAGAAAGGTAGTATCGAGGTTCGGCTTCGAAATCTGTTGTGGTATCAGTTAAAAGTGAAATGGATTCATGAATGGCTGACCTGAGAGATGGGTTCGATATATCGCGTATTCGGTTGTCGTGGGCGTGATATGAAGGTGTTAGAACAAGACTCTATCTAATGAAAAAGGTTTTTCGGTTGGTATTTGGTTATCGTGGAAAATTGTTGTGATTAGAGACTATTGTCTCGAGTGATTGGGTTGTGTGATACATCATATGATCTCACCCGGGGTGGCGAGTATGGACTATTACAGCTGGTTCGGGTGTATTCTGAGTATAGACGGGGGATTCAGTTTTGGTATATGATTTCAAAAAGTGCAATGTGGTTTATGGTTCAGTTGGAGTGAGAAATTTCACCTATATGGTGTTGTCGGACTTATGTGAGATAGAGTGATGTATGATCGCCCGAATATATGCTTGGTAAGGTCATTCAGCTATTGGGTTGCTTCTAGTACAACTCTGGGTCCGCTCGAGGACGAGCATTTGTTTAAGTTGGGGAGAATGTAACGACCCGGCCCGTCGTTACGGGAATTACCACCCTGTTAAGTTGAATTTACATGTTTTATGCTTTTATACCGGTATTAGAGTATATCGGGTGAGTTAGGAGTGATTTGGGTTGAAAATGAAGCAAATAGCATGTTTGAAGGAAGCTTGAATATGGGAAGTCAACCTAGAGTTGACTATTGAGTTAGAGTGCTTGGAATTGGATTCTGATGATTTGAGTAGTTTCGGTGGATCATTTATGACTTAGGAGAGCAATCGGAATTGAATTCGGAGGTCCGGCATAGAATTAAGCTTGAATTGGCAAAGTTAGTATTTTGGCGAATTCCGGTTGATAAGTGAAATTTTGATCCGACGGTCGGAATGAAATTCCGAAAATTTCTGTAGCTCTGTTATGTCATTTTGGACTTGTGTGCAAAATTTGAAGTCAATCGGACTTGATTTGATAGGTTTCGGCGTCGAAAATAGAAGTTGGAAGTTCTAAAGGTTATAAAGCTTGGATTGGAGGTTGATTCATGATTTTAGCATTTGCTTGTTGTGCTTTGAGGCCTCGAGAAAGTCTGTAATATATTATGAGACTTGTTAGTATACTTTGTTGGGATCCCATGAGGCTCGGATAAATTTTGGAACAGTTTTTGGAAGATTTTTGCCGTTTTGAGCATAAATGTAATGATCCAAAGGTCTATTTTAGTTCTAGAGATTCATATTTGATTTCTAGACTTCAAGAATTTAGATAACGAATTATAGGACTGATCTAGAAAGTTTGGTCTAATTTCATCAAGTCGCGATTGGGGTTTTGACCGAAATGTGAATTAATTATTTAACGAGCAAAATTGATGTTGCACTGAGTAAATGAGATCCAAATTCAGTTTTGTTCGAACCACTGGATCCGTATCGAAATTACGGAGCCATAGGAAAAAGAATCGTCGAATTCGGAGTTCGTATGTTGGAGTTAGAGCCATTTTAGTAAAAATGGCTGTGTGCTGCAATTTCTGTATTGCTGCTGCATTTTTCTGCAGCGTATGAATAGTAATTCCCGCACGTGAACAGTAACCTCGCGGGTGAAAAGTGTCGACGCGCATGAACAGTACCCCCGTGAACAGTAACGTGGGTGAACAGTAATTTTGTTAAAAAAAACCTGGACAGAATGGCATTTCATCCGCGAGCAAAACTATTTTTCCACCATTTTTGGTCATTCTTGAGAGGTTTTGGACGGGAATCGAAGGGATTTCGACGGGGAATCATTGGAGGTAAGTTTTATGAGTTAAATACATATTTTATCAAAGAATCTTTCATTAATTCTCTGAATTTGGGTAAGAAATCAAGAAAATTAGGGCTTTGAGCAAAAATCTTAAAATGGAGATTTGAAGGACAAATTGTGGTCTGAATTGGGAGTTCTTGGTATCTACGGACTCGTGGAGAGACGAGGATTCCGAAAATGTATGTTTCATAATTTTTCGAGAAGCGTACCAAAAGTCGAATTTTGACAATTTCGTGGGTTTTGGTGTAAACCGAGTTATTTCGATTGGGTTATGTCTAATTAGCCTATATTGATGTATTCTTATTGATTTTGAACAGATTTGGAATTCAAGGAGATTGATTTTCGAGGCAAGCACAAGGAGAGCTAGGACTTCTACCGGTTCGAGGTGAGTGGTAGTAGTAAACAATGTACTGAGGGTTTGAAACCCCGTACTAGCACTTCACAGTGCTATATTGAGATGAGACACGCGTTCTATGACGGGTGTGGTGACATTGTGATTGGGGGTTCGGACTTGGTCCTTCCCGGCTAATAAAATACTGTGTTTTATGTCTGTTAATAAGATTATAGTTGTACAATTGGGCTAATAGCCATATTTTGGGCCTCGTGCCGATCTGTAGAGTATTAGGGAACCTATAGAGCTAGGTGACCCTTATATCATGTTGGGAACATACACTCTGCCGTAATTAAAACTGTATAGCATATTACGAGCCAGTACTAGATGTGTACTTTAAAAGATACTACCTAGGATGGAATTCCCTATTCTAGCTGAGTGAGCCTGAGAGGCCGGGTCTATATTGACAGAGTTAGGGTCGCGGACCCACTAAGATATATCATATTGGGCCTGAGGGGCCAAGCATATACTGACTGGGATAGGGTCGACGACCCATTATGAGGTATTATATATATATACCTATATTGGATCGGGCTGCACGCCACATCAGTATTTACATTGGATTGGGCTGCACGCCACAGCAATATATATATTGGATCGGACTGCATGCCGCTGTAATATACATGTAATATACATGTGGGACGGACTGCACGCTGCAGTGTTATTGCGCTTGGACTGTAGGAGCCCCTTCGGAGTCTGAGTCTGCACACATTCTCAGTGAGCACTGGTATATATTATGGGATCGGGCTGCACGCCGCAGCAGTATAGAGATATATAGATATATATATATTGGATCGGACTGCACGCCGCAGTAATATTTGTGTGGATCGTGCTGCACGCCGCAGTATTATAGTGCTTGGGCCTAGGGAGCCCCTCCGAAGTCTGTATACACCCCAGTGAGCGCCGTCGACGTTAAATGGAGCGGGCTGCGCGCCGCAGTGGTATATATATTGGAGCGGGCTGCACGCCGCAGCATTATACTTATTCATATCGTTATACATACTTAAATACTTATACATTGTAGACATATGTATTTATCTCCATATATTGAGATGGTGTTACATCGAAGTGGTACGAGTGAGAGTTTGGTCAGTGTTGGACCTTGTTGAGGTAGATGTGGACTAGAGATCAGAGTACTCGTTGTAGTGATGACTTACCTGTGGGGTTTGCCTTAGAACTGTTTAGTGATGGTACATGAGTTCATACTTTCAGTTATTGCTTATTATTATTACTCACTGAGTTGAAATACACTCACCCCACTCCCCTGCACTTTTTGTGCAGATTCACAGGTGCCCGAGAGCAGTTGAGTTGTTGTAGCTGCTTACTCATATCTACTTTTGCGGAGACTACGAGGTAGCTGCCGACGTCCGCAGAACTAGTTTTCTCCTTCATTATTATTTTTCTATTTCCATCTTGCTTATACTTGGTTGTATCGGGATGTTTATTCTGTAGAGGCTCAGACTCGTGACACCACGATTTGATCGGGACTGTATCTTGTTTGTTGCTACTATTGCGTTTATCATATTGAGTTGAACACTCGCTGTTTAAGTTTAACTGGATTAATTGGCATTAAAAATTGGCTGGTTTAAGAGATAATATGGTCGGGCTTGCCTAGCATTGTGTTGGGCGCCATCACCACCGGGGTTTGGGTCGTGACATACATCCCCTTATTTCATTTTCATTTTTCTACATAGGGTACGACATCCCCTAGTAGCGTTTCAGAGTGCCCCAGGCCTCATCTTATTGCCAACACAGGGTACTACATCGCGTGGTTGCATTTTTATTTTTCTACATTGGGTACGACATCACCTAGTACCATTTCAGAGAGCCACGAGCCTCATTTTATTGCTAACACAGGGTACTGCATCCCCTAGTTGCCTTACTTCTTGTTGCCAATATAAGGTACTACATCCCCTGGTTGTATTTTTATTTTTCTACATAGGGTGCGACATCCCCTAGTAGCATTTTAGAGTGCCACGAGCCTCATTTTGTTGCCAACACAGGGTACTACATCCCCTGGTTGCATTTTTATTTTTCTACATAGGGTGCGACATCCCCTAGTAGCATTTCAGAGAGCCAAGAGCCTCATTTTGTTGCCAGCACAGGGTACTACATCCACTGGTTGCATTTTTATATTTCTACATAGGGTACGATATCCCGTACTAGCATTTCAAATAGCCACGAGCCTCATTTTGTTGTCAACATAGGGTACTACATCCCCTGGTTACATTTTTCTTTTCTAAATAGGTTACGATATCCCCTAGTAGAATCTCAGAGTGCCACGGGCCTCATCTTAACGTCAACACGGGTACTGCATCCCCTGGTTGCCTTCCTTCTTGTTAACACAGGGTATAACATTCCCTTTTCTTTTAAAAAAAAGGTGTGTCTATTTTTTTCAATTCTTTATTCCGTAGTATCAAAGATAGTTTCATGTGTTTTCAACAACTCACAAGAATTTCCTAGTGCAAACTAGGGCAGAAAATTTTTGTTTGTTTTGTTTGTTTATATTGGCTTGTAGGTTTTCTTACAAAGAATGGATTGGATGTTCAAGAATAAGGTTCCAGCTCTTGCGAGAGAAAGTGAAACGTTTGATCTCAATACTAGCCACAACCAGCTTTAGCGTAATGCATGCAGAGATATATGGTCCAGATCTTTTTTCCCATTATCAGATCAAGAATCAAGCTTGGGAGAATATTTCATAGTCTTGTGCATCAAGAGCATCAATTTTCAGTCTAAAGTCAATGGGAGAAGTAACTCAAGAATCAAGACAAGACTCCAGATGACATTTAGATAGGAATTTTGTTACTCTTAGATATTAAGAGTATGTAATTTTCTTTTTATTTTGATGCAATAGTAGGAGTAGGAACTGCGGAACGGAACCTCAATGGAACTTCAGTCGACTTTCCATCTAAGTATACTACATCACACTTCTTTCTACTTAAACTATGTGACATGATTCCCCTATAACCCGGGATTTGTAGGCTGCCTAAAATCAAGGCTCGGTCACATCTTCTCCTTTTACCTTATTTTTCTTTTAAATAATGGTGAGGTAAAAATTAGTCACCTTGTTCATTATCTTTGCCTGAAAACTCTTCATGTTTCCAAGCAAAGAGGGGCATGCTGTGAACACCTAATTTTTTACCACACCCAAATTTTATATTATTTTGGTGTAAATATTTTCTTTTAGGTCTAATGTTGATATTTTAAACTTTTATATTCTCTTCATAGGTTTATTATTAAAAAAACAAAAAATATCACATACTTATAGTACAAATTTTATTTCTATTTGTAAAGAGAAGAAGAAAATTAACAAAAAAATATATAAAAATTAAAAAAAAAATATATATATTTGGTTTCATTTAATTAGAATTTTAATAAGTAATTTACGGTATTTTTTTAGTATTATTTAAAGTACATGTAAATATTTAATTTTTTTATATTGTAAGAAATATTAGTTAATCTTCTTATATTTGTAGTTTAATTTATCTTGTAAAATATAAAAGCAAAAAATATATATTATTAAATAATTAACTAATATAAAAAAAACCCATTTTTTCCATATTCCCCAAGTCCAACTCTCCACTTCCCCAATTTCCTCCACCTAAAAACCCCTACGTTCCCCACTTAATATTTGAGAATAAGATAAAATAACTACTACAAATATTTCTCTTTATAAAGAGAGAGAGGTCTTCTTCTCAAAGGGGCTCATACACACAATATGATATTTTTCTTCCTCAACCAGAAAATGCAGCCATAACCTCCAAAACACAGCTAAAAAAAAACAACTCAAAATCATCCCTCTTTTCCTCACAAAAGTGCAGCGTTTTTTTGATCGAGTTCAGTTAAAGCTCCGTTCGTTGGTTGCTAGTTTCCTTCGAGTGTTATAGTGAGGTCTCGAGCTTTTGGCAAAGTCCGTTGACTCTTTTAAGTCCTTTTGGATTGTCGCTCTCATTCGAGCAACCAGTATATGTAAAAGTTCTTTGCTGGAGGTTTAATTATGATTGCATAAATTCTACTAATGGAAGGTCACTTCTCAACTTGTCATTTACTATTATTGTGATATTTTTGGTAAATCTTTGGTCAAGTTATTAATTTTCTGTGTTGGAGTATCTTTTCTTTAGTCCTAATTTGTTGGTTTTCATGACTTTTGTTTCTTGTTTTGGTGTTTTGAAGAATTTTTGTTTAATCACGTTGTGAATATTAGTGTACTATTTAGTCCTATATAATTTAGAAATGAAAATTGATTGTTCTACATGATTTCATTTATGATTTTAACTAAGGCATTAGTGTTGTGTAAGATACATAAATGAGTGAGTCATTTTCTCACTTGTTGATAGACTTTAAATAAGTACGGGCTAAATCTTCTTATTATGCCTACGTAACACTAAAATGATTAATCCAAGACTACCAGTCCATTCTTTAATAATGAATTGCCTCATCTTCATCTTTTATTCTACAATAGTTAATTTCATAACAATGAAAAGACCTTCTAAATAGTCTTTCTAGGTCATTTCGAAGAAATAGAATGCTAAGTTATAGGAGTAATTAGTTATATAAAAAAAACTAATTCAAGCCCTTCCACCACCAATAATCACCATAACTTATGCCTTACAACAATCTCCTCTTAGGAAAGAAACAAATCATGAATATGCTAGAAAAGTTTTTAGACGCACTTTAAATGTTAGCCCATGTGTTCATAGCTGAAACTTGGATTGATATGCTTAAATACAAAAGGATCACGTGTTCATTTTGCATCTCGATGCCTTTAGATTAAAAATAATTATGTGTATATTTTTTTATCTTGCTTTAACATTTAATTTTAAAAAAGTGTCTTGTGTGCGTTCCGCATCTTGATGAACACAATTAATAAAAAAATAATAATTAAATAAGCGATAATAAATAAGCCATAAGTAATAAAATACAAGAATAGTCAAGAATTGATTTAGGTCAAACATTAATCAATAATAGCGCCCGTGTTAGAACCACGGGACTTGAGGGGTGCCTTAAACCTTCCCCTCGGTCAACCGAATTCCTTACTCAGCCTTTTGTTTTCGTAGACCATAAATTAAGAGTCAAACCTTCCTTTTGAAAAGGGATTCAAATAAAGGTAACTTGGAACACCAAAACTCAATTCCAAGTGGCGACTCAAAATAATAAATAATCTTTTTTCAAAACGTCACTTTAATGGGAAAAACTCTTCTAACCCAACCTCGTAATAGGGTTGTTTGGCAAAAAAGAGGTGTGACAATGATGCAGGTATGGACATCACTGGACGTTGTCAGAGGATCTATTAGTATGTCGTTGGCCATGGTAGGGTATGGGCATGGCACGGGTCAAGACGTGTCAAGATATGGCCATGGCACATGTCAGGGCGTGTTTGGACATCGCAGGACATGGAAGGGCGTGTCCATGGCATGAGTCAGGATGTTGCAGGACATGGCTACAGGACGTGTCAAGACATCGCATGACATGGCAGGACGTGGGCATGGCACGGGTCAGGACATGTCATGACATGGCCATTTCACGGGTCAGGACGTGTCAGGACATCACAGGATGTAGCCACAAGATGTGATAGAACATCCCAGGACATTGCAGGAAGTGGGCATGTCATGGCTCTTGATGTGTCAGTACATGGCCATGGCACATTTTAGGATGTGTCAGGACATCGCAGAACATACCAGGGCATGGCCATGTCATGAGTCATGACGTGGCAACAGGAAGTGTCAAGACATCGCATGACATAGTAGGATGTGGGCATGGCACGAGTCAGGACGTGTCAGGACATGGCCATGACACATTTCAGGACGTGTTAGGATATTGTAGGACATGGTATGGCGTGGCCATGGAATGGGTCAGGACTTGTCAGAACGTCGCAAAACATGTCTGGACATGGGCATGGCACGGATCAGGACGTGTCAAGACATGGCCATTACATGTTTCAGAATGTGCCATGATATCGCAGGACATGGTAGGGCGTGGCCATGGCATGAGTCAAGATGTCATAGGACATGGCCACATGATGTGTCATGACATTGCAGGACATGGAAGGGCAAGGGCATGGCATGGGTCAGGATGTCTCAGGACATGACCACGGTACTTGTTAGGACGTTGCAGGACATGGCAGGGCGTGGCCATGGCTTGGGTCAGTACATGTTAGGACATTGCAGGATGTGGCCATAGGACGTGTCAGGACGTCGAGGGATATGGCAGGACATGGGCATGGCACGGGTCACGACATGTCAATATATGGCCATGGAAAATTTTTGGACATGTCAGGACATTGCAGGACATGTCAGGGCTTGGCCATGGCGCGGTTATGACATATCAAGTCATCGCCGGATGTGGTCATAGGATGTGTTAGGACATGGCAGGACGTGGGCTTGGCATGGGTCAGGATGTATCAGTGGCCATGGCATGTTTCAGGATATATCATGATATCACAAGACATGGCAGGCCGTCGCCATGGCATGGGTCAGGAATTCACAGGACGTGGCCACAGTATGAGTTAGGTCGTCATTGGATATGGCAAGACAAGGGCATGAGACGGGTCAGGATGTGTTTGCACATGTGCATGGCACGTTTCAGGACGTGTCAGGACATTGTAGGACATGGTAGGGCATGGCCATAGCACGGGTCAAGACGTGTCAGGAGGTCGCAGGACGTTTCTACAGGACATGTCAGGATATCGCAAGACATTGCAGGACATGGGTATGGCACGGGTCAGGACGTGTCAAGACACGGCCATGGCACGGGTCAAGATAAGTCAGGACGTCATAGGACATGGCCACAGGATATGTTAGGACGTCGCAGGACATGGTAGGATGTGGGCATGTCGCGGGTCTGGACGTGTCAGGACATGGCCATGGCACGTTTCAGGACGTGTCAAGACATCACAGGACATGCTAGAGCGTGGACAGGCCACCGGTCAGGATATTGCAGGACATGTCAGGCCATGGCAAAATGTGAGCAGGACACCGGTCAGGGCGTGTCAGAACATGGTTGTGGCACGTGTGAGGGTGTCGCAGTACAAGGCAGGACATGGACATGTGTGATGACCCGGCCCGTCGTCATGGAAATTACCACCCCGTTATGTTGTAATTTTATGTTTTATGCTTTTATATCATTGTTAGAGTCTATCGAGTGAGTTATGAGTGAATTGATTTGAAAATGAGGCATATAGCCCTTTTGAAGGAAGCTTGAATATGGAAAGTCAACCTGGAGTTGACTATTTTGTTAGTGGGTTCGGAATCGGATTCTGATGATTTGGTTAGTTTCGGGAGGTGATTTGTGACTTAGGGGAGTGATCGTAATTGAATTTGGAGGTCCGGTGTAGAAATAGGCTTGAATTGGCTAAGGTTGAATTTTTACAAAATCCGAATGGTAGGTGAGATTTTGATCCGAGGGTCATAATGGAATTCCGACAATTTTTGTAGCTTCATCATGTCATTTTGGATATGTCCGCAAATTTTCAGGTCATTCGGACGTCGTTTGGTCTGATTTTTGATTGAATGTTAGTTTCGAAAGTTTTGAAAAAACTTAGGCTTGAATCTATGTGTAATTGGTGATTTTGATGTTTAGGATGGTATTTTTATGATTGGAACAAGTTCGAACAAGGTATTAGGATGTGTTGGTGTGTTTGGATGAGGTCCCGGGGGCCTCGGGGTGCTTTCAGATGGTCAAACAGGAGAAAATAAGGAAAATTGCAGACTTTGTGTACTGGTTCTGTTGTTTTCGCTCTTGCGGAGATGGGAGCGCAGGAGCGAGTCCGCAGGAGCGGACAAGGGGGTTCAGAGGCGCTTTTCTTCGAAGAAACGGAAACATGTCCGCTGAGGCGGCGTTGCAGGAGCGAGGTTGAGACCGCAGAAGCGGTCAAGAGGCGAGATGGGGAAGTCCGCAGAAGTGAATTATTGATCACGTAGGGGAGTCCGCAGGAGTGGTCTCTTGTCCGCATAAGCAGGAAAGACCGTAGGGGCGGAGGAAATTCCGCAGGAGCGGACCCGGAGGAGCGGTCCAGGGCTCGCAGGAGTGGGAATGGCCAAATAGGCCTGGGTTCGCAGAAGCGACCAATTGGTCGCAGAAGCGGTTCCGCAGAGGCGGAAATGGTCGGCAGAAGCGAAAATCGCAGAGAGTTAATTGTATCAGAAGTTAGAAAATTTCAGAAACATTTCACCCATTTGGGGTCTCGGCTTAAGGGGGCGATTTGGGCGATTTTGAAGAGAAACTCAAGGGAATTCGTAAGGTAAACAACTATGGACTCATCTTATGATTAGTATTGATAATATTATGCAATTATATCATGAAAAAGGAGGAATTTGGGATAATTTATGGAGGATTTAGCCCTAGGCTTGAACTTTAGAAAATCAAGGTTTTGAATGGGCAAATGGAGTCCGAATATGGTAAATCTTATATGCTTAGACTCGTATCGAGATGATGGTTCCGAATATGTGACTTTCGTAATTTTTCGAGAAGCGTACCGAAAGTCAGGTTTTGGCAACTTTGTGAATTTCGGTATAAATTGAGTTGTATTGATTGGGTCTCGTCCCATTGACCTAATTTGTTGTGTTTCTACTATGTCTGATCAGATTCTAGACGTGCGGAGCTTGATTCTCGTGGCAAGGGCATCGCGGAGTAGCCGTCACGCTGTATTGAGGTGAGTAATAGATGTGGGTGATGACCAGCGGGTTCGAAACCCTGTTATACCACTTTGTGATGCTGTATAGCAACGAGACACGTACTCTCTTGTGAGTGCGGGGTCGATTGTGAATTGGGTACTATAGCTTAGTCCGACCTGTTGTTACTGTGTTATGATATTTGGCTATTCTTGAGTCGTCGAACCTCCTTCTCGGATGGTTGCATACTATATTGTGATATTGGCTACTCTTGAGCCGTTGAACCCCCTTTTTGGACGGTTGAGTATACTTGTGGGCTGTGAGCCAGTATTGCATCCCGCGAGGATTGTTATCATTGTCTTGTGATATTGACATGCTAATTTACTACCAGTCCGTAGCTATTTCTGTTATCATGCTATTTCCAATCTCTGGAACTTGATATTACTGTTTTCAACTGAAAAATGATAAAAGAGTTTTCAAAACCACTTTTGAGCATGCGAAGCTGCATTTTCATATTAGCTGACTGGTAGTGGATCGGGCTGTGCAACGCAGCGGTATATATGTTGGATCGGATTGCACGCCGCAGTATTATTGTGCTTGGGTTGTAGGAGCCCCTCCGGAGTCTGAACCCCCACAGTGAGCACGAGTACCCAAATTGGATCGGGCTACACGCCATAGCGGTCATGTCATGCATTGCATTACATTTAGCTACATCTGCTAGCTGTTATACTTGTTCTTGATATTGTTGGCTCTCTACCGTTGATATTGAACTGTTACGGGGTATTGGTTACAACTTTACATAGTGATTTATTGCGGATTTCTTATCTGCGCTATCTTACCCCTATTTATTACCACCGAGTCTGGCAGTACTCATTTTACTCCCTGCACCTTGTGTGCAGATCCAGGTACCTCTCAGCAGTGATCCAGTAGCTGTGCGAGGCGACTGTGCGGGATAGTCGAGGTAGCTGCAGCATCCGCAGGACCTGACTTCCCTTCTAGTTATCTTTTCATTTCATGTTGTCATTTCTTTCCAAACTAAGTTTTGTTGTAAACCCTATTACACTTATGTTCTTTAGAGGCTCATGACTCTTGACCCTTCGGTCTATGGGAGTCGGCATGTGTTGGGACTAGGTTCCCTATTTTGATATATCTATCGCCGTTGTCTTATAACTTGTTATGCTTAAATGGGATAAGGCGAGCTCAAAGCTCTGTAGTTATTGTTAATTGGTCAGGATGGCCTAGCAGTGTCCTGGGCACCATCACGACCAGTTTTGGGGTCGTGACAAGTTGGTATCAGAGCCTAGGTTTACTAGGCTTCATGAGTCTTGAGCCGGTTAGTAGAGTCTTGTGGATTTGTACGGGGACGCCTGTACTTATCCTCGGGAGGCTGCGAACCTTTAGGAAACACTTCACACTTCTTGGAATTCTTATCGTGCGTACTTGATTCAGCTTGAGTTATACTTTTTGAAAATTCCTTCCTCACGTCTGTGTATGCATCGAGTGCTGAGTAATATAATTGCCTTATGGCTTGTGATTCCCCGACCGATGGGCGAGACATAATCTCTGTGAGTTCATGTTGGGCCAGTCGGGAAGACTTGAGGCTGGACCTTGTCTATGACTTGAGCATCGAGGTGCTGATTTTGTGAGTGGTGGCAATAGATAAGGTACTAAGGGTTTGAAACCCCGTATTTCCACTATACAGTGCTATGATGAGATGATACACGCGTCATGTGACGAGCGTGGTGGTATTGCGACTGGGGATTTGGACTTGGTCCTTCGCAATTGATAGTCTTACTGTGTATAGTGACTAAGACTGGGCTTATATCTATGTATTTGGGCTAGTAGCCATGTTTGGGGCCTTGTGCCGATCTGTAGAGTATTAGGGAGGCTTACTAATGGATGAGTTGTTAATTGTTCGACTATCTAATCTGTTGTGTATCCCCAAGCTCTGGGCGTGGTGAATATTTACCATATCTCTTAATTGGAAGGTAAAGTGCCTTATGTGTAGTGGAACGACTTCAAACTCAGGAATACTAAAGTGAATATGCTATGTGTATCCTGGTGGAAGGTATTGTGCTGAATGCTAAATTGAGAAGAAGTAGGTGGGTTGATCCTCATGTGTAATTGAAAGGTATTTGATATGTGTTATGATTTGATCAGGTACAGTGCATGTTCATATAACAATTATGATAATATGATTTGTGTAGTATTGAGACTAATGTTGTCGATATGCATTGTGATGTCTTGTCGAGTTGTGAATGCATTGCTAGGTTGGTTTTGGTGATTCTCTAGTAGGTGGATACGCCAAATTACAAAGGAAACTCTGTCAAAATTTTCAAAAAATTTGAGACTTAGAAAAGATTTTTGTCACCTAAAGAATGGGCTTAACTGTTGTGTGTGAATGAATACAAGAATTTCAAAAGAGTTAAGATGTCTGATGATTCGAATCTCCGGCGAAGCTTGTAAATGACTTGAGTTTAATCTAACTAGAACGTTGTGGCATCATTTGAGTAAGAATGCTATTAGTGGCTAATAGTGCATAGATGTATGGCTCCAAGCCAAGTTGGGGAGGTTGTTATTGATTAATCGATGGCACTATTGTGTGTTATGTTGGTTCTGTCTCTAGGTATGAGGGGAAATCTTGATAAAGGTTATGATGCTTCGTAGATGTGAGGAAATACTAGGATGTTTTGAACAGAGGTTGGTAAGGAATGTTTGGTGTATAGAAAAGAGAGATAGCTAATTGTATCTATATATAATAATGTTATACGGTGTCATAGTTCTAGCAAGGCACGAGCGGTTCTGTTCAATAAGACAGTTGAATTACAGCTGAATGAGGGTGAATAACGCCCGAGAATTGTTTACGGTGTTTAAGATTTTGCTTGTAACAGTCAGGTGTCTTAAGATTGTGCATGTGGCTAAAGACGGTGGTTTCGTTAGAAGAGATCAAGAATTGTGTTATATTATGTGAATGATGGGATTCTATGTAGCCGTATTGGAAGGTAATGATAACGAATTCAAATCGCAAGAAGTTCTTCGAAATAAAGTATTGTAGAATATGGTCCTTCTGGGAAACATTGAGAGAGTATTCAGTGGCCTATGGGTCTTAGACGGTGTGGTCTTATGTACGAGTCTCATATGTTAACATGAGTTGATGTATTATGGTGATACAGTAAGGGCTAATATTAAATTAAAGATGAATCAGAAAGGAAACTGGATAAATGGAACAACTTGTTAATAAACCAAAACGGTATAAGAAGGAATACGATTAATTCCTGGGATATGTTTGGAGTAATGAGTCTCGCAGATATTGTGCAATAAAGCTTTTGAGTGCTGGCGGTTGTGTAACTCGATATGGGTATAAGGTCTCAGTCCTGGCAGTTTAACTTATGCAATGTAATTGGAAGAAAGAGTTGTGATGTGTTTTAATGTGGTTTGAAAATGAGTGTATTTCCTGTTGGTATGCAAAGCTTGGAATGTGTAATGAGTTTTCTCTATATGGGATCATGAAAGTCCTTGACTAGTTGAGTGCGTCGATGTTTGCGGCATAGGAAAGGGATAAGAATGTCCATGTTATCTTAGTGTGGTATTGTATATGCGATGTGTTATGGAAAGTTGATAATGGCATATTCAAGGTTTTGAGATCAGTTCATAATATATGGGAAGTCATTAAAATTATTGAGCAGCGCGAGCAGCTGCAGGTGATTTAAGAATCGATCTTTCTGGTGATTAAGGAAAATGGTACAGCTATTCTAGCGAATTGGCGGGGAATATGGTTCAAAAGGACAAGGTAATGTAATAATATCTTGTGGTATGGTGGCATTCTCTTGTTGAATCGACTGTAATAATTGAGTCACTAATGGCACAGTGAAATTTCTGAATGGCATTTGTGGTTTGAATGGACGCTTGATGTGCGTTATGTATTTGTACGGTGAAGTATGGAATCAGGCATGGTGATTCATGTGTTATATATGTGTTGGAGACTTGAATTTCTCGTTAGTCTGCCTATGCAATAGTCGTATATCGTGAGTATCGACACCATTTTGTGATTATTGGAAAACAGAAGCCCTAGTGGCTCTCTTTCTCTCAATTTGATATGACGAATTCGGATTATGATACCTGATTGCTGACCGGTTGTCATGGGTCAGGTTGTCTAGACTAATGAGATATGGACTATGATGGAATGGCACAAATTGCGTAGCAGAGTGCATCAGATTATGCTCCAGCAGGGTAGTTGTACCCCAGGACTAGCGGACGGCTGGTAGGTATTGCTTTTTCAGTTGGGCCTTCTTGGAAGATGTCAGTGCAGAGGTTTCTACCATCGATTTAGTTCTGATATTGAGGAACTTTGTCGGATGCGTTTCTTGTGGCCGAGCTTGAGGCTATATATATGTTTACTGTAATGAGCAAATTGACTCGATGAGCATTTCTTTTACGAGGGTTATTTGGATCGGGTGGCACGCCGCCACAGGTATGGTATCTGGATCGGGTGGCATGCCACCACGGGTATGTCATTGGAGCGGGTTGCATGCCGCAATAGTGTAATGTGAAAATAAAGTTAGTTATATGTTACCTGGTATACAATACCTCCTAGCTTCTGAGGAAAAGTCCGTATTGAGTATCGCTCGGTGAATGGCACATCGGTTGTGTCCTTTCAGGATTTGATAGCATACATTAATTGTTTCACTGTGGGTGAGGTTGATTGCTTGGGTTCAGAGGTAGATCTGTGCGTGGCTGACCATTTTTGGCTTGCTAGGTGCTTCGTGAGTAATAGTGTTGGGATAGACTCACGAATCGTGGCAAGGCACGTGATTTTATGACCTCTCGAGGAGGATTCAGGTACTCTATGATGTGCGACGCGATCTCAGTTCTATGTTATGATGGTATAGAGGAATTGAATTACAACTCTTTTGTTTGAGTTAGTTGTCATGATTTGAGTATGTTCAAACATTTCTTATTGGATCCTGTGTGGTGCTCGTCGTGGCTTAGGCCGGTGTTGAGGTGTCATATCACCGGTGCGGTGTGTTATAATCAAAATGATCGTTGGAGCCAATAATGAGGGTGAGTATATGTGATTTCAGCTGGCTAGAAAGGTAATATCGAGGTTTGGCTCCGAAATCTATTGTGGTATCAGTTAAAAGGGAAATGGATTCATGAATGGGTGACCTGAGAGATGGATTCGATATACCGCGTGTTCGGTTGCCGTGGGCAGTATATGAAGGTGTTGGACTAAGACTTTAGCTAATGAAAAAGGTTCTTTCTGCTAGTAATTGGTTATTGTGGCCAATTGTTGTGATTAGAGACTATCGTCTCGAGTGATTGGGTTGTTGATACAGCATATGATCTCACCCGGAGTGGTGAGTATGGCTTATTGCAGTGGATTCTAGTGTATCCTGAGTATATGCATGGGATTAACAATTACTATATGATTTCGGAAAGTGCAATGTGGTTTATGGTTTAGGTGGTCTGTGAGATTTCAGCTATATGGTGTTTTGGGACTTATGAGAGTTAGGGTGACGCGTGATCGTCCGCATATATGCTTGGTAAGGTCACTCAGCTATTGGGTTGCTTCTAGTACAACTATGGGTCCGCTCGAGGACGAGCATTTATTCAAGTTGGGGAGAATGTGACGACCCGGCCAGTCGTCACGGAAATTACCATATTGACATGCTAGTTTACTACCAGTCCCTAGCTATTTATTGTTATCATGATTTTCCAATCTTTGGAACTTTGATATTACTGTTTTCAAATGGAAAAAAAATGATAAAAGAGTTTTCAAAACTACTTTTGAGCTCGCGAGGCTGCATTTGCATATTAGCTGACTGGTAGTGGATCGCGCTGCACGCCGCAGCGTATATTCATGATATTGTGCATATTCATGATATTGTGCTTGGGCTATAGGAGCCCCTCCGGAGTCTAAACCCCCACAGTGAGCACGGGTACCCAAATTGGATCGAGCTACGCGCCGTAGCGGTCATTTCATGCATTGCATTGCATTTAGCTATATCTGCTAGCTGTTATACTTGTTGTTGATATTGTTGGCTCTCTACTGTTGATATTGAACTGCTACAGGGTATTGGTTATAGCTTTACATTGTGCTTTATTGTGGATTTCTTATCTACGCTGTCTTACCCTTGTTTATTACCACTGAGTCTGGCAGTACTCATTTTACTCCCTGCACCTTGTGTGCAGATCCAGGTACCTCTCAGCAGACCTGATCCGGTAGCCGCTTAGAGGCATTGTGCGCGATAGTCGAGGTAGCTGCAGCGTCCGCAGGACCTGACTCCCCTTCTAGTTGTCTTTTCATTTCATGTTGTCATTTATTTTCGCACTGCGTTTTGTTGTAAACACTGTTACACTTATGTTCTTTAGAGGCTCATGACTCTTGACCCTTCGGTCTATGGGAGTCTGCATATGTTGGGACTTAGTTCCCTATTTTGATATATCTATCGCCGTTGTCTTATAACTTGTTATGCTTAAATACGATAAGGCGAGCTCAAAGCTCCGTAGTTTTTGTTAATTGGTCAGGCTGGCCTAGCAGTTTGCTCAGGACATTGCAGGTTATGGCAGGACGTGGGTATGGCACGGGTCGGGACGTGTTAGGACATGGCCATGGCATGTGTCAAGACACTGCAGGACATGGTAGGGTATGGCCATGGCAAGGGTCAGGAAGTGTTAGGACATTGCATGACATCATTAGACGTGGCCACAGGGCATGTCAGGACATGGCAGGACGTGGGCATGGCACGGGCCAGGATGTGTCAAGACATGGCCATGGCATGTATCAGGACGTGTCAGGCTGTTGTAGGACATGAAAGGGCATGGCCATGGCATAGGTCAGGACGTCGCAGGACGTTGCCACAAAATTTGTCAGGACGTCGCATGACATGTCAGGACAAGGGCATAGCACATGTCAAGACATGTCAGGACGTTGTAGGACATAGTAGGGCGTCGCTGGTCAGGATGTCTGAGGACGTCGCTGGATGTGGCTACAGGATGTGTCAAGATGTCGCAGGACATGGCAAGATATGGGCATGGCATGGGTCAGGATGTGTCAAGACATGGCTATGACGAGGGTTAGGATATGGCCACAGGACATGTCAGGACATGGCATGACGTGGGCATGGCACAGGTCAGGACACTTATACTCATGGACATAGCATATGTCAGGGCATGTCAGGACGTTACAAGACATGGCAAGGCGTGGCCATGGCACGGGTCAGGACGTGTTAGGGCATGGCAAAGCACGTTTTAGAACGTGTCAAGATATCATAGGACGTGGTAGGGCGCGGCCATGGCACGGGTTATGACGTGAAAGGACATCACATAATGTGTCAGGACATGGCAGGACATGGGCTTGGTACGGGTTAGGACATGTCATTACATGGCCATGGAACATTTCAGGATGTGTCAAGATGTCACAGGACATGGCACGTGTCAGGATGCTCAGGACGTGGCCACAGGATGTGTCATGACGTCGCAGGACATGTCAGGACAAAGGCATGGCAGGAGTCAGGATGTTTTAGGACATGGATATGGCACATGTTAGGACATTGCATGACATGGCAGGGCGTGGCCATGTCACGGGTTAAGACATCGCACGACATGGCAGGAAGTAGGCATGATACGGTTAGGACTTTTTAGGAAATGGACATGGCATGTTTCAGGATGTGTCAGGATGTTGTAGGACATGGTAGGGTGTGGACATGGCACAGGTTAGACGTGCTAAGACATGACCATAGCATGGGTTAATACATGTCAGGACATTGCAGGACGTGTCACGGGATGAGTCAGGACGTCGCAGGACATGGCAGGACATGGGCATGGCACGGGTTAGGACACATAAGGACATGGCCATGGCATATTCCAGGATATTGCAGGATATCGCAGGACATGGCAGGGCATGGCCATGGCAGAGGTCAGGACGTGTTAGGACGTCACAAGATGTAGCTATAGGATGTATCAGGACATGGACAGACATGGGCATGGCACGGGTCAGGACGTGTCAGGACATGGCCATGACACATTTAGGGATGTGTCAGGATGTCGCAAGACATAGCAGAGCATGTCCATGGAACAAGTTAGGACATCGCAGGACGTGACCACAGAATGTGTCCGGACATGGCAGGACATGGCAGGACAATGGCATTGCAAGGGTCACTACATTGCCAGAGCATTTGCTAGGACGTGTCAGGACGTCACAAAACATGAGAGGGGGTGGCTATGGCATGGGTCATGACGTGTTAGGACATTGTAGGATGTGCCTACAGGACTTGTGAGGACGTCAAAGGACATGTGAGGACGTGGGCATGGCACGGGACAGGACGTTTCAAGACATGGCCATGGCACAGGTCTAGACGTGTCAGGACGTGGCCACAAGACGTGTTAGGAAGCTCTAGGACATGGAAGGACGTCAGCATGTCACGAGTGTGGACGTGTTAGGACATGGCCATGCATGTTTCAAGATATGTCAGGACGTCATAAGACATGCCAGGACGTAGCCATGACATGGGTCATGATGTGTCAAGATGTAGTAGGGAATGGCCAAAGGACGTGTCAGGACGTCGTAAGACATGGCAGGACGTGGGCATGGCACGGGTCAGGACATGTTAGGACAAAGCCATGGCATGTTTCAGGACATGTCAGGACATCGCAGGACATGGCAGGGCATGGGTCAGGACGTGTCAGGACATCGCAGGACGTGGCCACAGGACATGTCAGGACATGGCAGGATGTGTCCACAAGACGTGTGAGGACGTTGCAGCAAATTGCAGGATATCGGCATGGCACGGGTTAGGACGTGTCAGGATATGGCCATGGAATGTTTTAGGACATATCAAGATGTCCTAGGACGTGGCCACAAGACATTTCACAACGTTGCAGGACATGGGCATGTCACAGGTTTGGACGTGTCAGGACATGGCCATGGCACATTTCAGGATGTGTCAGGACGTCACAAGACATGGCAGGGTGTTACCATTGCATGGGTCAGGACGTCATTGGATGCGTGCACATGACGTGTCAGGACATGGCAGGACGTGGGCTTGGCATGGGTCAGGGCGTGTCAGGACATGGCCAGTGCATGTTTCCGGACGTGTTTAGATGTCGCAAGATATGGTACGGTATGGTCATGGAACGGGTTAGGATGTGGTAGAACGTGGCCATAAAATGTGTTAGGGCGTTGCAGGACATAGCAGAATAAGGGCATGATACGTGTTAGGATGTGTCAAGACATGTCCAAGGCATGTGTCAGGACGTGTTAGGACGTTGTAGGACATGGTAAGGCGTGGCGATGGCACGAGACCGATTATATCAGGACATCACAGGATGTGGCTACAAGATATTTCAGGATATCACAGGACATGGCAGGATATGGTTGTGGCACGGGTCAAGATATGTCAAGATACAGCCATGGCACAGGTTAGAATGTGTCAGGACGTGTGTAAGGCCCCGTGAAATTTTTGTGCATAAAACCTAGTAGATGTGGTGTCATGGTCCGAATGATGTGTTAGGAATGCGTAGAATTGCTCACCGATTATATCAGGACATCACAGGATGTGTGGATCAGAGACCCCTGGCTCGAGAGGTTTACCAATTATCCAGTTTGGGGGTTCGTATTTCGGCGTCGGACGAGGGGGATATTTTGGTGCATAATGGAGCAGAATCATCATTGGTCGCGGAAATCAAGGAAAAACAATTCATGGATCCAGCATTGGTTCGGGTGAAGGAAGCAGTCATGAATGACAAGACCTCAGCATTTGTACTCAGCAGCGAAGATGGTGTATTGCGGTGTCAAGATAGGCTATGTGTTCCGGATGTGGACGAGCTTCGGGAAAGAGTGATGGCAGAGGCTCATACTTCCAGGTATTCTCTGCACCCTGGTTCAACGAAAATGTATCACGATCTCAAGGAGATTTATTGGTGGAACGGTATGAAAAGGGATGTGGCAGGCTTTGTAGCTAAATGTCCGAACTGTCAACAAGTGAAGGCCGAGCATCAACGGCCTGGTGGATTAACTCAACTTATAGAAATACCAAGGTGGAAATGGGAGATGATCAATATGGATTTCGTGGTGGGGTTACCTCGCACTCAGCGTAAGTTTGACTCAATATGGGTGATAGTGGATCGACTCACCAAATCAGCTCACTTCCTGCCAGTCAAGTCTACTGATACTGCGGAGCAATATGCAAGATTGTACATCAAAGAGATAGTAAGGCTTCATGGAACTCCACTTTCTATCATCTCAGATCGCGGGGCTCAGTTCACCGCTAACTTTTGGAAGAAGTTTCAGCAAGGTTTGGGAACTCAGGTGAATCTCAGCACAGCTTTCCATCCACAGACCGATGGACAGGCCGAGCGGACCATTCGGACGCTTGAAGATATGTTGCGGGCTTGTGTCTTAGATTTTAAAGGTAATTGGGATGAACACTTGCCACACTGATAGAATTTGCTTACAATAACAGCTATCATGCTAGCATTCAAATGGCCCCGTTTGAGGCATTGTATGGGAGAAGATGTAGATCGCCAATCGGGTGGTTTGAAGTAGGTGAAGCAGAATTGCTAGGGCCAGATATGGTGTACGAAGCTATGGAAAAGGTCAAGGTTATTCAGGAGAGAATGAAAACAGCACAGAGTCGTCAAAAGTCCTATGCGGACGTTCGTCGAAGGGATTTGGAGTTTCAAGTCGATGATTGGGTGTTCTTAAGGGTATCTCCTATGAAGGGAGTCATGCGATTCGGAAAGAAAGGGAAATTGAGTCCTAGGTATGTCGGGCCATATCGGATCATTCAAAGGATTGGTCAAGTTGCTTATAGGCTAGAGTTGCCTTCTGAGATGTCATCAGTGCACCCGGTATTCCATGTGTCCATGTTGAAGAAAGTGATTGGAGATCCATCCACCATCATGCCAGTCGAAGCTATAGAGGTTAATGAAGATTTGTCATATGAAGAAGTTCCGGTTGCCATTCTTGATAGGCAAGTCCGTAAGTTGAGAAATAAGGAAGTTGCCTCTGTTAAAGTATTGTGGCGAAGTCAACAAGTTGAGGAGGCCACATGGGAAGCAGAAAAAGAGATGAAAGAAAAGTACCCCCATTTGTTTGATCAAGCCTAGAAGAAATTAGGTGACCCTCCTACTCCTAGTAGCTGTCATCTTGCCTAAGTTGTTTCCCTCTTAGTATTAGTAAGTCTCCTTTATTTGTAATGAGTTAGACGTGTTGTTACCTTGGGTCACTTGAACCGTTCTTGATAAATGAAAGCCTTATAAAGATTTACGTGTTTAATAAACAACTAATAGTAAGTGTAGATTGGTAATGATTTGTTAAGCGTACATGGTGTGTTAAAATGGTTAAATAAGGTAAGAATTCATTGAAGTGACTAGTTTATGTGCATTCGTTGAGGTAAGAAGGTGTATACCAGTTGTGAATAGTGTTATTGTTGTATATTGTTGTTTGGTGATGTGTTTCGGGGGCCCTCTGACAGGTGGATATGTCCATAATACAAAGGAAACTCTGGCGAAATTTTTCTAAAATATAAGAGTTAGTCAAAATTTTGAGGGTTGCATATCATGTCTTTCAAAACCAACTCATTTATTTCAAAATCCTCATTCGAGGACGAATGATCTTAAGGGGGGAGGATGTAAGGCCCCGTGAAATTTTTGTGCATAAAACCTAGTAGATGTGGTGTCATGGTCCGAATGATGTGTTAGGAATGCGTAGAATTCTTCGCGGCGAGCTTGCGAGCCGCGGTTCGGACCCTTGGTAGTGATTTAAGTTTCAAAATGTAGAATAAAATTTTTTCCAGAAAAATGTCAATCTGCGGTGCACTTTTGCGACCGCAGAATCAATATGCGGTCCGCATAGTGACCGCAAATCGTTCCGGAGAGTTGCCCAAAATTGTGTCCAATGTGCGGTCGATATGCGATCGCATGTCAATCTGCGGTGCACTTTTGCGACCGCGGAATCGACATGCGGTCCGCATAGTGACCGCAAATCGTTCCAGAGCCTGCGTAATTTTTGAGCCATTCTGCGGCCACTATGCGGACCGCATGTTGATTCTGCGGTCGCATAGTGACCGCATATTTGACCCCGGCCCAGATTTTTGTGATATTTTGACCCGATCTCTTCTTTAATATAACACCTTTCTTCTTCATTTGATCATATTATCTCACCAAAATTAGAGAGAGAAGAGAGGGTTTTTAGAGAGAGAAGTTCTTCATCTTCAAAGATTGTTCCAACTACTTAATTCCAAGGGATTCTAGGGCAAGGATTCAACTTCCCCAATATTTTCAAGGTAAAAACCCTAACTATTTTCTTTGATTTTCAGTTTTAAATTGGGTAAAGAGAGGTTTGCATATAATAGCTTTTGGAAATAGAATTTTACACTCATGCATGATTTTTGAACTTGATTTCTAGTAAAAAGAAGTGAGTAGAAGTAAGAGTCTTCAAAAATAAGGTTGGCAAGAGTAAGATAGCTTGGGTAAGCTTAAAGTAGGAAGTTAACGGAAGAAAACTCACCACCAGGTATGTATGGCTAATTTTGATTCTTGTAAAATCGCCCATATGTGTGAAATTGTTTGGCATGTGTTAATTTGAGAGATTTTATGTGATTTTTCGATATCATTGTTGGGTATACAATTGATGGTTGAACTACATTTGGTATGGTTTGAAATATGAATTGAAAGATGACAAAAGAATTGAAATTGGTAAAGAACTGAGGAAAATTGTTGTTATGGCATATATGGTTCCTTTTGGAAAGAGATGAAACATTTGAATTGTGGAAATATTGTAACATGGTTGTGATATTGAATTGAGAAGAAATTGAGAATATGAACCAATGTGTAAGTTGCTTATTTGAACTTGTTGAAATTGTGTGTAGTACATTATCTGCTGTTTGAAATTGTTGTGTTTTCAACTGTAAGGCGGGGTCGTGTCGCGCGCCGCGACGTGGTGAAATAAGGTTTGGGTTGGGGTGATAAGGGTGGCCGAGGTAATAAGGGTGGTCAGGGGCAATAAGGGTGGAAAGCGATCGAAATCGCTATTGAAAATTGATACATAAATCAATAATGTGAAATTGTGAAAGGAGACAACAGGAGAGTTTGCAACCTGTGGGGCACTGATTGCCCTTTGTTTGACTACTTGTGCTTTACGTGATTGATTGGTTATTGTTGAATTGGTTGATCGTAGAAAGTGCTTTGTGTGAGATTTATTTGAAAAGAGGAAAATGTGGAAACATGGTTGGCTGGCTTAATTAATTGTTGATGTAATTTAATGGCTTGAGTTTACTTGGGACAACGTTTGTCCATACATACCAGTACAATTCAAGTGTACTGACGTCCCTTTTGCCGGGGGCGCTACATTCGTGTCATGATTATAGGTGGATCAGTAGCAGGCACTTCAGCTCATCGGCAGTAGTATCTTTCATCCTCCACCGCCCGTTTTTGGTGAGCCCCTTTCTTCCTCGGGGCCTTGTGTGGTTCTTGCCACTTCGGTTTGGATTTCATTTTGGTTTTGAAAGGTATAGCCGGAGCCTTGTTACCGGCAAGTATTGTATTTCCCTTTTGTATCCTAGAGGCTCTGTAGACATGTAAACTGTGGGACTCCAGTCTTATATATATAAGGTGTTATGTCGGGCGTTGTAAAAGTTGAAATCTTGTTAATGAATCACTCATATCATTTTATTTGTTTAATGTGAAATCAATTATGATTAGTAATTTATTTGGTTAATGAGAAACAGTCAACACAGGGGTAACGCGTGGGAATGAAAGGCACCCAGGTCCGCTTGACTGGGGCAACCCGGTCAGGTGCCGGTCATGTCCCTCGATTTGGGGCGTGACAACGTGTCAGGACATCGTTGTACATGGTAGGATGTGGGCATGTCACGGGTTTGGATGAGTCAAGACATGGCCATGGCACATTTCAGGATGTGTCAAGATGTTGTAGCACATACTAGGGCATGGCCATGCCAAGGATCAGAATGTGGTCATGCCACGGGTCAGGACATGTCGGGACGTCGCAGGGCGTGTAAGGACATGGCAGGACATGGGCATGGCATGGGTCAGGACGTGTCAGGACATGGCCATGGCACGTGTTAGGACATTTCAAGATGTCGCAGGACATAGCAGGACGTGGGCATGGTACGAGTCACGATGTGTTAGGACATAGCCATAGCACGTGTTAGGATGATGCAAGACATGGCAGGGTATGGCCATGGCACTAGTCAGGATGCGTCAGGATGTTGTAGGACGTTGTTGGAAGTGGCCATAGGACGTGTTAGGACATGGCAGGATGTGGGTATGGCACGGGCCAGGACTTGTCAGGACATGTCCATGGCATATTTCAAGGTGTATCAGGATGTCACAGGACATGGAAGTGAATGGCCATGGCACATGTCAGGACATTGCAGGATGTTGCCACAGGATGTGTCCGGACGTCATAGGACATGGCAGGACAAGGGCATGGCACGGGTCATGACGTGTCAGGACATGGCCATGGCACATGTCAGGACGTCTTAGGATGTTGCAGGACATGGTAGGGCATGGCCAAGGCAGGGGTTAGGACGTGTTAGGACATCATCGTTGTGACTACAGGATGGGTCAGGATGTCGCAAGACATGGTAGGATGTGGGCATGGCACGCGTCATGACATGTCAAGACATGGGCATGGCACGGGTCAGGACGTGTCAGGACATCGTAGGACGTGGCCACTGGACGTGTCAGGACATGGCTGGACGTGGGAAAGGCACGAATCAGGATGTGTCAACACATGGCCATGGCACATGTCGGGGCATGTCAGGTTATTGCTGGACATAGCAGAGCATGGCCATGGTAGGGGTCATGATGTGGCCACAAGACATGTCAAAACATCGCAGGACATGGCAGGACGTGGACATGGTATGGGTTAGGACACGTAAGGACATGGCCATGGCACGTGTTAGGATGACGCAAGACATGGCAGGGTATGGCCATGGCACTAGTCAAGATGCATCAGGACGTTGTAGGACGTTGTTGGAAGTGGCCACAGGATGTGTCAGGACATGGCAGGATGTGGGTATGGCACGGGCCAGGACTTGTCAGGACATGTCCATGGCATGTTTCAAGGCATATCAGGATGTCAGAGGACATGGAACTGAATGGCCATGGCACATGTCAGGACATTGTAGGATGTTGCCACAGGATGTGTCCGGACGTCATAAGACATGGCAGGACAAGGTCATGGCATGGGTCATGATGTATCAGGACATGGCCATGGCACGTGTCAGGACGTCTTAGGATGTCGCAGGACATGGTAGGGCATGGCCAAGACAGGGGTTAGGACGTGTTAGGACATCATAGTTGTGACTACATGCTGGGTCAGGATGTCGCAAGACATGGTAGGACGTGGGCATGACACGAGTCATGACATGTCAAGACATGGGCATGGCACGGGTCAGGATGTGTCAGGACATCGTAGGACGTGGCCACTGGACGTGTCAGGACATGGCTGGACGTGGGAAAGGCACGAATCAGGATGTGTCAACACATGGCCATGGCACATGTCGGGGCATGTCAGGTTATTGCTGGACATAGCAGAGCATGGCCATGGTAGGGGTCATGATGTGGCCACAAGACATGTCAAGACATCGCAGGACATGGCAGGACGTGGACATGGCATGGGTTAGGACACGTAAGGACATGGCCATGGCATATTTCAGGATATATCAAGACCTCGCAGGACATGGCAGGGCATGGCCATGGCACAGGTCAGGACGTGTCAGGATGTCGCAAGACGTGGCTATAGGATGTGTCAGGACATGGACAAATATGGGCATGGCACGGGTCAATACGTGTCAGGACATGGCCATGGCACATTTAGGAATTTGTGAGGATGTTGCAAGACATGGCAGAGCATGGCCATGGCACATGTTAGGACATCGCTGGATGTGGCCACAGGATGTGTAAGGACGTCGTAGGACATGGCAGGACAACATCATTGCACGGGTCAAGACATTGATAGAGCATGTGCTAGGACGTGTCAGGACTTCACAGGACATGAGAGGGCATGGCCATGGCATGGGTCAAGACATGTCAAGACATTGTAGGATGTGCCTACAGGACTTGTCAAGACGTCAAAAGACATGTGAGGACATGGGCATGGCAAGGTTCAGGACGTTTCAAGACATGACCATGGCACAGGTCTGGACGTGTCAGGACGTGGCCACAAAAAGTGTCAGGAAGTTGTAGGACATGGCAGGATGTCAGCATGTCATGGGTGTGGACGTGGCAGGACATGGCCACGCATGTTTCAAGATATGTCAGGATGTCACAAGACATACCAGGATGTAGCCATGGCATGGGTCAAGACATGTCAAGATGTTGAAAGGCGTGGCCACAAGACGTGTCAGGACGTCGTAGGACATGGCAGGAGGTGGGAATGGCACGGGTCCGGACGTGTCAGGACAAGGCCATGGAACATTTTAGGACATGTCAGGACGTGGCAGGACATGCCAGGGCGTGGCCATGGCACGAGTCAGGATGTGTCAGGACATCGCAGGACGTGGCCACAGGACATGTCAGGACATGGCAGGATGTGTCCAAAAGACGTGTGAGGACGTCGCAGTAAATTGTAGGATATGGGCATGGCACGGGTTAGGACATGTCAGGACATGGCCATGGTACATTTGAGGATGTATCAGGATGTCATAAGACGTAGCCACAAGACATGTCAGGACGTTGTAGGACATGAAAGGACGTGGGCATGTCACAGGTTTGGACATCTCAGGACATGACCATGGCACATTTCAGGATATGTTAGGACATCACAGGACATGGCAGGGTGTTGCCATGGCATGGGTCAGGACATCATAGGACGTGGCCACATGACATGTCAGGACATGGAAAGACATGGGCTTGGCATGGGTCAGGATATGTCAGGACATGGCTAGTACACATTTCCGAATGTGTTTAGATGTCGCAAGATATGGCAGGGTATGGCCATGGCACGGGTTAGGATGTTGTAGAAAGTGGCCACAAAATGTGTTAGGACGTTGCAAGACATGGCAGGATAAGGGGATGACGCAGGTGATAACGTCCATTTCCACCGCTAAAAAGCAATAGACACGGTCGTATGCAATATATTTACCCAACTATGAGTCGGGGTCGAATCCCACAGAGAACAATATGTAGGCGATTAGGAATGCAAGAAAATTATCGCTAGTCGCACTAAGCCAAACACTTAAGATTTTGGGTTTTGGAAAATGTTTAAATCTAAATGCGGAAATGTAAACTAACCTAGAAAGCGAATAAAATGATCAATGGCTACGAGTATGAATGCATCGGGAATTACACTCAAGTAACGATCCAATGTATTTCATGATTTTACAAATATGAATGAGTTTATGTTAATTAGCCACGGATAATAATTCTTAATTAGCTTCTTCCGAAGACTAACAAGACTTCCTAATTGAATTATCCCTAATCTCAATTAGAAGATTAAGCGCACCCGGTAGGCTACAAGTAGTCAATCCTATCCCTAGGTTGAATCTATAAAGTGAAGGTTAACGCCTCAAGTTCTTGTTAATTAATCTTTCCCAACTTCGAATTATCTTTTCCAAAATTAATTCAAAGTAAATGGGTGAGTCCTAGAGTTAGCTAATCTCTTTGGAAACATTGAAGAACAAGAATAATTAAAGTAACAATAACTCAATTCATAAATATATAAAAATCATTCAATACATAAGCACAACAAGATATTTAATCCACACTTTAAATATGAATATTCCCATAAACAAGATTCAAGTGTTGGAAATAAATACTACACACTTAGATATACAATACAAAGCAAGGAAATGAAGAAATAAACATAAATGGGTAAGAAATCCTAAACCACAAGCTTTAATCTTCAAGACCCAAGTGTGTGTGCAAAACCCTAGCCTTCTCTCTAAGCCAAAGAGTAAAAATATGTTCAAGCTTGTAGAAATTGATTAGAGATTCCGAGATATCTCCTACAATGTCTGTTTGGACGAGTATATCATTGATTTAGGGTCAAAACGTGTGAAATACCCATTCTGCCCAGGTCTGATGCTCCACTTTCGCACCTGCGGAAAATACCTCGCAGGTGCGGCTCCGCTTAAGCGGAAATTACCCGCAAAAGCGACAACTGGGACTCTTGCCAAGCCATCGCAGAAGCGGACATCTGACCGCTGAAGCGACAACGCTGAAGCGCGTATGTTTCCGCAAAAGCGAACTTCCTCCGCAGGCGCGATCCTCATATCGCAGAAGCGTGACCGCTTCTGTGTCTTCATCTCCGCAGGAGCGAACCTGGCTGGCTCTCGACAATTCGCACAAGCGACTAAAATTTCGCAGAGGCGAGATCGCTTCTGCGATCCAAATCCGCAGAAGCGAAATGCCTGACAGTTTTGCAATGTTTCTTCTGATCTTAGCTCAATTCCTTGCCACTTCAGCCCAAATCACCTACTAGCATCATTTACCTGAAAATCTAGCAATAACCACCAAAAGCAACCTCATTTCATATTAAAGAGGCATAAAAAGCTAAGCAAAAGAGGCTACAATGAGTGGTAAAATTGCCACTCATCAACACCCCCAACTTAAGCTTTTGCTTGTCCTCAAGCAAATCAAAACCACAACTTTAAATGAGGCTTCATCATTTACAAAACAATTTCCATTGTGATTATGAACATATCACCACATCCCCAACCTATCTCATTCAAACACCATACTTATGGATTTGGTTGATACTAACAATTAGGCTCAAGTATGTATATCTTTTCTCGAATAACTCCCCCCTAAGGAAAATCAACTTCAACAATGTGCAAGGGAGTTCTAAAACAATCAAGTGACAAAAATAAGCCTCAATAAGTGACTCAAAGACACTAGTTCACTATGATTGCTCACTTTACTCAATTTCACCGGTCTTTTCTAATTCATGCGCCCTCACAAGAAAGAAAGTCCCAACAAAGAACATTATATTTACAACAAACACAAGGGACAAAGTTTTCGAAAACACTCGCTCTCACAAAGAAACTTCAAGTGTTACGACACCTCATACCATAAGCTTGCCCTTATTTTAATTCAATGCTTATTCAAGAATGCTTAGTTGGAGGTCCCATAAGGACTTTTAAGCTTGTAATGTAGGTTTAGGGAAGGTTGGATAAGCATTTGGTACAAGTGACTTCATCCTCCTTGAACACTACTCACAAGTTTCATTCTTTTGTATATTGACTCTCTTTAACTTACATAGCCTCATTGGCATCTAGTTCCCAATATAGAACCACTTTACATACCTCTCCCAAATTTTATTCAAGGCTCCATAATGTACATATTTACACGTATATGTAAAGACTAACTCTTTTTTTTTTTTTTTTTTTTTTTTTTACTTATGGAGCTTGAATATTTCAATACAAATACTTTGAGGCATGTGGATACTCAATGCACAACCTTACCAATCTCCATTTTGACACCACCCCCAACTTAGGCTTTTAGCCTCATTCTCAGTGTTCAAAGAGGGACGGGTTCAAGAGAGGGAATTATTATACAAAAAAGGAAAGGTTTGTAATGAGTTGGCCAAAGAAAGGTTTAAAGGCTCAAAATGAGTACTAGTGACATTATTTATGCAACGGTAGGCTTGAAAGGCTAAAGAGATTTTAAAATTAAAACAAAGAATGCCTAAGATCATTCCTCCAACCAAATGTACTATCATTAGCATTGAAAAACTAACCGGGCAAGTTCTAGATGATGGAAGTAAACACAAGATTTATTTCAACACTCGCTAACACACATGGCACATGAATTAATGAAGACAGATCAATTCTATAAAACTAGTGAGCTAGAAGTCACTAAAAGAGCCAAAAATTTATCACCAAAATTGTTTTACACCATGCAACTTACTTGTTTTTAGTACTTTAATACAAATTTTTGGAGGGGTATTCTTAATTCATAATATACATACAAGAGGCTAATTTTATTAGTATCAAATAATCCAAAAGCCTCATCCTAACAAAATAAGACTAATTCCCTTAAGAAGGTTGTCACACTATCTCTCATCGGGAAAAGTCACCCGGTTCACTAAGTTGTTCCTTGGGAAAGAACCGTAGCATGAAGAAAACCCAAGGAGTAATAAAAGGAAAGAAACTACTCTACATAATACTAAAAAAAAATAATATAGGCTAATAAGAAGAAGTATAAATAAGAAAAGCACAATACTAACACAAATATAACTAATCAAACCAAGTATAGAACATCAAAGTCAAAAACTACAAAGCATAGTCACAAGCTACACAAACCACCCCAAACTATAATATTGCAGTGTCCTCACTGCACAATATCAAATGTAAAGCATAAAAAGTTTGAGGGTCTCCCTGAGGTCTGCGTCAGACTAGCAGACTGTGGGAAGAAGGCGGATCACTGCTGCGCTGAGCTCGTAGCTCCGTCATCATCGGTCTCCTCATCATCATCATCATCCTCATCATCATCATCATCAGCAGACTGTGTCATGAAAGAGTACTCCTCGCTGTCATCCTTGGTCGCCACAGGGATCTTCTTATCTGGGTTTCCCCATTTGAAGATTGCCTTGATGCCTCTCCACATCTTGATCATCAGCTTGCCCTTCTTCTTGTTCTTTTTCTTCTCTTCCTCAAAGTCGGACTGAAGGGTGGCATGGGCCTTAGCCAGAGTTCTGTATGCTCCCTCCAGTTTAGTCACTAACGCTGCCATCTTCTTCATGTTATCATTTTGGAGTGTCTGGGCATCCAAGTAACTTTGCATGTCTTCCCTGGAGAAGTAAGAGGGCCCAGGCTGTGAGGGGGATGGCCCACTAGGAAGCTGTGATACTAACTCCTTTATGGTCTGAAGCTCGGAGTTAAGGATCATAAATGGCCCCTGAGCAGCTGTCTGTGAAGAGGACTCTGAACCGGTGGCTGTGAAAGTGATTTTCCTCTTCTTGCTTTTAACCGCACTCCCTTCTCCAGTCACTCTCAATGGATGAAAAGGTTTGTCCGCTGGTAGCCACCGATCGGTGCTACGGACATCAACCTCTGCCCTAGTGCATAGCAATGTGATGAGAGAAGGGAATAGTAGACCTGCATCCTTGTTGCTTGAGTACTCTCTCAAGTACTGCCTCATCTCTTGTAGAATGTAGTATCCTACATTCACCGGTGTGCCATTTAGAATGCATGCTATGATCAATGCCCGGGTGTAGGAAACATCAGTCATGTTGCCACAAGGAGAAACTCTGTTGTTGAGGATGTATAGCCACATTTTAGCCTCGGCTGTGAAGTCGGTGGATTTGAACCCTTTTCTTCTGGTTCCCCGTTTTTCTCTGAGCTGTGGTGGAAAGAGCTTGGAGACAAGCCATGCTCCATTTTCACAAGTATCCTTTTCTCGTACGTGGTCCACCGGAAAGTTGGGAATTCCAAGAGTATCATTAATTTGTTCAATGACAAATCTCACTAACTTTCCTCGGATGACTATCTGTGGGCTATCAAAATTTACCCGCCTGAGGTTAGCATAGAATTCACGGACCCACTCCTCATTGGCTTGGCAAGGAGTGGGGATAAAGCAGGACCATCCCGATGATTCAAGTCGAGCGTAGAAATCCGGAAGCTTTTCTACCAACTTCTCTTCATGAATTCCTTTTTCAAGGATAATCTTTTTGTGGACGAGGTCATCCAAATATCTCCGCTCACACTCAGCGGACATGAAGCGAGTATCATCATAAGGTTCATTGATTTCTTCTTCAATTTCTCTCCGTTGTCCGCTTGTGGTTGCGTCCATTTTCAATTAAATCACCTACAAAAATTTAACACAACGTCAATTGGGCAATTGAATCAGATTAAGAACTTCAAAACACTACAATTTAGCCAAAGGTTTGGATTGAACGGGCCCGGGAAGGAGCAGTTGCAAAGCTACTGGAAATTGCAAAAATTTCCAGTTTTCGCTTCTGCGAACAAAGAGCCGCAGAAGCGGATCCGTTTCTGCGAAATTTCTTCGCTTCTGCGGTTGTCTACGCTTCTGCGAACAAAGAGCCGCAGAAGCGACTACGTTTCTGCGAAGAGGTACTCGCTTCTGCGAGTGGTATCGCTTCTGCGAGAAAATTTTCGCTTCTACGGTGTGCGACATATTCTTCATTCCCAGCACTTTCATAAAAAATTTTCACTTATTTATCAATGTCTAAACAAATTTTTGGCTTGTATTAGTGTAGTAAAAGGATTTATGATTCAATTAAGTCCCATTTGTGATGTGAAGCCACAATACTTCATTGAAACAATGTGACAAACATCTTGCGGGCAATTTAATTTGACCTCTCTTTGAACAATGATTGTGGTACTAGACTTCCCAAAATTTGTTCACAATTAACAGCACACATTATCTACACTCAACCAATTCCTCACTTCCTAAAACAATCTAGAATTTAAAACCAAAAGAAGGAAAAGAAAATTCAAGATATATTACCTACAAACATTGTTAGATATGGAAATCACAAGGAATGGGAAGAGATTACCTGATGTTTGCAGAAGAGAAGGAGACTACACGAGATGCTTTTGACAAATTTCTAAGAAAATTCGGAATTTTTGGGGATTTAGGGTAAGGGAAACGGTTTTTATGTGAAGAGAAGAGGGTTAACCAAAAGACTTAACCCCCTCTGTTTTGAAATTAAAAACTGGACGATTTTCGCTTCTGCGAAAATTTTAACGCCCATGCGGAAACGCTGAAGCGATTAAGTGGCCGCTTCTGCGGAGAAAGCTGCTTCTGCGATTTTAAAACCGCTTCTGCGGTGTCGCTGAAGCGCAAAATGTTCCGCATGTGCGGTATGGTCGCTTCTGCGATTCCTCTGACGCTTCTGCGAGACCGCAGGTGCGACTGTTTTATCGCAGAGGCGGTTCTAGCAGAGTTTTGGTGCCAATTTTCTTCAGCTACTGGTTTGTGACTGTCCGGATACCTCGACCTGCTCAAATCAACTCCAAAAAATCTGAAACTTGGCAGATTAGTTAAAAACATTATTCTAAGATATTACAAAAAAGAAATTTTCAAAAAATGATGAAAAATTTTGAAAAACGACTAAAAATTTTGACAACGATGGGTTGCCTCCCACCAAGCGCCGCATTTAATGTCGTGGCACGACACAAACAACATTACCACTTTTCTCGCCACTTAGATGATATGAATTGGGCCCCTAGCTTGGAATCAAGCTTATGACTACGAGCAATGGGGGGTGGTAATTGGATGTTCGAGCCAATGCTTAAAATTTTCATTTTGCACTTCTTGGCTTTCAAGTGAGGAATGTCGTTTTGATTTCTTGCCTCCTCAAACTGTAAAATATATGGCCAAAGTTGTTCCTCCTCGCATTCCTTCATTGATTCATGTGGTTCAACTCCCGTGTCACCACACAATTCCAAGGTTGAAAAATGTTTGGAATGTGACTTTAAGCCCACACTTTGCAATTCTTCTATGTTGACATTCTCTTTTCCCCCGGATTAGAGTCAACAACAACCACATTAAGAATTTACACCGGTTGACTCCAATTCCATGTTTTTGCTGGCATCAACAATACTCATTGAGTTGGTTGGCGGATGTTCAATTATTGACTCCTCAAAGTAAAGCTCACTCTCTTCCTCGGAATTGGACTCTTCTTGGCTTTCATCCACACACGATATTTGTTGAGCATAGTTAGCCTCAACCAAAATTTGCATTTGATCCTCCAAAGTGCGGATGTGTTCACCATTGTAACTTATGCATTGTTTCAAGTTCTCGAGTGCAAAGTTGCGCTTCTCCTCATTTTCAAGAATGATCTCCAACATGAGCAATTTTCTCTCATTTTGGGCATTAGAGAATTCTTCTTGGTTTTGATCAATAGCCAAGGAAGGATTTTCATTTTCAACATCCAAGAAAGATTCTTGGTTTTCACTTACTTCCGAGGCTTTGATCATTTCATCCATTTGTGAGTGTAACCTTTCCGAGTGCTAAACCATTTTGGAGACTAGTCTCCAAAAGATGTTCCAAGGCATTTTCTTCCTTGTTTCCTTCTTCAAGTAAACACTCCAACATGAGCTTGAATTCTCCATTTTGACCATGCTCAAATTCTTTCACCTCCATAACCTTATAATTCTCATCAAAACAAGTAGAACCATCATAGTAGGGGCTTGGGGAAGGGAATATAAAGTAAGCACAATCATCCCAATGACCATTTTGGAAACCACACTTATCACAAATACTCCACTCATGGGTTTGGAATTGTGCGCACAATCCACCTCCGGGAGAATTTAAACAATTTTGCCATGAGTGTGGTCCTCCACAATAAGGACAAGGATCATCAAAATATGAACAACTACTATCCGACCAATTTTCGTTATATGATGCCATTTTTCAAAATTAAGAAAATAAACAAGAAACAAACACTAAAAATAGACCCAAGGTAAGAAAAATAATTACACAAATATTCACAAGTTTGGACCAAAGCACTTTCGCTTACTTCTCAAACAACCTAAATTACGCCAAATTGTTCCCCGGCAACGGCGCCATTTTTGATAACGTCCATTTCCACCGCTAAAAAGCAATAGACACAGTCGTATGCAATATATTTACCCAACTATGAGTCGGGGTCGAATCCCACAGAGAACAATATGTAGGCGATTAGGAATGCAAGAAAATTATCGCTAGTCGCGCTAAGCCAAACACTTAAGATTTTGGGTTTTGGAAAATGTTTAAATCTAAATGCGGAAATGTAAACTAACCTAGAAAGCTAATAAAATGATCAATGGCTACGAGTATGAATGCATCGGGAATTACACTCAAGTAACGATCCAATGTATTTCATGATTTTACAAATATGAATGAGTTTATGTTAATTAGCCACGGATAATAATTCTTAATTAGCTTCTTCCGAAGACTAACAAGACTTCCTAATTGAATTATCCCTAATCTCAATTAGAAGATTAAGCGCACCCGGTAGGCTACAAGTAGTCAATCCTATCCCTAGGTTGAATCTATAAAGTGAAGGTTAACGCCTCAAGTTCTTGTTAATTAATCTTTCCCAACTTCGAATTATCTTTTCCAAAATTAATTCAAAGTAAATGGGCGAGTCCTAGAGTTAGCTAATCTCTTTGGAAACATTGAAGAACAAGAATAATTAAAGTAACAATAACTCAATTCATAAATATATAAAAATCATTCAATACATAAGCACAACAAGATATTTAATCCACACTTTAAATATGAATATTCCCATAAACAAGATTCAAGTGTTGGAAATAAATACTACACACTTAGATATACAATACAAAGCAAGGAAATGAAGAAATAAACAAAAATGGGTAAGAAATCCTTAACCACAAGCTTTAATCTTCAAGACCCAAGTGTGTGTGCAAAACCCTAGCCTTCTCTCTAAGCCAAAGAGTAAAAATATGTTCAAGCTTGTAGAAATTGATTAGAGATTCCGAGATATCTCTTACAATGTCTGTTTGGACGAGTATATCATTGATTTAGGGTCAAAACGTGTGAAATACCCATTCTGCCCAGGTCTGATGCTCCACTTTCGCACCTGCGGAAAATACCTCGCAGGTGCGGCTCCGCTTAAGCGGAATTTACCCGCAAAAACGACAACTGGGACTCCTGCCAAGCCATCGCAGAAGCGGACATCTGACCGCTGAAGCGACAACGCTGAAGCGCGTATGTTTCCGCAAAAGCGAACTTCCTCCGCAGGCGCGATCCTCATATCGCAGAAGCGTGACCGCTTCTGCGTCTTCATCTCCGCAGGAGCGAACCTAGCTGGCTCTCGACAATTCGCACAAGCGACTAAAATCTCGCAGAGGCGAGATCGCTTCTGCGATCCAAATCCGCAGAAGCGAAATGCCTGACAGTTTTGCAATGTTTCTTCTGATCTTAGCTCAATTCCTTGCCACTTCAGCCCAAATCACCTACTAGCATCATTTACCTGAAAATATAGCAATAACCACCAAAAGCAACCTCATTTCATATTAAAGAGGCATAAAAAGCTAAGCAAAAGAGGCTACAATGAGTGGTAAAATTGCCACTCATCAGCAGGTTAGGATGTGTCAGGACATATCCAAGGCATGTGTCAGGGCGTGTTAAGACGTTGTAGGACATGGTATAGCGTGGCCATGGCACGAGCCCGATTGTATCAGGACATCGCAGGATGTGGCTACAGGATGTGTCAGGATATCATAGGACATGGCATGATATGGTTGTGGCACGGGTCAAGATGTGTCAAGATACAGCCACGGCATACATGAGAACGTGGCCAAAGGACGTGTCAGGACATCGTAGTACATGGTGGGATGTGGGCATGTCATGGGTTTGGATGAGTCAGGACAGGGACATGGCACGTTTTAGCATGTGTCAAGATGTTGTAGCACAAACTAGGGCATGGCCATGTCAGGGATCAGGACGTCGTCATGCCATGGGTCAGGACATGTCGGGATGTCGCATGGAATATAAGGACATGTCGGGATGTCGCATGGAATATAAGGACATGGCGGGATGTGGGCATTGCATGGGCTAGGACGTGTTAGGACATGGCCATGGAACATGTTAGGACGTGTTAGGACGTTGCAGGACATAGCAGGACGTGGGCATGGCATGGGTTAGGATGTGTTAGGACATAGCCATGGCACGTGTTAGGATGACGCAAGACATGGAAGTGTATGGCCATGGCACCAGTCAAGATGCATTAGGACGTTGTTGGAAGTGGCCACAGGATGTGTCAGGACATGGCAGGACGTGGGCATGGCACGAGCCAGGACTTGTCAGGACATGGCCATGGCATGTTTCAAGGCATATTAGGATGTCACAGGACATGGAAGGGAATGGCCATGGCACAGGTCAGGACATCGCAGGATGTTGCCACATGATGTGTCAAGACGTCATAGGACATGGCAGGACAAGGGCGTGGCACGGGTCATGACGTGTCAGGACATGGCCATGGCACGTGTCAAGACCTGTTAGGATGTTGCAGGACATGGCATGACATGGCAAAGGTAGGGGTTAGGACGTGTTAGGACATCATAAGATGTGGCTACAGGATGGGTCATGATGTAGCAAGACATGCCAGGAGGTGGCATGGCACAGGTCATGACATGTCAAGACATGGGCATGGTACAGGTCAGGACGTGTCAGGAACATCGTAGGACGTGGCCACTGGACGTGTCAGGACATGGCTGGACGTGGGAAAGGCACGAATCAGGATGTGTCAACACATGGCCATGGCACATGTCGGGGCATGTCAGGTTATTGCTGGACATAGCAGAGCATGGCCATGTCACGGGTCAGGATGTGGCCACAAGACGTGTTAAGACGTCGCAGGACATTACTGGACGTGGGCATGGCACAGGTTAGGACGTGTTAGGACATGGCCATAGCACGTTTCAGGACGTGTCAGTATATTGCAGGACATGGCCACAAGACGTGTTAGGACGTTGCAGGACATGGTAGGATGTGTGCGTGTCACGAGTGTAGACGAGTCAAAACATGGCCATGGCACATTTCAGGACATGTTAGGATGTCACTAGACATGGTAGGGTGTTTCCGTGGAACGGGTCAGGACGTGTCAGGACATCATAGGACATACCCACAAGACATGTCAGGACATTGCAGAACATGGCAGGATGTGGGCATGGCACGGGTCAGGACGTGTCAAGACATGGCCATGTCATGTTTTAGGACGTGTCAGGATGTCGCAGGACATGGCCACAAGACATGTCAGGGCATGGCATGGTATGGGCATGGAAAAACACAAGATGTGTTAGGACATGGCCATGGCATGTTTCACGACGTGTAAGGATGTTGTAGGACATGGCAGGGCGTGGCCATGGCACGGGTCAGGATGTCGCAGGACCTGGCCACAGGATATGTTATGAAGTTGTAGTACATGTCAGGACATGGGCATGGCACGGGTCAGGACATGTCAGGACATGGCCATGGCACATGTGAGGACGTGCTAGGATGTCGCAGGACATGGCAGGGCATGGCCATGGCACGGGGTGGGATGTGTCAGGACATTGCAAGACGTGACCACATGATGTGTCGGGACATCGAGGCACATTGCAAGATGGGGCATGTCACGGGTCAGGACGTGTCAGGACATGGCCACGGCACGTGTCAGGATGTGTGAGGATGTTGCAAGATATGGCATGGCATGGCCAAGGCAGGGGTCAGGACGTCTCAGTACATCGTAGGTTGTTGCTACAGGACATGTCAGGATGTCGCAAGACATGGTAGGATATGGGCATGGCACGAGTCAGGACGTGTGAAGACATGGACATGGCACGGGTCAAGAGGTAGTAGGACATCACAGGACATGTCTGGTCCTAGGCATGACACAGGTCAGGACGTGTCAGCACATGGCCATGGCACATGTTTAGGCATTTTAGGGCATCGCAGGACATAGTACGGCATGGCCACGACACAGGTCAGGATGCGTCAAGACATCACAGGACGAGGCCACAGGACGTGTCACGATATGGCAGTATGGGGGCATGGCGTAGGTCAATACGTGTCAGGACACAGACATGGCATGTTTCAGGATGTGTTAAGACGTACTTGGACATGCCAGTGTGTGTCCATGGCACGACTCAGGACATGTTGGGACATTGAAGGACGTGTCCAGAGGACGTGTCCACATGACGTGTCAGGACATTGTAGAACATGGTAGGACGTAGGAATGGCATGGGTCAGGACATGTAAGAACTTGGACATGGCATATTTTAGGACGTGTCAGGACATCGTAGGACATGGCAGGGCATGTCCATGGCATAGACGTGTCAGGACATGGACAGATGTTGGCATGGCACGGGTTAGGACATATCAAGACATGTCCATGGCACGTTTAGGGATGTGTTAAGATGTCGCAGGACATGGTAGGGTGTGGGCATGGCACAGGTAAAGACATTGTAGGACATGGCCACAAGATATGTTAGGTTGTCATAGGACATGGCAAGACAAGAGCATAGCATGGGTCAGGACGTGTCAAGACATTGCCATAGCATGTGCCAGGACATGTTAGGATGTCACAGGACTTGGAAAGGGCGTGACCATGGCACGAGTCAGGACATGTTGTCCGGACATTGCAGGACGTGCCTACAGGACGTGTCAGGACATTGCAGGACATGACAGGACATGGGCATGGCACGTGTCAGGACGTGTTAGGACATGGCCATGCCACGTTTCATGAAGTCGCAAGACGTGTTAGGATGTTGTAGGACATGGCTGGACGTGGGCATCTTACAGGTGTGGATGTGTCAGGACATTGCCGTGGCACGTTTTAGGACAATCAAAGCGTCACAGGACATGGAAAATGATAATGGGCTAAATGATGAAATATAGCCCATATATATATGCTCTAAATTAAGAAGAAATTACTATCATATGATTATAATTAATGATAAAATTAGCTCTAATTGTGATTTTAATGTTTCACAGGAGTTAATTATGCATGTGAGTGTTTATGATGGTAAACAATGTGGAAAAATTGAGCAAAAGAAGACAAAAGAGCACATACCCCACTAGCGCGGCCATTAGCGTGGACATAAGCTTGCCCGCACTAGTTCAAAAATCCGGACCAAATATTACCCCACTAGCGTGGGCATTAGCGCGGCCATAAGATTGCCCGCGCTAGTCCAGTTCCGGAAATGCATTATTGAGTTACTATTTTGTCTCTAAGGGGTGGATTCCACTATGGGATAAAACAAAGATAAGGTGCATAATGGAGGAGATCAAATTTTAACATTGTATTAGAGTGGATTTACACTATTCATTCTAGAGAGAACATTTTGAAGAGAAGCCATTTAAGTCCTCTTGGAGCTAAGCTAGAAATTGAAGATCAAAGTGTTGAAGTGCAACAAATTAAAGAGTTCATCTCAACTTTCATCTTGTATTCTTCTTTGTAGTATTTTAGACATCAATATTATTGATTTTAATATGAACATGAGTAGCTAAACTCTATAGTATTCTAGGGTCATGGATGTTAGTGATTTTGTTATTTGAAGCTTGAATTGATTTTATTGAAGTTATTGATATGGGTTGTTTATTTGATTTTAATCTTAATTATTTTACTGCGTAGCTAACAGTGAAATATTATCTACGAACTTTGAATTAAACTTGACAAAGGAAATTCTTGGTTGCATATAAAATCAAATAGAACAAGATTTGAATCTCGGACATCGAGTGAAGGATTTGCAATTAAGATAGATATATACTTAATTGCCTTGTTTGGTTAAGTAATAAGAGTTTGAAATGCATTCTTGTTAATACTAATATCATAGAAATATAGATATTGATTTAACTTGGATAGATTCACAAGAACTCGAAAGATTCTTATGAATATTATTAACCTTATAATCAATAATCCATATAATTAAATAAATCAATTCTAAGTAGAAAAATAGTATGATTACTAACAAGTCCATGGCCCTGGAATATATTTATCGAAATTGCTATAAACATAAATTGTAATTGGTGTAGTAATTTTGCCTTGAATTATTGTTCTATTATTAAGAAGTTTTAGATATATCTTGTGATAGTCTAGCTTGAATTGATAACTAATTTAGTCTAAATCAGTCAATAAGTTAATCACAATTCCTCGTGGGAACGATACTCTACTTACTACTATATTACTTATCGATCGCGTACACTTGCGTGAGTGTTTTGGTCGCAACAGGTTTTTGGTGCCGTTGTCGGGGAATTTGAAATTAGCTCCTTGACTGTTTTATTATTTTTTAGTTGTTAATTGAAAATACAAAAAGAAATTTTCATCTATTTGTTTGTGTTATACAGGTTCTTCTCTTGAATGCGGAGGAGCAGAAGCACAAACAATCTCTTCCCATTTGATCCTGAAATTGAAAGAACAATTCATAGAACGAGGAGAGAGTGGGAAGCTCAATATAAAACAGAAGGAGAGTTGAACATTCAAATTCAACCACAACCAACAATGATGGTAGGAAATGAGGAACGAGCGGTGATTGAAGCCGCAAGACCCAGTCTGGCTAATATGACTCAGGCTATTGTGAAGCCTGATATTACTGGGCATTTTGAGTTGAAACAATATATGGTGCAGCTGATTCAGTCTATAGGGCAATTTGTGGGTCTACCTCATAAAGATCCACAAAGACATATTCAGAATTTTTTGGAAATTACGGATACTTACAATTATCCAAATGTTTCCAAGGATTATGTACGGCTGACACTTTTTCCCTTTTCTCTGCTTGGGGAAGCTAAAGAGTGGTTAAACAAGGAACCGTCAAATTCAATCCGCACATGGGATGATCTAGCAAGGAAGTTCTTAATCAAGTTTTTTCCTACTAAAAAGACAAAGATGCTGAGGAGTCAAATTCTTGGGTTTGAACAACGCTCTGGCAAAACACTTCGTCAAGCTTGGGAAAGATACAAGAAGCTACTTAGGGACTGCCCTCATCATTGTCAAACAGACGAGGTGTTAGGTCATACATTTGTTGATGGGTTAGATGAAGCTTCAAAAATGAATCTTGATTCCGCTTGTGGAGGAAGTTGCATGACAAAATCTTACACGGAAATCCAACTCTTGTTAAATACATTCACTTCAAATGATAATAACTGGCAAGGTGATGGAGATTCCAGAAAGGCAATGAAACAAAAATCAGCAGGGGCGCTTGAGCTGGATGATAGTATCGGCAATGAGAGCTGAAATTACAAGGCTATCCAACCAGATGACAAGGATGACAATGCAACAACCTCAACCCATGCAACAGGTGCAACAAATGGCTATTTGTTGTGAAATGTGTGGTGATAGCCATACAAGTGATATGTGCCCAACGAATCCAGAATCTATTTATTATGTGGGACAACAAACAAAGGCCCAGCAAATCAACACGCACATTATGGAAATTCCTACAATGCAAATTGGAGGAATCATCCTAACTTCTCATAGGGAGGAAATCAGCAAAATCCAAATCAGTACAGACCGCAAGGGGGTTTTAATCAACCTCGGAGACCACCTCAGCAGGTGGAAGAAAGTACAAATGATTTGTTGAAAAAGTTGTTGATCGACAATCAGCAGCTCAGAACTGATGTTAGGAATCTAGAAAGGCAGATGGGGCAGATAGCAACGAACCAGAACACTAGACATATAGGAGCTCTTCCAAGTGACACTAAAAAGAACCCACAGGTAAGTGCTATAACACGTAGAAGCGGGAGAGAACTTGAGGATATCTCAAAGAAAAAGAAAGAGAAATTTGTGCCTGAGGGAGAATTGATCCCTAAATTGAAAAATGATCAAAAGAAGACTACTGAAAGTCTTGAACCCGAGGAAGTCCCAAGGCCACCCCCACCTTTTCCTCAAAGATTACAAAAGAAGAACGATGATCGAATGTTCAGTAAATTTCTGTCCATGTTGAGCCAAGTTCAATTAAACAGTCCACTTGTTGATGTACTTCGAGAAATACCTAAATATGCTAAGTACATCAAACATATAGTGGCTCATAAAAGGAGATTGACTGAATATGAAACAGTCGTACTTACTGAAGAGTGCACTGCCAGGGTACAAAATAAGCTTCCACAAAAGCTTAAAGTTCCCGGTAGTTTTACAATCCCTGTGCGTATTGGTGATATCGATGTAGGCCGGGCTCTTTTTGACTTGGGGGCGAGCATAAATTTAATGCCCTTGTCATTGTTCAAACAATTGGTTCTTGGAGCTCCTAGACCAACCACTGTGATGTTGCAGTTAGCAGACAGGTCCATAGCACACCCTGAAGGGTGATAGAAGATGTATTGTTGCAGATTGGGAAATTCATCTTTCCTGTGGATTTCATTATTCTTGATTATGAAGCAGATGAATTGGTGCCAATCATTCTAGGGCGACCTTTGCTAGCTACTGGTGATGCGATCATTAAAGTGAAAGAAGGGAAGATGATTCTAAGGGTTGATGATGAGGAAGTGGTGTATAACGTACACAAAGCAATTCAACTTCCTTGTCAATATGAGGTACTTTCTATGATATCCGTGATTGAGAATGATGAACAAAATTGTGATTCAAGTGTGTATCTCAATGATTCGTTAGAGAAAGCACTTACAATATTTGATAATTTGGGAACTGATGAAGAGGTTGAAGATATGATGTACATCCTTTATACATCTTGTGCATACTTGCAAGGAACATATCCTTTTGAACCATTGAATCGGCCACATGGACCTCCTCCAAAGCCATCAATTGAGGAAGCCCCGAAATTGGAGCTTAAGCCACTACCATCTCACTTGCATTATGCTTATTTGGGTAGTTCTGATACATTGCCTGTTATCATTTCTTCTGATTTATCTGAATTGCAGGAGGAAAAATTGCTGAGAGTATTTAGAGAGCACAAGAGAGCCATTGGGTGGACAATGTCAGACATAAAAGGTATTAATCCTACGTTTTGCATGCATAAAATTCTAATGGAGGAAGGATACAAACCAAGTATAGAACACCAACGTCGCCTCAATCCTAACATGAAAGAAGTGGTAAGGAAAGAAGTGATCAAATGGCTTGATGCAGGTATTGTATTTCCTATCTCTGACAGTAAGTGGGTGAGTCTAGTTCAGTGTGTTCCTAAGAAGGGGGTATAACTGTGATAGTTAATGATAATAACGATTTAATACCAACAAGAACTGTCACAGGGTGGAGAATTTGTATTGATTACAGAAAACTGAATAATGCCACCAGGAAGGACCACTTTCCTCTCCCATTCATGGATCAAATGCTTGATCGATTGGCCGGCCAGGAGTATTACTGCTTCCTGGATGGTTACTTCTGGGTATAATCAAATAACTATAGCCCCAGAGGACCAAGAGAAGACAACTTTTATGTGTCTTTATGGCACGTATGCGTTCAAAAGAATGCCCTTTGGTCTTTGCAATGCACCTGCGACATTTCAAAGGTGTATGATGGCCATTTTCACTGATATGGTTGAGAGATTTGTAGAAGTATTTATGGATGATTTCTCTGTTTTCGGATGCTCTTTTGATAATTGTTTAACTAACCTCGAATAAAGTGCTAGCCAGATGTGAAGAGACCAACTTGGTCCTAAACTAGGAAAAATGCCATTTCATGGTAAGAGAAGTTATTGTCCTAGGACACAAAGTGTGCAAGAACGGATTGCAAGTAGACAAGGCAAAAGTGGAAGCAATTGAAAAATTTCCCCCACCCATATCTGTTAAGGGCATACACAGTTTTCTAGGCCATACAGGATTTTATCGAAGATTCATTAAAGATTTTTCAAAAATTTCATCTATTCTTTGCAGGCTCCTTGAGAAAGATACACCATTCAAGTTTGATGATCCTTGTCTGAAGGCATTTGAAGAGCTTAAAAGAAAATTGGTCTCTGCACCAATCATTATTGCTCCATATTGGGAATTGCCTTTCGAATTAATGTGTGATGCAAGTGACATAGCCATTGGTGCTGTGTTGGGACAGAGGAAGGAGAAATTTTTTTACTCCATTCATTATGCGAGCAGAACTCTAAATCCCGCTCAAATGAATTACACTGTCACGGAGAAAGAATTACTTGCAGTAGTATGGGCATTTGACAAGTTTAGATCCTACCTAGTAGGAACTAAAGTCATAGTCTATACTGACCACTTGGCTATCAAGTATCTATTTGCAAATAAATATGCAAAGCCAAGACTAATCTGATGGGTTCTTCTTTTGCAGGAATTTGACCTGGAGATACGTAATAGAAAAGGTACTCAGAATCAAGTGGCAGATCATTTGTCCAGATTGGAAAACAGAAGTCATGTGATTGAAGGAGACTCAATAAAGGAAACGTTCCCAGATGAACATCCTGTTGGCCATCACATCTAATGAAACTCCATGGTATGCTGACTTTGTAAATTATATTGCAAGTGGAGTGATGCCATCAGAAATCACAGCGGATCAAAGGAGAAAATTCTTCCATAATGTGAAATCATATATGTGGGACGAGCCCTTTCTCTACAAACAATGTGCTGAACAATTGGTAAGAAGGTGTGTACCTGAAGAAGAAATGAATGCCATCTTGCATGACTGTAATTCTTCTTCATATGGAGGTCATCATGGTGGAGATAGAACAGCACAAAAGGTTCTCCAATCAGGTTTTTACTGGCCATCCTTATTTAAAGATGCTCATGCGTTTGTTAAAACTTGTGACAGGTGTCAAAGAACAAGTACAATCACAAAGAGAAATGAGATGCCTTTGCAGAATATTTTGGTGGTGGAATTGTTTGATGTATGGGGAATTGACTTCATGGGACCATTTCCAGTTTCTAATGGTCATAGATACATTCTGGTTACAGTAGACTATGTGTCTAAGTGGGTTGAAGCCATTGCTCTTCCTACGAATGATGCAAATGTTGTGGTAAGTTTTGTTAAGAAACACATTTTCACACGCTTTGGAGCTCCAAGGGTGTTGATAAGTGACGGAGGAACACACTTTTGCAACAAACTGTTTAAAAATGTTTTATCAAAATATGGGATAAAACACAAAGTTGCTACTGCATACCACCCTCAAACGAGTGGTCCAGTTGAAGTATCTAATCGAGAGATAAAACAGATTTTGGAGAAAACAGTTAATGCAAACAGGAAGTATTGGTCTGTTAAATTAGAAGATGCTTTGTGGGCTTACCGAACTGCATACAAGACTCCAATAGGTACTTCTCCATACAGGTTAGTTTATGGAAAGGCATGTCATTTGCCTGTTGAACGTGAACACAAAGCTTATTGGGCAATCAAAAAGTTAAATGTGGATATGGATTTAGCTAGTGAAAGAAGGCTGCTACAACTCAACGAACTCGATGAGTTTAGGTTGAATGCTTATGAAAATGCCAAGTTGTATAAAGAAAGGACCAAGAGATGGCATGATAAGCATATACAACATCGTGAGTTTGAGCCGGGGCAACAAGTTCTGTTATTCAATTCTAGGTTGAAACTCTTTCCGGGAAAGCTCAAATCCCGTTGGTCAGGACATTTTGTGGTGGTAAGTGTATGTCCCTATGGAGCAATATAATTAATGGACCAAAACTCAAGTGAAACTTTTCTGGTGAATGGACAAAGAGTGAAACATTATTGGGGTGGTGACGTTAATCGTCACAAGACCTCAATTGAACTCAATGATGCTTGATGAATTGTGGAGTCGTGCTGCGACAGTAAATCAGGCGCTTATTGGGAGGCAACCCAATAATAGCGATATTTGTAAATTTTTTTTTAGTGTGTTATTTTCTTTGTTTATAGTTTGTTTGGGTGTTAATAGTGTGTTGATAATTGTAGGACAACAATGAGGTATGCCAAGGTATGACTTTATTTTGTATAAAAAAAAAAAATTTACGCCCATTAGCGCGGCCACGCTAGTGCCCATATATATATATATATTTTACACCCATTAGCGCGGCCGCGCTACAACCCGCGCTAATGCCCGCGCTAATGGGAAACCCGCGCTAGTCCAGTGATTTGTCCGCATTTTTTTTGAGTCTTTTAAGTATCCTAACTTACCCCAACCCCTAAATTCATAAAATACCCAATCCCCTCACCCAATATTAAAACCCTAACACCTCTTTTCTCTTCTTCTTCCAAAATCAACTCCTCCAACTCCTCAATCATCCAAATTTCTGAATACACTCTCCATTAAGGTAATTTTTCTTCTCTTTTTCTTTACTTTGGTGTTTCTAACTTTGAATTTTTTTTTATTTTTTGTATGAATTTCGTTTTTCTTTTGAAAAAGAAAAAGTTAACTTCTTAGTTTATAGATTAAGTTTGTTTATGCAACTTATTAATAGAATTAATCAAGTAAATAGAATCATTATGTAGAGTTTTGTTTCTTTATTATATTGTTCATGTGAATGAAGGTGTTATAGGTCATGTTATATGCATATTGTGGTATATTTTGTTCTTATTTTGGGCTGAAAATTATAGTGTAATATAGTTTCTAAAGTTATAATGTTGTTTGGTTGTTGTGGATAAAAGCATCTTTTTTAGAATGTTGTTTAAGGCATTATATCAAACATGCTCACAACATGTTTGATAAAATGTTTCTATGAAGGTAATATTGTGGTCAATTTCTAGATGAAGTCTAAGTAGTCCGGATTGATCACCTGAGTGAACATTGTTAACCTTCAATTTTTGGCAGGTTAAATGGCTCCTCGTAAGCGTCAATCAGAAGCTTCTTCATCGAGACGCCCAACTACAACAGATGTTGGGACAAGGCCACGCCGATCGGTTGATACTCAAACCTTTAACAACCAGAAATTTGTATCTGCGAAAGCAGAGGATAGATTTCATAAGAAAGAAGCAAAGAGTATCATACCAGAACAAGCAATGGATGTTGTAGCATTATTAAACAAGTGCCCCAACATTCCAACAGAATTGAGGTGGCGTGGACTTGACATATTCTTTGATGACCAATCATTGCAAACGTCATGCTTGTGCGGGAATTCTATGCTAATCTCCTGGAGCATAATGAATTCAATGTTACTGTGCGGAGAAGGTTGGTTAATGCATTAGTGGAGACAATCAGGGCGGTATACAGGCTGCCACCATGGGATGAGAGGACCATAGATGAATACCCAGCAAACAATAGAAAAACTACTCCATGGGAAACCTTCACCGACGTAATCTGTCGACCGGAGGCTAGAATTCAGTGGTTCAAGTACGGAAGCAAGTTTCATGCCAATGCCCTTAAGTTTGTAGCTAAGTGTTGGCTGTACTTCATCAATAGTCGTTTGCTGCCATCGAAGAATCTAACAGAGGTGAACAAACCTCGAGCTTGCCTAATTTGGTGCCTCATGACTGGAAGATTGTTTGATGTACCACATTTGATAAACAACGAGATGTTCCAAAGAGTTCGAGTGCAAAGGTATAGTATGTACTACCCATCACTGGTAACACTCTTGTGTTTGCAGGCAAATGTACCAAACAATCTGGACATCGATGGCCGGTTGAGACAAATGAATCCATTCACTGCAGAAAGGGTCACTACAGGTAGAGAGGACCTTCAAGCAAATGAAGATAGTGATGGTTCTGACAAAAGTGATGACGATGATGAGAACACTGAACAAGCTGCAACAACTGATGCTGAAATGGGGGATGAAGCCCAGCGTGTTGAACCACAGGTTTCGGATGTTGCTGGCCCATCTAGGGCCACTAGAGGACAACGGTTAGACTGCATGGAGCTCGAAATCGCACAAATAAAGACTTCAGTAAATGATTTGGTAGGGCGTGTTGGACAAATGCAAAATCAACAAAAGAAGTCCGGTAAGAAGATAATGGGCTGGCTTCGAGCTTTGGGTAGGGCATGCAATGTTGATGCCAATTCTGCCTCTGATCAAGAGTAAAGCTTCGGGGAAGTATTTTTTGGCTTAAACTTTTAAAGGAAGACATGGGGACATGTCTTGAATTATAAGTGTGGGGTGGAGGAGCCCCTTTTGCAACATTTCTATGTTTGTTTTTTATCTTGTTTGGTATTGCGGATTATTTTAGCTAGTTTTATATTGTTGAAATGTTAGTATTGCTTAGTTTGTTAGAACACTAGTATTGTTTCTATTAATATTGTTTTGGAGTGATGCTTTGATTTTTTTAAGTTTAATGTTTTGTGATTTAAAAGTATATGTTTGCGTTATATAGAGTAGATAGTATAAAATATTTTGAGTAGATAACAAATCCCCCTTGGTTTTTCTTTGAGCCACGGTTCTTTTCCAAGGGCTTATTTTGAACCGGGCATAGGTAGTTTTTAATTTATATTTTGTGTATTAAAATAAGGAATTACAAGTTATAAAATGAAAGAAAATCCTTTTTGCTAATACACCTGAACACATTAGATCCTAGAATATAATATTTTAGTTGTAAAGGAAATTGATTGATAGTGCCTAAATTGCATGTTTACTACTGAAATGGATACTCATAATAGAGAGTTTTGATAAGTTAATCTTAATGAGTCGTATGCCATGTGTGGTGAGAATTTTTGCTAATTGCATAGTCCATGTAGTGTAAGTGTGTCTAGAACTTGCCTGGTATGTGAATTGATGCGAAATTTCAGGTGACACTCGATTTTAAAAAAATGATGTTAGACTTTCCTTGATCTTTTTGAACTCAATTGCTTAAATCAAATAAAATTTATCCCTAGTTAACCATGTCTAGCCTTGAAACCTTTATTTGGTACCCACATTACAAGCCTATACCATTTTCGTTCTTAATTGATATTTTGAACCTTTTAACCTCTTAAAGCACTTTAATTGTAAAATGAGAGCTAAAAGAAGTACAAAGCAACTAAGTGTGGGGTGGTTTGTGAACTGAACCAATGAAAGTGAGAAAGGTGCATTGAAATTTTATCAGTACGAAAACTAAAAAAAAATGTATAAATTTGTGTATATTGTTTTGTTAATGCCAGTTGAGTATGAATTAAAGCAGTGCATAAAATAAAAATGGAACACTGCTAGGAGTGAATTGATTGATTGATGCAATTGTTATTAAGATTGAAGAATTTGCGCTAAAAATGATTGAGTAATGTGTTAAAGTTCTTAGGAGTGCTAGTCACTAATCCCAAAATAAATCTTACCAGCCCCTTAACCCACATTACAACCAGAAGAAAAAGTCCTAATTGATTTTTGATCGAACAAGCCTGCATTAGTAGAGATTTACATTAAGGGCAAGCTTATGGTACCATTTGCATGCATGTGACTTCTTTTGTGAGTGTGAGCGAAACTTTCTTATTGTAAATAACTAGGGAACTATCTTGTACATATTGATATATGTAATGTTGATAAAATTGTGAGGGCATATGACTCGTGACAGATAAGCAAATCTTGATCTCTATATAGAGTATTTCAAAGAAGTGTAAATATTGTATAGCACTTGAAAGTTAGTCCAGAAACTAGAATGTTATATTCCTAGGTGTAATGTACGAGTTTTGTTCTAGGTGTCAAGCATTAAGTTAAAATGGTTTAGTTGATGACTCTTTTATAAGTTTAGTGTGATTGCTCGAGGACTAGCAATAGATTAAGTGTGGGGTGTTGATAATGGGCAAAATTATGCAATATAGCCCATATATATATGCTCTAAGTTAAGAAGAAATTACTGTCATATGATTATAATTAATGATAAAATTAGCTCTAATTGTGATTTTAATGTTTCACAGGAGTTAATTGTGCATGTGATTGTTTATGATGGTAAACAATGTGGAAAAATTGAGCAAAAGAAGACAAAAGAGCACATACCCCACTAGCGCGGACATTAGCGTGGCCACAAGCTTGCCCGCGCTAGTCTAAAAATCCGGACCAAATATTACCCCACTAGCGCGGGCATTAGCGCGGCCATAAGATTGCCTGCGCTAGTCCAGTTCCGGAAATGCATTATTGAGTTACTATTTTGTCACTAAGGGGTGGATTCCACTATGGGATAAAACAAAGATAAGGTGCATAATGGAGGAGATCAGATTTTAACATTGTATTAGAGTGGATTTATACTATTCATTCTAGAGAGAACATTTTGAAGAGAAGCCATTGAAGTCCTCTTGGAGCTAAGCAAGAAATTGAAGATCAAAGTGTTGAAGTGCAACAAATTAAAGAGTTCATCTAAACTTTCATCTTGTATTCTTCTTTGTAGTATTTAGACATCAATATTATTGATTTTAGTATGAACATGAGTAGCTAAACTCTCTAGTATTTTAGGGTCATGGATGTTAGTGATTTTGTTATTTGAAACTTGAATTGATTTTATTGAAGTTATTGATATGGGTTGTTTATTTGATTTTGATATAAATTATTTTACTGCGTAGCTAACAGTGAAATATTAACTACGAACTTTGAATTAAACTTGACAAAGGAAATTCTTGGTTGCATATAAAATCAAATAGAACAAGATTTGAATCTCGGGCATCGAGTGAAGGATTTGCAATTAAGATAGATATGTACTTAATTGCCTTGTTTGGTTAAGTAATAAGAGTTTGAAATGTATTCTTGTTAATATTAATATCATAGAAATATAGATATTGATTTAACTCGGATAGATTCATAAGAACTCGAAAGATTCTTATGAATATTATTAACCTTATAATCAATAATCCATATAATTAAATAAATCAATTCTAAGTAGAAAAATAGCATGATAACTAGCAAGTTCATGGCCCTGGAATATATTTATCCAAATTGCTATAAACATAAATTGTAATTGGTGTAGTAATTTTGCCTTGAATTATTGTTCTATTATTAAGAAGTTTTAGATATGTCTTGTGATAGTCTAGCTTGAATTGATAACTAATTTAGTCTAAATCAGTCAATAAGTTAATCACAATTCCTCGTGGGAACGATACTCTACTTACTGCTATATTACTTGTCGATCGCCTACACTTGCGTGAGTGTTTTGGTCGCAACAGAAGGGCAAGGCCATGGCAAAGTTAAGGATGTGTCAGGACGTCATAGGATGTGGCCACAAGACGTGTCAGGACATGGTAGGACGTGGGCTTGGCATGGGTCAGGATGTGGCAGGCATGGCCATGGCACGTTTCAGGATGTGTTAGGATGTCGTAGGACATGGTAGGGCATGGCCATGGCACAAGTCAGGACATTAGATAATGTGGCCACAGGATGTGTCAGGACATCGTAGGACATGGCAGGACAATGGGATGACACAGGTCAAGATGCGTCAAGACATGTCTATGGCAACTGTCAGCACGTGTCAGAACGTCATAAGAGATGGTAGAGTGTGGCCATGGCACGGGTCAGGACCTATCGGAACATCGCAGGATGTGGCTACAAGACGTGTCAGGACATTGCATGACATGGCAGGACGTGGGCATGGCACGGGTCAGGACATCGCAGGATATGTCAGGACGTCGAGGGACATTTAGGACATGGCACGGGTCAGGACGTGTTAGGACATGGCCATGGCACGTGTCAGGACGTGTTAGGACGTCGCAGGACATGGAAGGGTGTAGCCAAGGTAGGGGTTAGGACGTGTCAAGAAGTTGTAAGATGTTGCTACAGGTCGTGTCAGGATGTTGCAGAACATGGTAGGATGTGGGAATGGAATGGGTTAGGATTTGTCAACACATGGCCATGGCACGGGTCAGGATGTGTCCGGACATCACAGGACATGGCCATAGGACATGTCAGGACATGTATGGACATGGCTTGGAACAGGTCAAAATGTGTTAACACCTGGCCATGGCACGTGTCAGGGTGCGTCAGGACGTTGCAGGACATGGCAGGGCATGTGTATGGCACGAGTCAGGATGTTTCAAGACATCGTAGGACGAGGCCATAAGACATGTCAGGACATGGTAGGACGTGGGCATGGCATAGGTCATGATGTGTCATGACATGACCATGGCACAAGTTTGGACATGTCAGGACGTCACTGACGTGGCTACAAGATATGTCAAGAAGTTGTAGGACATGGAAGGACGTGGGAATTTCATGGGTGTGGATGTGTCAGGACATGGCCATCGCACGTTTCAAGACATGTCAGGACATCACAGGACATGCCAGGATGTAGCCATGGCATGGGTCAGGACGTGTCAAGATGTTGCAGGACGTGGCCACAGGACGTGTCGGGGCGCCGCAAGACATGGTAGGACATAAGAAGGGCACCAGTCAGGATATGTTAGGACATCACAGGACGTGTTAGGATGTGGGTATGGTATTGGTCAGGACGTGGCAGGATTTGGCCATGGCACGTTTAAGGATGTGTCAGGATGTTGGAGGACTTGGAAAGGTGTGTCCATGGTACGGGTCAAGATGTCGCAGGACATGGCCACATGATGTGTTAGGACATGGCAGGACAAGGGCATGGCACGGGTTAGTACATATCAGGACATGTCTATGGCACGTGTCAGGACGTCGCAGGGCATGGCCATGGCACGGGTCAGGACGTGTCAGGACATTGCATGACATGGCCACAAGACCTGTTAAGATGTCACAGGGCATGGCAGGACTTGGGCATGGAACGGGTCAGGAGGTGTCAAGACATGACTATGGCACATTTGAGGATAGCGCAGGACATGGTTGGGTGTGTCCATATAATGGTTCAGGACGTGTCAGGACGTCGGATAATGTTGCCACAAGACTATTAGGACATGGCAAGGCATGGCCAAGTCTTGAGTCAAGACGTCACAGAATGTGGCCATAGGATGTGTCAGGACGTCACATGACATGCCAAGACAAGAGCATGGCATGGGTCAGGATGTATGAGGACATTGCCATGGCACGTTTTAGGACGTTTCAAGACATAGGTTGACATGGTAGGGAGTGTCCATGTGATGGGTTAGGACGTGTTAGGACATCGGAGGATATGTGTACAGCACATGTCAGGACATTGCAATACATGGCAGGATATGAGCATGGCACGAGTCAAGATGTGCCAAGACACGGCTAAGGCATGTGTTAGGATGTGTTAGTACATGACCATGGAATAATTCAAGATGTGTTGGGATATTGCTGGACATGGCAGGGCATGGCCATGGCATACGTTAGGATATAGCAGGACGTTGTCACAGGATGTGTGAGGACATGGCAGGGCAAGGGCATGGCACGGGCTAGGATGTGTCACGACATGGCCATGGAACGTGTCAGTACGTGTTAGGACGTCCCAGGACAATGCAGGGCATGTCCATGAAACGGATTAGGACGTGTCACAACGTCGAAGGATGTGGCTATAGGACACGTCAGGACATGACAGGATGTAGGCATGGCACGAGTCAAGACATCATAGGACATCGCAGGATATGTTAGGATGTCGAGGGACATTATAGGACGTAGGCATGGCAGGGGTCAAGATGTGTCAGGACATGGCCATGGAACGTGTCAGGACGTGTTTGGACGTTGCAGGACATGGCACGACGTAGCAAAGATAGGGGTCAAGACATGTCAGGACATCGTAAGATGTGTCTACATGATTTGTCAGGATGTCGCAGGACATAGTAAGATGTGGGCATCAAATGGGTCAAGACATGTCAACACATGGCCATGGCATGGGTCAGGATGTGTTAGGACATTGCAGGACGTGGCCACAGGACGTGTCAGGACATGGATGGACATGGGCATGGCACGGGTCAGGACGTGTCAACACCTGGCCATGGCATGGGTCAGGACTTGTTAGGAGGTCGGAGGACATGGCAGGGCATGGCAAAGGTAGGGGTCAGGACGTGTTAGGACGTCATTGGATGTGGCTAGAAGATGTGTCAGGATGTTGCAGGACATGGTAGAACGTGGGCATGGCACGTGTAAGGACGTGTCAAGAAATGGCCATGGCACGAGTCAGGACGTGTTAGGACATCACAGGACGTGGCCATAAGACATGTCAGGACATAGGCATGGCACGCGTCAGGACGTGTCAACACATGGCCATGGAACGTGTCAGGGCATGTCAGTACGTCGCTGGACATGGTAGGGCATGGCTGTGGCACGGGTTAGGATGTGGCCACAAGACGTGTCAGGATGTCACGGGACATTGCAGAACGTGGGCATGGCACGGATCCGAACATATTAGGATATGGCCATGGCATGTTTCAAGACGTGTCAGGATGTTGCAAGACGTTGCCACAAGACGTGTCTGGACAATGCAGGTCATGGCAAGATGTGGGCATGTCACGAGTGTGGACGTGTCAGAACATGGCCATGGCACATTTCAGGACATAGCAGGACATGGTAGGTTGTGGCCATGGCACGGGTCAGGACATGTCAGGACGTCGTAGGACATGGCCACAAGATATGTCAGGACATTGCAGGACATGGGCATGGCACGGGTCAGGACGTTTCAGGACATGGCCATGGCACGTTTCAAGAAGTGTCAGAATGTCGCAAGACATGGCCGCAAGATGTGTCAGGACGTTGCAGGACATGGCAGGATGTGGGCATGGCAAAGGTCAGGACGTGTCAGGACATGGCCATGGCATATTTCGAGATGTGTGAGGATGTCATAGGACATGGTGTCACACCTCCCTCTCTCTCTTTTACGATGTCCCAACTATTTATTATTACATCCCAGAAAGGGATTTAACAATAGTAGTGGGGAAGGAGTTTTTCCAATTAATGGACATTTGGAAGAGGATTTTATTTATTAATATTCAGAGTCGTCACTTTGGAAAATAATGGTGTCCCAAGTCACTGGTTTAACCTCGAACCGAGGAAATTATAAATCTGTTTAACAGTCCGCAAAACTAGAAATCCGGATAAGGAATTCTGTTAACCCGGGAGAAGGTGTTAGGCAGTTTCGGATTCCATGGTTCTAGCATGGTCCCTCAACTGCCGTATTTGTTATATTTGATTTTCTTATATTCTTCTATTTCAAATGTTATTGATATTCCGCTTCTGTTAATTATAGGATTTTGCGACGTCGCGAAAATGCATTCCAAGTCACACCGCATCCTGTACGCCTGCGACTTTAATGCATTTCGGCTTCGCTAGGATTATAGATTTGGGTCACCTAAGATGTGCACCCGTATTAGAATGTATTTTTGTTTATTGTGCCTATAATGTCTACGTCTTTTAACTTTGGGAAAGACTGTGGAGTTTGCTAAATGATCCTTCTGAGTCTAACATTTTACATTAGAATTGGTTTGGGGGGCCAGCGTGTTTTTATTCGAAACTAGGATCGTCCCTTATTTTTAAGGTTCAATCCTATTCATACACTATATTTTCTATTTTTGTTTGTTCTTCTAGTAACTATTTTTTGTGTTATTATTTAAAACTACAATATTGAAGTCCAGGCCATTATTCGTTATTGGGCCTAGGCTTTAGACTACTTAACAGCCTATTATTAAAGACAATTGGGCCTTTGGAGCCCAATGTATACCACTGTTCCTATTCGAAGGCAGGAATGGTACCTTGACCAGATTTAGGCCTGTGTTCGTGACTAGGAAAAGACTATACCAGTGAAATTAAGGCAAAGCTAATATTTCAATATCAGCATTTGAGCACGTATTATTCAGTAATACTAATTAATCATTTCAAACATTGCCAAGTTACATTTTTTTACCACTACTAATTTCAATTTCAGTAACTAATTAGACATTCTTAAACTGTAATTTGTATCAGTATTATTATTCTATATAGCAGGTTCAGATATTCAAGTAGTTATCATGGCACTAGTTTGCAGGATTATGTTGTCAATTTATTTCAACTAATGAAAAACAGTGTTCTGAATTAGCTAAACATGCTTGAACTACTGAAAATCACAAGGTTTAAAAGCGGATTTATAGATAACTATATATTCAGTGTATATAAACAATAATACAAGATGAATTACTTGTACTTTTTGATTAATTGACTCTGATTCGGAATTCAAAATGGCTAAGTACCAGTTTATATGTCTAGTTTCAGAACATATCTATATGTATCTAAGTGTATTACCTTGTTTTAGTTTTAAAATGAGGTGATAAGCTAGTAACTACGTTTAACTATACTATTATCTACTACTACTTTACTCTAATCGAATTTATATAGTCTATATTTATTACAACCATTCCTAATGAATTACAAAGGATCTACGAGTTATAACTACAGCTGAAAGAAGAAGCAAAAGACAATTTCATCATGAATCAGTTAAGACTTCAGTTCTTCATCACAAATCTCAATTACATATTCAGAGAATAGATGTGTACCTGATCAATGAAAGTGAAACAATGAGTTCTAGGGGTGATGAATAGCAAGAACAATCAGCAATGGTAACAACAATCAAGTATCAACAGCAATGAGGATGAATCAACACAGGAAAAGTTGATATATTAAAGCATAATACCCAACAATTGCAACCCAAATAAGTAGAAGACCCAATGAAATCCACCAAAGTGAAGCACAAAGAGTAGAAGTTCAAAAATCAACCAACGTCTAACTCAGAGTTAATACTTCAAGCTTCCTATTTCTGAATTAAAATTATAACTTTTCGAACCTGAAAATCTGGACTAATTCCTGAATTTTCAAAATCCAACTCCTTTTCAGGCTTATTAGAAGCCTATATAGAGGCATTTTGGGGGGAATTTCAAATAAAATAATTTTATTTGCCTCCCCTTATTCTTTCAATTAATTACATAATGGTCTACTAAAGATATATCGAACTACCTTCAGACCCCTGCTAGAAGGTTCAGGGCAGTTCTATTAGATTCTATTAGGTGGGTTTTACTCAGTTGCCCCCACTTGCAAATGTTTATTTCGTTAATGCCTTATAACTCTATCTAGTCTACCCTTTATTATTCAAGTATTTTCAGAAAAACCAAGCACTAAAGTCATTTATATCCCCACAAGCTATATGTAATCTAAAAAAATACCATTTGCGTTTCCCCTTTTACCCTTTACCTTTAATCCTATTTACCCAACCTACATCAGGTCTGTCAAGACCTGGGTAATTTGAATGTATTTAACACATAGCACCCTCAGACTTGTTTTAACAATTAACCAATCTCAGACTATAGACTATTTCAATGTTACCCCCTTTTACACATATAGCCTCTAATCAAAACTCATACTATGTTAGCGAACATAGCCACAAAAGCACTTACACATATAACCTAAACACACATAAGCACTCTGAAGTTCAGAAGAAACTAACACACGAGTCAAGTAGCAAATATAACCAATTTCATGTTATTTTGCACAAACAACCCTAATCATGAATTAACTTCCAATTAATCATAACTCAAAAGAGAAATTTGATAATAGTTGAATTCCAATCAATTAAAACCCAATCGAGACAGAATAATGAGCAATCACATAAAACTAGCATATTTAACGTATGATTTATGAGCAGTTACTGTAAAAACCTAGAAATGCTTTTCACTATCAATACCCAAATAGTGGTTGATGCGTTGGCCATTTACTTTGAATGTACAGGACCCGTCTGTTGATTCTAGTTCCACTGCTCCATATGGGGAGACATTTAGCACTTTAAAGGGGCCGGACCATTTCATTTTAAGTTTACCCGGAAACAATTTTAGCATTGAGTTAAAGAGCAAGATCAAATTACCTGCCTTGTACTCTCTCTTAAAGATCTTTTTGTCATGGACAAACTTCATCCACTCTTTGTACACAGCTGCGCTCTCATAATGTAACATCCCGCCGAACACACAGCAGCGACGATGCCGGCCGTGCCACCGAACACACAGCAGTGACACGCAGCCTAAGGAATTGTTACCCTTGGGTATAGGAGCATTCCACGCATAGCTGCAGCTACTGGGAATCGAACCTAAGACCCAAGGCTTTTCAGGGATTTTACTCCCTCACCTCTCACCAATTGAGCTGCGCAAATGGGCGTTTTGGTTTTGTGAAAAATGAAGAAATGACTGAAATTCGTGTTTTTCAGGTCTCTGTGTTCGTATTTGCGAACATGGGTTCGCAATTGTGAACCCCGACCAATTTCTGGAGTTTGAAAAATAAGCTAAGGGTGGAAAGTTCGCATTTGCGAACTTTTGTTCGCATTTGCGAAGCCAAGGCATACTGGGAGGTTCGCATTTGCGACATAATGTTCGCATTTGCGAACAAGGCTCCTTCGCATTTGCGAAGAAGACTTCGCATTTGCGAAGCATGGCTTAGCAGTGAAGGCATCGCATTTGCGAAGAAAGCTTCGCATTTGTGAAGCGTGGCTTGGCAGTGAAGGCCTCGCAATTGCGAGGCTATGTTCGCAATTGCGAACCCAAGCCTTCCTGGACGCCCTTCGCATTTGCGATCAAGGGTTCGCATTTGCGAACCCTGCCTTGGTCTGTCATCTTCGCAATTGCGAAAAATACTTCGCATTTGCGAAGCCAACAGCTGGGTGAAAAACCAGCAGTGCAAAAATTCAGGAATTTAACCAACGGCCTATCAAATCTTTACCCGAGCCCCCGGGCTCCAAACCAAACATGTACACAACCTCAAAAACACATTATGGACTTGTTCGTGCGATCATATCGCCAATATCACTTCATTTTAATCAAATCGAGCCTCAAACTCATGATTTTCATTAGAAATCAAATGTTTTCATGGTAAAATTCTTGTTTTTGTTAGAAAATAGGGTTTTTCATAAATTGGGGAATTGGACCTCGAATTGAGGTCCGATTTTGAAACAAATCATATATATGAACTCGTGGGGGAATGGGTAACCGGATTTTAGTCATAACCCCGAATTCCGACCATGTGGGCCCGGGGTTGAAATTCACTATTCCGGGCAGAATGTTGTAAAAGTTGTATTTGGTCTTAAGAATTAGTTTGTTGAGTAAAATTGATGATATTAAATCAATTGTGTATAGATACGGTTGAATTGGAGCCAAATTGAAAGAAAAGACATATCCACGGATTGAATTGTTCATAAGCACTCGAGGTAAGTGTTTGTTCTATCCTAGCTTGAGGGAATAGGATTATGTGTTATGTGTTATGTGATCGAGTGCGGTGTATGGGCTGTGGTGACGGGCATCCATACATTGGCGTCTAGTATGACCGTGAGTCGTTGGAAAATGATATTTTGAGATATATTATAGGTGAATCGTTATTGTTCTCCCCTGTTGGGACTTGTTGTGAAGATAATTATTCATTGCCCTTGATGGGACGATTTATGAATTGTTGTTTCTTTCTTTGCCCTTAACTGTGATTGTTATTTGGGTGAGGAAGAGAGATAATGCACGAAGGGTGATGCCGTGCCATGTTTATTATTGATAATGCACGAAGGGTGATGCCGTGCCATGTTTAAATATTTATGCACGAAGGTTAATGCCGTGCCCTATTATTGATTATGCACGAAGGATCATGCCGTGCCCTATTATTGATTATGCACGAAGGATCATGCCGTGCCCTATTATTGATTATGCACGAAGGATCATGCCGTGCCCTGTTATTGAACCATGTACGAAGGATCATGCCGTACTATGGATGTGAGGATGAGAGTAAAAGCACGAAGGGTGATGCCGTGTACTTTATTTGCTTATTTGGTGAGGATGAGAGTAAAAGCACGAAGGGTGATGCCGTGCAACTATTTGCTATTCCTTGACTTGATATTACTTGTTTTTCCATTATATTTTATTTGGGTGATGACGTGCAACTATTTGCCATTCCTTGACTTGATATTACTTGTGTTTCCATTATACCTTGTTTTCCTTGTGAACTTATTAGTTGTTGTTAATTGTTGAGTTCTTTGAGATATTCCTTATTGTGTTATTACTTGGTTAATTCTTGTTATTTGTGGTAATATATATATTATATATTTGGGAGCGGGTGGTACGCCTACCACAAGATATGATTATTGATATATTTGGGAGCGGGTGGTACGCCTACCACAAGATATGATTATTGATATATTTGGGAGCGGGTGGTACGCCTACCACAAGATATGATTATTGATATATTTGGGAGCGGGTGGTACGCCTACCACAAGATATGATTATTGATATATTTGGGAGCGGGTGGTACGCCTACCACAAGATATGATTATTGATATATTTGGGAGCGGGTGGTACGCCTACCACAAGATATAATTATTGATATATTTGGGAGCGGGTGGTACGCCTACCACGAGATATGAAATGAGAGAGGAATTGAGACATAAAAGTAAGATTTATTATGTTGATTAGATTATTTTGGATATCGTGAGTTATTGAATATTATTTCAGAGCAGAGTATTTCTTTATAAATGTGTTATATATATATATATTGCAACTGCACAGGTTTATGTGGGTGTCTGGTCCTAGGCTTGTCACTACTTCGCCGGGATAGGCCAGGCACTTACCAGCACATGGGGTCGGTTGTGCTGATGCTACACTTCTGTGCGTTTTTGCACAGGTCCAGGTTACGATCAGGAGCAGCAGCAGCAGTAAATAGATTGCGTGGGAGTTGATCACATTTGAGACCGAGGTAGCTTGCGGACGTCCGCAGGCCCGGCGTCTCTTTCTTTATTTATGTTAATAGCTGTAGTCTCATTGTTCCGAGACAAACAGAATTATGTTATATTTCCTTCAGACTTTTATGTGTAGTATTCCATAGTAGTTTGTGAGTTGGTGACTCCAAGTCTTGGGTAGAGGATTTCAGTATGATTTTTACCTCGTGATTTATTATTTCCATTTCGATAAAGTATTCCGCATTTATTTAATTAAAATGGTGTTAAAAATAGGATAGTATGAACACAGTGGCTTGCCTAGCTACCACGAGTAGGCGCCATCACGATCCCGATATTGGGGGAAAATCCGGGTCGTGACACATAGGCATTGAACCGGAATTTTTCCAGTTTATTTAGTTGTGTTAGCCTCAAGTTCACAGCCTCAGCCCATTCCAGATTCAACTTCTTCAATGCCCACAAGGCTTTGTGTTCTAACTCAACGTGTAGATGACATGCTTTACCAAAAATGAGCTGGTAAGGAGAAGTACCAATATGAGTTTTGTAGGCCGTGTAGGAAGGAAGAAGACGACAGCGGCTAGGGTTAGTGTGTATGAATGTGTGTGTATAATGAGCGTCTGAAAGGGAGGGTATTTCTATATATATTAAATGTGTGTCATTGTGTATCAACCGTTGGATTGGTTGAGATGAACGGCCAAGATCATTTGGCCTCCAAAACGACATCGTTTGGCTTAATGAGGTCTTTCACTTAGTCCGTTAGATAAGTTTGTTTAATGGTTGAGATCTAATTTCTTAGGCGACGTCGTTTGGTTAAATGAGACACTGGTATCATCCGTCTGATTAAATGTGATGGACGACCTAGATTAGTATTTTAAGCGACATTATTTTTTATTTAATGTTGTCGCCTTCTATGTTCCGTTTGATCAATTACATCAACAGCTTGGATTTAAACACATATACGGTGTCGTTTGGTCTATAGACTGGGCATATCGGACTTACTTTGTGTGGGTTGGGCCTGGTTTGTATAATTTGTGTTTGGTTGAATATGTATTTGGCCCAAATTAATGTTGTGTATTGTATTTTTATTTGTATTTTATTTAATTTCTGTACTATCTTTTTATGTTTTGTATTTTTTTTGTATTTATTTTATAACTGCTATATTTCCTTTATTTTTCTTTTTTTCCTTAGTTTCCCAATAATTTTTGTATTTTTACTCTATTTTCCGGTATTTTTGTATTTTTACTTCATTTTCTAATTTTTAACATTTTTGTGATATTTTTCTAATTAATTTCTTTTGTATTTTCATTTCAATTACATTTTCAAACAAATACTGGTATTTCAACCAAATCACACAATTACAAACAAAAAATCATTTTTGTATTATTTTATATATTTTGGAATTTAATTGCTTAGGGCAAAAATCACGTGCTCACACATGGCAGGGCGTGGCCATGGCACGCGTCAGGACGTCGCAGGATGTGGCCACATGATGTGTCATGACATCGCATGACATGGCAAAACATGGGCATGGCATGGGTCAGGACATGTTAGGACATGGCCATGGCTCATGATAGGACGTGTCAGGACATGGCCATGGCACATGTCAGGACGTGTTAGGACGTCGCAGGACATAGGAGGGCATGGCCAAAGAAGGGGTCAGGACGTGTCAGGGCATTGTACGATGTGGCTATAGGACGTATCAGGATGTCACAAGTCATGGTAGGATGTGGGCATGGCATGAGTCAGGACGTGTCAAGACATGGACATGGCACGGGTCAGGAGGTATTAGGACATCGTAGGGTGTGGCCACAGGACGTGTCAGAACATGGCTGGTCGTGGGAATGGCACGGGTCTGGACATGTCAACATATGGCCAAGGCATATGTTAGGGCGTGTCAGGACGTTGCAGGACATGGAAAGGCGTGACCATGGCACATGTTAGGATGTGTCAAGACGATGCAGGATGAGGACACTAGACATGATAGGACATGGTAGGATGTGGCATGACATGGGTCAGGATGTGTCAGGACATGGCACGGGTCAGGATGTGTCATGACATGGCCAATGCACAGGTCAGGACATGTTAGGATGTGTCAGGACATTGCAGGATGTCGTATGACATGGCAGGACGTGGCCATGGCATGGGTCAAGACGTGTCAGGTCATGGCCATGGCATGTTTCAAGATGTGTCAGGACGTCACAGGACATAGCACGGCGTGGCCATGGCACGGGTCAGGACGTGTCAGGAAGTCGTAAGACTTTGCACAAGTGTCAGGACATGGCAGGATGTGGGCATGGCACTGGTCAGGATGTGTCAGGACATGGTCATGGCATGTTTTATGATGTGTTAGGATGTTGCGTAATGTGGTAGAGGGTGGCCAAGGCACGGATCAGGACGTCATAGGATGGGGCCACAGGATGTGTCAGGATGTCGTAGGACATGGTAGGACAAGGGCATGGCACAAGTCATGATGTGTCAGGATATGGCCATTGCACGTGTCAGGACATATCGTCGCACAACATGACAGGGCGCCATGCACCGGTCAGGATGTTTCAGGACATTGCAGGATGTCGCAGTACATGGTAGGATGTGCGCATTGCACGGGTTAGGACATGTCAGGTCACGTCCATGGCATGTTTCAGGACATTTCAGGACGTCGCAGGACATGGTAGGCCATGGCATGGGTTAGAACGTGTCAAGACATAGCAAGACGTGGCCACGGGACGTACCAGGACATGGCATAGCGTGGCCATGGTACGAGTCAGGACATTGTAGGACGTAGCCACCGGACGTGGCAGGACGTCCAAAGACATGGCAGGACGTGGGTATCACATGGGTCGGGACGTGTTAGGACATGGCTATGGCACGTTTGAAAACGTGTCAGGACGGTGCAGGACATTGTAGGGCATGGCCATGGCATGGGTCAAGATGTGTCAGGACGTCGTAGGACATGTCAGGACATGGCAGGACGTGGATATAGCACGGGTCAGGACATGGCCATGGAACGTTTTAGGAGATGGCAGGATATTGCAGGACATTGCAGGGTGTGGTCACGCCACAAGTTAGGACGTTGCAGGATGTGGCTATAAGATATGCCAGGATGTCGCAGGACATGGCAAGACAATGGCATGGCATGAGTAAGGATGTGTCAGGACGTGTAAGGACGTCGCAGGACATGGCAGAGCATTGCCATAGCATGGGTCAGGACATGTTAGGACGTCACATGATGTGGCTACTGGACGTGTTAGTACATCACAAGACATGGCAGGACATGGTCTTGGCATGGGTCAGGACGTGTCAAGACAAGGCCATGGCACGAGTCAGCACGTGTCAGGACATGGCAATGGCACGTGTCAGGACGTGTGAGGACATCGCAGGAGATGGTGTGGCGTGGCCAAGGCAGGGTCAGGACGTCTCAGTACATCCTAGGATGTTGGTACAGCACATGTCAGGATGTCATAAGACATGGTAGGACATGGGCATGGCACAGAACAGGACGTGTCAAGGCATGGAGATGGCACGGGTCAAGAGGTATTAGGACATCAGAGGACATGGCCACAGGATGTGTCAGGACATGCCTGGTCCTAGGCATGGCACGGGTCAGGACGTATCAGCACATGGCCATGGCACATGTTAGGGCATGTCAGGACATTGCAGGACATGGCAGGGAATGGCCACGACATAGGTCAGGATCTATCAAGACATCGCAGGGCGATGCCCAGGACATGTCATGATATGGAAGGACGTGGGCATGGTGCAGTTCAGGATGTGTCAGGACACAAACATGGCATGTTTCAGTACGTTTTAAGACGTAGTCTGACATGGCAGGGCGTGGCCATAGCATGAGTCAGGACATGTTAGGACAATGAAGGACGTGTCCACAGGATTTGTCAGGACGTCGCAGAACATGGTAGGACGTGGGAATGGCATGAGTCCGGCCGTGTAAGGACATGGCCATGGCACATTATAGGACGTGTCAGGACATCACAAGACATGGTAGGGCATGTCCATGGCATGGACGTGTCAGGACATGGACAAACGTTGGCATGGCACAAGTTAGGACATGTCAGGACATGACCATGGCAGGTTTAGGGATGTGTTAAGATGTCGTAGGACATAGCAGGGCATGGCCATGGCACAGGTCAAGACGTCATAGGACATGGCCACAAGATATGTTAGTTTGTCATTGGACATGGCAAGATTAGGGCATGGCATGGGTCAGAACGGGACAAGACATGGCCATAGCACGTGCCAGGACATGTTAAGACGTCACAGAATATGGCAGGGCGTGGCAATCGCACGGGCCAGGACATATTGTCGGGACATCGCAGGACGTGCCTACAGGACATGTCAAAATATTGTCAGACATGACAGGACATGGGCATGGCACAGGTCAGGACGTGTTAGGACATGGCCATGCCACATTTTAGGATGTCACAAGACGTGTCAGAATATTGTATGACATGGAAGGACGTGGGCATCTCACGGGTGTGGGTGTCAGGACATGACCATGACATATTTTAGGACATGTCAGAACGTCACAAGACATGGAAGCGCGTGGCCATGGCACGGTTAAGGATGTGTCAGGATGTCGTAGGACGTGTCCATAGGATGTGTCAGGACATGTTAGGACGTGGGCTTGGCATGGGTCGGGACGTGTCAGGACACGGCCATGGCATATTTCAGGATGTGTTAGGATGTTGCATGACATGGTAGGGCATGTCCATGGAACGAGTCAGGATGTCACAGAATATGGCCACAGGATTTGTCAGGACATCGTGGGACATGGCAGAACAAGGGCATGACACATGTCAGGATATGTCAAGACATGTCTATGGCACATGTCAGGACATGTCAGAACGTCATAAGACATGGTAGGGTGTGGCCATGGCACGGGTCAGGACCTATCAGGACATCACAGGATGTGGCTACAAGACGTGTCAGGACATTGCATGACGTGGCAGGATGTGGCCATGGCACGGGTCAGGACATCACAAGACATGTCAGGATGTCGAGGGACATTGAGGGACGTGGGCATGGCACAGGTCAGGACATGTTAGGACATGGCCATGGCACGTGGTAGGACATGTTAGGATATCGCAGGACATGGCAGAGAGTGGCCAAGATAGGTGTCGGGACGTGTCAGGACATTGTAAGATGTGGCTATAGGACGTGTCAGGATGTTGCAGGACATAGTAAGACGTGGGCATGGAATGGGTCAGGATGTGCCAACACATGGCGATGGCACGGGTCAGGACGTGTCAGCACATCGCAGGACATGGCCATAGGACATTGATTGACATGGGCATGGCACGGGTCAATACGTGTTAACACTTGGCCATGGCACGTGTTAGGGTTTGTCATGACATGGCAGGGCATGGCCATGGCACGGGTTAGGATGTGTCAAGACATCGTAGGACGAGGCCATAGGAGATGTCAGGACATGGTAGGACGTGGGCATGGCACAGGTCATAATGTGTCATAACATGGCCATGGCACAGGTCTGACATGTCAGGACATCACTGATGTGGCCACATGATATGTCAAGAAGTTGTAGGACATGGAAGGACATGGGCATTTCACTGGTTTGGATGTGTCAGGACATGGCCAACACACATTTCAAGACGTGTCAAGACCTCGTAGGACATGGCATGGTGTGGCCATGGCACGGGTTAGGACGTGTCAGGACATTACATAATGTGTCCACAAGACATGTCAAGACATGTCATGACACTGCAGGACCTTGCCATAGAACGGGCCAGGATGTGTCAAGACAAGACTATGGCACGTTTCAGGATGTCGCAGGACATGGTTGGGCGTGTCCATGGCAAGGGTCAGGACGTGTCAGGACGTCATAGAACGTGGCCACAAGACGTGTCAGGACATGGCAGGAATTGGGCTTGGCATGGGTCATGACAGGTCAGGATATGGCCATTGCACATTTCAGGATGTGTTAGGATTTCGCAGGACATGGCAGGGCATGGCCAAGTCACAGGTCAGGACATCACAGAATGGGCCATAGGATGTGGCATGACGTCGTAAGACATGGCACGACAAAGGCATGGCATGGGTGAGGTTGTGTGAGGACATAGCAATGGCACGTGTCAGGACATGTCAAGACATCGTTGGACATGGTAGGGCGTGGGCATGGGATGGGTCAGGACGTGTTAGGACATCGCAGGATATGGGTACAGGACGTGTTAGGACATTACAGTACATGGCAGGATATGGGCATGGCACGAGTCAGGACGTGTCAAGACAAGGCTAAGGCACGGGTTAGGACGTGTTAGTACACGCCCATGGCACGTTTCAGGATGTGTTGGGATATCGCTGGACATGGCAGGGCATGGCCATGGCATATGTTAGGATGTAGCAGGATGTTGTCACAGGATGTGTTAGGATATGGCAGGGTAGGGGCTTGGCACGGGTCAGGACGTGTCATGACATGGCCATGGCACATGTCAGTACGTATTAGGACGTTGCAAGACATGCCAGGGCATGTCCATAGAACGGGTCAGGACGTGTCAGGACGTTAGAGGATGTGGTTATAGGACATGTTAGGACATGGCAGGATGTAGGCATGGCATGGGTCAGGACATCATAGGACATCGCAGGACATGTTAGGATGTCGAGGAACATTGCAGGACGTAGGCATGGAAGGGGTCAAGACGTGTTAGGACATGGCCATGGAACGTGTCAGGACGCGTTTGTACGTTGCAGAACATGGCACGACGTAGCCAAGATACGGGTTAAGATGTATCAGGACATCGTAAGACGTGGCTATATGATGTGTTTGGATGTCGCAGGACATGGTAGGACGTGGGCATAGAATGGGTCAAGACATATCAATACATGGCCATGGCACGGGTCACAACGTGTCAGGACATTGCGGGATGTGGCCAAAGGACGTGTCAGGACATGGCTGGACATGGGCATGGCACGGGTCTTGACGTTTCAACACCTGGCCATGGCATGGGTCAGGACGTGTTAGGAGGTCGCAGGACATGGTAGGGCATGGCCCAGACAGGGGTCAGGACGTGTCAGGACGTCATAGGATGTGGCTAGAGAATGTGTCAGGATGTAGCAGGACATAGTAGGTCGTGGGCATGGTACGTGTTAGAATGGGTCCAGACATGGCCATGGCACGGGTCAGGGCGTGTCAGGACATTGCAGGACATGGCCACAAGACATGTCAGGACATCTCTGGTTGTAAGCATCACACAGGTCAGGACGTGTCAACACATGGCCATGGAACGTGTCGGGGCATGTCAGGACGTCGCTGGACATGTGATAATAGGTGAATTTGACTATATTTATGACCTAAATAATCACGCTTTATTATTGTTTTGATATTGTTTATGGTGACAAAATTCTTTTATTAGTGTTCTTAGTGTGTTATAGGTACACATGAGCTAATGAAGACTAAAAGAGAAAGTTTTGGAGTCAAAAGATGGTGAAAAAGGCCAAAGTGTGGTACAAGTCAAGAAATTATGTTGAAAATAGCTGGGAAGGTGTGATTCCGAGCTATATAGATAATATGGAATGAATTTAAGTGATATGGAGCTTAGAAGTCTGACTAAAAGCTCAAGTAATTAAGCTGGGATCGTGTTTGGGGGGTCAAATTTGATAGTGTAGTACAAGCGAAGAATCGATGAGGCATATTGCGCACTATAGAGTAAGTTGGACATAACCTTTCGCTCGAAACTTCATTTTGGCTAAACAATATATGGTTGGAAAGCTAACTCAAAGCGCTACAACTTTCATGTTTTGAGTGTTTCCAAATTCCTAAGGGAACAGGGCGAACAATTGCAGTTCATTCGCGACTGCGGATGAACCGCGGAAAAACCAGCTCGCGGAACTTTTGAATATTCGGAGGAGTGTTCTATTCGCGGTTCGCTCGCGACCGCGAACGAACCACGGAGATGACAAAAATTTGAAGGCTAACTTTGTCATAACTCAAATTTTGTGACCTAAACCATCTATATAAGCCTACATTTCGCCCAAGAGAGGGAAGCGTTGTATTATTACCTACTTTTGCAAGATTATTAGTAAGAGAGAACTCTCTCAACTTATTTCTTTCTTTTATATTAATTCTTTGATTATGAATTAAATTATTATTCTTGTTTCTTTGATCATGAGTAGCTAATTCCTTATCTAATGTTTTGATGGAACCTATTGAGTGATGAACTTCTCGTTTATGAGATTACAAATTGTTAGCTAGATTTCTATTTGTTCAACTTCGTTCTTGTTGTAGTTAATTGGTAGGATCCCCAATTAGTTGTACCTATCTACTGTGCATAACTTCGAAAAGAGTGCATATTTAGGTATATTGTTGAGCAACAACACACCTAGGTTATTGGTGGAATCTATAACTTTAGGCGTAAAGACGGAATTAGGAATAACAAAGTCTTGGGTGCAATATAAAGTGAACTATTCAAATTAAAGCTAGCTAGGGTAGCTCGGGAAAGTGCACTAGTAAATTATTATAGTTGCTTGGGAGAGGATTAAGTTAAAAATTGCGTTCATGATTGATAGAATATACTGAAAATTTGTACGAGCATAAACAGAAGGATTCCATCAATAGGGGAAATCAATACCTTAGTCTTTCTCCATATTATTTACCCAATATTCAATTTTTTCTTTTAGGTCTTTTAATTCTTGCAAAAGTTAGTTATTAGAAAAACTTCTCAAATATATACTCAAAGTTTGGGAATTTGCTTCAGAAGTGTTCTTGGGTTGTCAAAGTTGCAGTTGGTAGGTCAATTCCTTATGGGATCGACTCTGGAATTAATTGACCGGATTATATTGACTACGACCGTTGCTTGGGCGTGAATCAATTTTGGCGCCGTTGTTGGGGAATTAAAGGAATTATCAATTGCCATTGACAGAACTTCAATATTCTTGTGTAGGCTGGTTATTTCTACACTTTACATTGAATATATTAATGGTTGTTGATTTGGGTACTCAAGTGCATGCGTAGAAAATCTGCAAGGATTGGAGAACTAATTGAAGGACTCTCAGACCCCGAGCAAACTTTCCAGGCACGTAATTGGGCTATCAAACAAATTCAGCAATCTCAGTAACCAATCAAACTAGACTTCGACATGGGTGACATGAACGACCCAAACCAGCAAGTTGGGTTAAACATGCAAGAGGCGCTGGAGGCACAAGAAGGTGCACTATTTGACTGGGCACAACCCACATCAGATAATTTGGCAACTGCCGTTGCTGTGCCAGTGATTCAAGCTGAGTGTTTCCAGATTACTAACAATATGCTACACTTGTTGCAAAACAATGGATTATTCTCTAGGTCTCAGGTTAAAGATCCACAACAGCAGTCGAAGAACTTTCTCTTAATATGCAAGACACAGAGGCAACCGAATGTGACACCGGAAGCTATCAGACTATTGCTATTCCCGTTCTCAATTACAGGGGCTGCACATGTATGGATAAACTCACTCCCCATAAAATCTATTGCAACTTGGGATGAGTTTGTCAAGTAATTCCAAAATAAGTTTCATCCACCTAACAAGACAACTCAGCAAATTCATGAGATTGTGAGCTTCAAGCAGAAACCAATGGAGACACTACATGAAACTTGGGGCAGATTCAAGTGTATGCTTGTTATGTGTCCTCACCATGAGTTTCTTGAGCAGATGTTGGGTCAAAGGTTCTACATGGGCCTTTCAGACAGTATGATGAATATTGTTGATGTTTCAGCAGGTGGGGCATTTTTGAGAAATACTTGGAGAGAGGGACAACATTTGATAGACAAGATGGCTCAAAACTCCGGGTGGACGACCAGGATGCTCCTATGACTCCAGTGGTACACTCTCTACCTTTAAATCCATCCAACACTATGAAGGAGAACATGGCAACCTTAGTGACACAAATGAGCATCCTGATGAAGAAGGTGGAAGAATATGGCGTCAAGCAGTAGGTTCACATTGTAGATACTACCAATGGTGGTTTATGCACATCTTGCATTAGCCAAACCATAGGTAATCCATGGGTTGCAGACCAAGAACATCATCACCATCATGAAGATATGAACTATGTAGAAAATTATGGAGTGCAGAGACAGGGTAACAAGAGTTGGGGTCAGCAGGCTCCACACCTCCGCAACTACAGTATAATGCAGCAGGTATGAGGCAACCACACAACATTCCTCCATATCCTATACCTCAGAATTTCAGTAATGAGCAGCAGGGATATCATCTGCCTCCACCACAGCATGATGGTAGATAGGACGATGGGTTCGCAGAGTTGAAAGCTATGATGCAACAGATAATTGGATTAAATGCCAAAACTAATGAAAGGATGGATGCACATGATGCAACTATCAATAATATGGAAGTGCAGATAGGCCAGATTGCCATGTCACTTAACAATCGTCCTCAAGGGACATTGCCTGCAAATACACAAACAAACCCAAAAGATCAAGTCCCAAAGTAGTTGATGGCAGTGACTCTAAGAAGTGGTAGAGATCTCGATGCTGAGAAGGAAAGAGAGAGAAGCAACACGCAGGCTGAGACACTCACTCCAGTGCCCATACTTGATAAGTCCGCCAGGTTGACAGAAGTTACAATCCAACTAGTAGCTGAAAATAAAGAGATGCAGCAGGAACAGAGAAAGTAGTTGAATAGGTAGAGCAACAGGTTGAAGAGAAAGTGATAGAAAAAGAAAAGTCCCAAGTCATTGGGAAGAAGAGGCCTGCACCACCATTCCCCCAAAGGTTGGCCAAGCACTAGAATGAAGAACAATACAAAAAGTTCTTTGATATGCTCAAGCAAATCCAGGTAAACATTCCTTTAATTGAAGCTTTGAAAGAAATGCCCGGGTATGCTAAGATGATGAAAGACTTGATGTCGCGGAAATTTGATTTCCAAGACTTGGCCGCTGTGACTCTTACTCAAACGTGTAGTGCAGTGGTTTTTAGACCCATTGCTGAGAAGTTATCTGATCCAGGTAGCTTCACCATTCCATGCACTATAGGAAACAATGCCTTTGCAACGGCATTGTGTGATTTGGGGGCAAGCATTAATCTCATACCCTTGGTGATTTATAAGAGGCTAGGCATTGGGAAAGCCAGGCCTACCTCCGTGTTATTACAGCTTGCTGACATGACGGTTAAGCGTCCATTTGGTATATTAGATGATGCGCTTATCCAGGTGGGGAAGTTTGTGTTTCCTGCCGATTTTGTGATTCTTGACTGCAAGGTGGATGAGGAAATTCCTATAATCTTAGGAAGACCATTCCTAGCCACCAGGAGAGCTTTGATTCATTCTGAGACAGGGAAACTCAAGATGAGGTTCAATGATGACGAGATCATATTCAATGTGCAAAAATCCATGAGGTGCCTTAGTGAGTTCGCGAATTGCTCTCTTATTGATGTGGTTGATGTGATAGTAGAGACAGACGATGCAACATTGACCATTGAAGATCCACTTCAGGCATGCCTAATGAACTTAGAAGAGGTAAATCGTGAAAGTCTAGCAGAATGGGTACTATCTCTGGAAGGCAAGGGGTTTTGGGAGAGGGAGCTTGAATTAGAGCCTCTACATTTAGAGAAAAGAGAGACCCCGCCTGCAAAGCCATCCATAGAAGAGCCACCAAAGCTGGAGCTTAAACCACTGCCATCTCATCTCAGGTATGAATTTCTAGGTCATAACTCCACTTTACATGTTATTATCTCATATGGTTTGCTAGATGTGCAGCCTCAAAAGCTATTACAGGTACTTAAGGAATGTAAAACTGCCATTGGTTGAACCATGGCAGACATAATGGGGATCAGCCCCGCATACTGCATGCACAAGATTCTCCTAGAAGAGGGACACAAACCCTCCAGGAAACACAAAAGAAGGCTGAACCTGAATATGAAGGTTATAGTGAAAAAGAAAGTGATAAAGTTACTAGACACGGGGTAGGTCCCAGGTAAGTTTTCTCACCCTTCTGTGTTGTACATTGATTATTATGCCATGAGGACATGACATGATTTTAAGTGTGGGGTGGGAAACATATCTTGTATATGTTGTACATAGTAGCTGTAGTTGTAAATAATATTAGATGGCTTGGCCAGATGATGGACACTTGGCGACGGGTTTCCTAAGGGTCTAAGTCGGAATAAAAACACCAAAAAAATTAAAAAAAGTGAAAAATCCAAAAATATTAGTAGAGGACTCTTCCTGATGACGGACTATTTAGGACAAGTACTCTTGAGGGAAGTAGTCCACATAGGAATTTTTCTTTCTTGTATTTTCTTTTTCTAGGTAGTGTATCACCTCCCCATTGGGTTTTCTTTTGACCACGTTTCTTTTCCAATGGTTTTATTGAACCGGGTTAGGTAGATTTTTCTTTTTAGGATTAGGGGTGTGTTTGGTATGAAGGAAAACATTTTCTCGAAAATGTTTTCCAATTTTCCTATGTTTGGTTGGCTTAAATGTTTTGGAAAACATTTTCCTTATCAATTCATTTTCCTCCAGTTGGAGGAAAATGTTTTTCTTATCAAAAGAAAGGAAAACATTTTCCAAAACTCCTTCTCAACCATTCTCACCCTCACCAACCCACCCCACCCCCTCTCTAAAAAACAGTTTTTTTAGAAAAATTTCAGTTTTCCGTTACCATCCACCCTACTACCCCTCCACCCCACCCCGTTAAAAAAATTTCTTTTACCTTAATTTTTTTTTCTATAATTTTAAATTTCTGTTTTCTTATTTTTCCGCACCACCCACCCCCACCCCTACCCCCCCCCCCCCGAAAAACTTTTAAAATATATTTTTCAGTTTTTAATTTTATTATTTATCACTTAAATGGTCAATATTTTACAAGTTCCAAAATTATGAGTTCGGAAGTTTACACGTTTAGAAATTATAAATTTACCGATTCGAAAATACGCGATTTTTGCGTTAAAAAGTACAGCATCACATTAGTTCCTTTAGATTGTGTCAATTTTTAGAGACTTCGGGAAGGGGAGGGGTGGGGGAGGTGGGAGGGGGAGGGGGAGGGGTAGGAGAGTTGCAAAAAAAATATTTTTCTAAAAAAACTATTTTTTACTCTCTAACAAAACATAGAAAATATTTTCCGGAAAATGTTTTCCACTTACCAACCAAACAAGAGAAAATAAGTGATAAAATCATTCATTTTCCATAAAAACATTTTCTAGGAAAACATTTTCCATGGAAAACATTTTCCTTCATACCAAACACACCCTAGAGGGCAAAAGTTGACATGTAACCCCAAGTATGCACATTAGCAAAACTTAATTGAACTTGAGAATGTATAATCTAAGCTTGACTGTAGATTCTAAATATTCCTTAAATTGCATAATACAGCTTGCTTGAACATTGATAGGACTTTGTATATAAACCGGATTCTAAATGAGTTGCATGCTATGTGTGTGTGAGATTATACATACATTATATGTTTTACATGATAACTCAAACTTGCCCTGTGTGTTTTCAAAGCGAAATAGAAGTTGTTTGGTTGTAGAGATGATAGAGGCATTTCTTTGTGTAACCCCATAAATCAATAAGACATGAATTCACATGTACATAATATCCTAGTTAACCCCTTTGAGATTAAAGCCTATTCTTTGATAACCCTTGAATGTTCATGAAAAATCGAAATCATATATTGTCTACTTTACCTCATAGAAGAACTTGTGTTGTAACGAATATGCAAAAGTCTATGTGTGGGGTGAAGGGAAGTTGAAAAAGGGAAAATAAAGAATGAATGGTAGAAAATGAAACTGGCAAAATACTGTAAATGCTACAAGCTTTGAAAAAAAAATAGATATATCAATGTATATATGTAAAATAGACAGTCCAATTACACCAACAAAAGAAAATTTGCGATTAAAAGCAAATAAAAGTGAAAGAATATTTAGGGGAGACATAAGGAAGAAAATTAAAAGGGAAGTTGTGAAAAAGAAAGAAAAGTGCTTAGGGAGGTTAGCGACTATACCCAAAAGAATCCTACCCGTCCCGTAGCCAACATCACAACCCTTAAAGAGCTCTTGATCTATGATTGAATAACTCGATTAGTGGAGTGTTACACTAGGGGCAAGCCTATGGTGTGTCTGTATGCATATGAATGTTCTTTGTTGAGAGTGAGTGCATTTTTTCTATTTCTATAAGTTTCATGTTCTAAATTGTTTATGTGTGGGAACTTCTCTCAAGAAATTGTGTGAGGGCATGTAACTGAGGAAGGAAAAGGTAAATTTGCAAGTCTATGATAATAACTAGAGTAAGCAACAATCTGCTGGCATTTGAGTTAACGGTTACGTAAGGATTGTGCATTTCTTAGGTTAATCATGAAAGATAGCTTTTGTGACATATATTGGGGGAGAAATTAATAAAATTGGCCTAAAGTGTGATTAAGGTTGCTCAAGGATGAGCAAAGGTTTAAGTGTGGGGTATTGATAATTGGTGAATTTGACTATATTTATGACCTAAATAATCACCCTTTATTGTTATTTTGATATTGTTTATGATGACAAAATAATTTTATTAGTGGTCTTAGTGTGTTATAGGTACACATGAGCTAATGAAGACTAAAAGAGCAAGTTTTGGAGTCAAGATTTTGAAAAAGGCCAAAGTGTGGTACAAGTCAAGAAATTATGTTGAAAATAGTCGGGAAGGTGTGATTCCGAGCTATATAGATGTTATGGAATGAATTTAAGTTATTTGTAGCTTTGAAGTCTGAGAAAAAGCTCATGGAATTAAGTTGGGATCGTGTTGGGGGGTCAAATTTGATAGTGTAGTACAAGCGATGAATCGATGAGGCATATTGTGCACTGTCTAGTAAATTGGACATAACATTTCACTCAAAACTCCATTGTAGCTCCATAATATTTGGTTGGAAAGATAACTCAAACGGATACAACTTTTATGTTGTGACAAATCGCGGTTCATTCGCGACCCTAGATGAACCGCGGAAAAACCTGCTAACGGAACTTTTGAAGATTTAGAGGAGTGTTCTGTTCGCGGTTCGCTCGCGACCACGAACGAACCGCGGAAGATGCCAAAAGTTTGAAGGCTAACTTTTTCATAACTCAAATTTTGTGACCTAAACCCTCTATATAACCCTAGATTTCACCCAAGAGAGCCAAGCATTGTATTGTTACCTACTTTTGCAAGATTATTAGTAAGAGAGAACTCTCTCAACTTATTTCTTTCTTTTATATTAATTCTTTGATTATGAATTCAATTATTATTCTTTTTTATTTGATCATGAGTAGATAATTCCTTATCTAAGGTTTCGATGGAACCTATTGAGTGATGAACTTCTCGTTTATGTGATTACAAATTGTTAGCTAGATTTCTATTTGTTCAACTTCGTTCTTGTTGTAGTTAATTGGTAGGATCCCCAATTAGCTGTGTCTATTTTGTGTGCATAACTTGGAAAAGAGTTCATATTTAGGTATATTGTTGAACAACACCACACCTAGGTTATTGGAGGAATCTATAACTTTAGGCGTAAAGACGGGATTAGGAATAACGAAGTCTTGGGTGCAATCTAAAATGAACTATTCAAATTAAAGCTAGCTAAGGTAACTCAGGAGAGTGCACTAGTAAATTATTGTAGTTACTCGGGAGAGTGCACCAGTAAATTATTGTAGTTGCTCGGGAGAGGATTACCGTAAAAATAATGTTCATGATTGATAGAATATATTGACAATTTGTATGAGCATAAACAGAAGGGATTCAATCAATAGGTGAAATCAACACCTTAGTCTTTTGCCATATTATTTACCCAATATTCAATTCTTTCTTTTAAGTCTTTTAATTCTTGAAAAAGTTAGTTATTAGAAAACCTTCACAAAAATATACACAAAATTTATGAACTTGCTTCAAAAGTGTTCTTGGGGTGTGAAAGTTGCAGTTGGTAGGTTAATTCCTTGTGGGATCGACTCTGGACTTAATTGACCGGATTATATTGACTACGACCGTTGCTTGGACATGAACCAACATGGTAGGGCGTGGCCGTGGCATGGGTTAGGACGTGGCCGTGGCACGGGTTAGGACGTGGCCATAAGACGTGTCAGGATGTTGCAAAACGTTGCAAGACGTGGGCATGGCATAGGTCAGAACGTGTTAGGACAAGGAAATGGCATGTTTCAAGACGTGTTAGGATGTCACATGATGTGGCCACAAGACGTGTCAGGACGTTGCAGGACCTCGCAAAATGTAGGGATGTCATGAGTGTGGACGTGTCAGAACATGGCCATGGCACGTTTCAAGACATCGCAGGACATGGCTGGGTATGGCCATGGCACGAGTCACGATGTGTCAGGATGTCGTAGTACATGGCCACAAGATGTGTTAGGACATTGCAGGACATAGGCATGGCGCGGGTCAAGACGTGTTAGGACATGGCCATGGCATGTTGCAGGATGTGTCAGGATGTTGCAGGACATTGCCGTAAGACGTGTTAGGATGTTGCAGGACATGGCATGATGTGGGCATGGCAAAGGTCATGATGTGTCAGGACATGGCCATGGCACATTTTAGAATATGTCAGCATGTCGTAGGACATGGCAGGCCGTGGCAGTGACACGGGTTAGGACGTCGTAGGATATGGCCATCAGATATGTCATGACGTCGCATGACATGGCAGGACATGGTCATGGCATGGGTCAGGACGTGTTATGACATGGCCATGACTCATGTTAGGTCATGTTAGGACGTCGCAGAATAAGGCAGGGCATGGCCATGGCCTGGATTGGGATGTGTTAGGACATTACAAGACGTGGCCATAAGATCTGTCAAGACATTGAGGGACATTGCAGGACGTGGGCATGCCACAGGTCAAGACATGTCAGGACATGGCCATGTCACATGTCAAGACATGTTAGGACGTCGCAAGAAATAGCAGGGCGTGGCCAAGGAAGGGGTCATGATGTGTCAAGATATTGTAGGATGTGGCTATTGGACGTGTAAGGATGTCACAAGACATGGTAGGACGTGGGCATGGCGCGAGTCAGGTCGTGTCAAGACATGGACATGGCACATGTCAGGAGGTTATAGGACATTGCAGGATGTGACCACATGGCATGCCAGAACATGGCTGGTCATAGGAATGGCACGGTCAGGATGTGTCAACACATGGCCATGGCACGTGTTAGGGTGTGTCAGGACGTTGCAGGACATGGTAGAGCATGGCCATGGCACGGGATAGGATGTGTCAAGACGCTGCAGGATGAGGCCACTAGACATGCTAGGACATAGTAGGACATGGCATGGCATGGGTCAGGATGTGTCAGGACATAGCATAGGTCAGGATATATCAGGACATGGCCATTGCATTTTTCAGGTCATGGCAGGGTGTGGCCATGGCATGTGTCAAGACGTGTCAGGACATTGCAGGATGTGGGCATGGCATGGGTCAAGACTTGTCAGGTCATGGACATGTCATGTTTCAGGATGTGTCTGGACATCACAAGACATAGCAGGGCGGATCCATGGCACGGGTCAGGACGTCACAAGACTTGGTCACAAGTGTCAGGACATGGTAGGATGTGGGCATGACACTAGTCAAGATGTGTCAGGATATGGCCACGGCACGTTTCAGGATGTGTCCGGATGTTGCATGACCTAGTAGAGGGTGGCCAAGGCATGGGTCAGGACGTCATAGGACGAGGCCAACGGGATGTGCTAGGACGTCGTAGGACATGGCAAGACAAGGGCATGGCACGAGTCATGATGTGTCTAGATATGGCCATTGCACGTGTCAGGACGTGATGTTGCAGGACATGGTAGGGCTTGGCCATGGCACGGGTCAGGACGTGTCAGGACATTGCAGGATGTCGCATGACATGCTAGGATGTGAGCATTGCACGGGTCAGGACGTGTCAGGTCATGGCCATGGCACATTTCAGGACGTGTAAGGATGTCGCAAGACATTGTAAGGTATGGCCATGGCACGGGTTAGAGCGTGTCAAGACGTCCCAAGGCGTGGCCACGGGATGACGCAGGACATGGCATGGCATGGCCATGGTACGGGTCAGGACATTGCAGGACGTAGCCATAGGATGTGTCAGGACGTCCAAAGACATCATAGGACGTGGGCATCACATGGGTCAAGACGTGTTAGGACATGGCTATGGCACATTTCAAAACCTGTGAGGACGTTGTAGTACATGGTAGGGCATGGCCATGGCATGGGTCAAGATGTGTCAGGACGTTGTAGGTCATGTCAGGACATGGTAGGACATGGATATAGAACGGGTCAGGACATGTTAGGACATGGCGATGGCATGATTAAGGACATGGAACGATATTGCATGACATTACAGGGCGTAGCCATGGCACAAGTTGGACGTTGCTGGACGTGGCTATATGATATGTGAGGACGTCACAGGACATGGCAAGACAATTACATGTCACGAGTCAGGATGTGTCAGGACGTGTCATGAATTCGCAGGACATGGCAGGGCGTTTCCATAGCATGGGTCAGGATGTGTCAGGGCGTCACAGGATATGGCTACAGGACGTGTCAGGACATCACATGACATGGTCATGGCATGTGTCAGGACGTGTCAAGACAAGGCCTTGGCACGTGTCAAGACATGACCATGGCACGGGACAGGACATCGCAGGACGTGGTCACAAGATGTGTTAGGATATGGAAGGATGTGGGCATCGCATAGGTTAGATGTCAGCAAATGGACATGGCACATGTCAGGACATGTCAGCACATGTCAGGACGGTGCAGGATATGGCAGGGCATGGCCATGGCATGGGTCCTAACATGTCAGGATGTCGCATGACGAGGCAACAGGACATGTTAGGACATGACAGGACGTGGGCATGTCATGGGTCAGGACGTGTTAGAACATGGTAGGACGTGGCCATAGCAAGGGCCAGGATGTCATAGACCATAGCAGTGTGTGGCCATGGCGTGTGTCAGGATGTGTCAGGACATTGCAGGACGTGTTTAGACATTGCAGGACATGGTAGGACGTGGGCATGGCTCGGGTCAAGACGTGTCAAGACATGACTATTGAACATTTCAAGACGTGTCAGGATGTCGCAGGATATGGAAGGGTGTGGGCATGGCACGAGTTAGGACATCGCAGGACGCCATAGGATATAGCCATAGGATGTGTCAGGACATGGCAGGACGTGGCCATGTCACGGGTCAGGATGTGTCAAGATGTTTCAAGACGTGTTAGGACATGGCAAGGCATGGGCATGGCACTGGTCAGGACGTGTCAGCACATGAGCATGGTATGTTTCAGGATGTCGAACGATATGGAGGTGCGTGGCCATGGCAAGGGTCAGGACATCGTAGGACGTGGCAATAGGATGTGTCATGACATTGTAGAACATGGTAGGACATGGTAGGACATGGTAGAGCGTGTCCATGGCATAAGTTAGGATGCATCAGTGCATGACTATGGTATGTTTCAGGATGTGTCAGGACGTTGTAGGGCATTGCAGGGCATTTCCATGGCACGAATCAGGACAAGTCAAGATGTCGCAGGATCTGGCCATAGGACGTGTCAGGACATGGTAGGATGTGGGCATGGCACTGGTCAAAACTTGTCAGGACATGGCCATGGCACATTTCAGGATGTGTCAGGATGTTGTAGGACCTAGCAAGGTGTGTCCATGGCTTGGGTCAGGATGTCATAGGACGTGGCCACATGATGTGTCAGGACATCATAGGACATGGCAGGACAAGGACAAGGCATGGGTCAGGACGTGTTAGGACATGGCCAAGGCACATGTCAGGATGTCATAGGATATGGCAGGGCGTGGTGATGGCACGGGTCAGAACGTGTGAGGACATTGCAAGATGTCACAAGACATGACAGGACGTGGGCATGGCATAGGTCAGGAAGTGTCAGGAAATGGCTATGGCATGTTTAAGGACGTGTCAGGACGTCACATGACATGGCAGGGTGTGGCCATGGCACGGGTCAGAATGTGTTAGTACGTTGCAAGACGTGGCCACAGGATGTTGCAAGACATGGCAAGGTATGGCCATGGCACGGTTCAGGACATCATAGGATGTGGCTACATGATGTATCAAGATGTCACACGACATGGCAGGACATGGGCATGGCACGGGTTAGGACATGTCAAGACATGGCCTTGGCACGGGTCTTGACGTGTCACGAATTCATAGGACATAGCCACGGAATGTGTCAGGACATAGTAGGATGCATACATGGCACGAGTCAGGATGTGTCAACATATGGCCATAACACATGTCAGGATGTGCCATGACATCGCAGGATGGTAAGGCATGGCCATGGCACGGGTCAGGATGTGTCAGGACATCACAGGACGAGACCACAGGACGTGGGCATGGAAGGGGTTAGGACATATCCGGACATGGCCATGGAACTTTTTAGGACGTGTCAAGACATCACAGGACAAGGTAGGGCATGTCCATTGCACGGGTTATGATGTTTTCGGACATTTCAGGACACAGCCACAAGATATGTCAGGACGTGCAGGAAATGGCAGCATGTGGTCATGGCACGGGTCAGGACGTCTTAGGATATGGCCATGGCACTAGTCGGGATGTGTTAGGACGTTGCAGGATATGGTCATAGGACGTGTCAAGACATGGCAAGATGTGGGCATGACACGGGTCAGAACGTGTCAGGATATGGCCATGTCATGTTTAGGGACATGTCAGGATGTCCTAGGATATGGCAGGTCGTGGCCATACCACAGGTCAGGAGGTCGTAGGATGTGGCCGCAGCACTTGTCAAGACATTGTAGGACATAGCAGGACAAGAGAATGGCATGTGTCAGGACGTGTCAGGATATGGCCATACCACGTGTCAGGACGTGTCAGGACATTGTAGGACATGGCAAGGCGGTGTTATAGCACGGGTCAGGACATGTCATGATGTCACAGGATGTGCCTATATGACATGTTAGGGCATCGTAGGACATGGCAAGATGTAGGCATGTCATAGGTCAGGACAGGTCAAGACATGGCCATGGCATGTTTCATGACGTGTCAGGACCTCACAGGACATGGCCATAAGACGTGTAAGGACATCGTAGGACATGGAAGGACGTGGGTGTGTCACGGGTGTGTACGTGTTAGGACAAGGCTATGTCATGTTTCATGATGTGTCAGGACGTCGTAGGACATGCCATGATGTGGTCATCGCACGGGTCAGGATGTGTAAGGATGTTGCAGGACGTGGCCGTAGAACATGTCAGGATGACGCATGTGTTAGGATGTCGCATGTCATGGCAGCACGTAGCCATGGCACGGGTAAGGATGTCGCAGAACGTAATCTATTATTCAAAACCTAAACCTCTATATAGACTCCAAGTTTTTTAGCCCTAAAACCTCTATATAGACTCCTAGTTTGCCCCATAGAGGCATGTAATCTATTATTCAATACTTTTGCAAGGTTTTTAGTAGGAGAGATTCATCTCAAACTCTTTCTTTTATTTTATATCAAGCAATTCATTATGATTTCAATTATTATTCTTGTTTCTTCAAGCATGAGTAGCTAAATTTTTTTCTAAGGCTATGATGGAACTTATTGAGGGATGAACTTATCGTTTATGTGATTACAAATTGTGACTTAGATTTATATTTGTTCAACTTCATTCTTATTGTAGTTAATTGGTAGGATCCCCAATTAGCTGTGGCTATTTAGTGTGCATAACTTGGAAAATAGTGCATATTTAGGTTTATTGTTGAACAACACCGCACCTAGGTTACTAGAGGAATCTATAACTTTAGCCGGAAAGACGGGGTTAGGAATAACGAAGTCTTGGGTGCAATCTTAAGTGAACTATTCAAATTAAAGCTAGCTAGGGTAGCTCGGGAGAGTGCACTAGTAAATTATTGTAATTGCTCGGGAGAGGGTTATGATACACATAGCGTTCATGATTGATAGAATATATTAACAATTTGTAAGAGCATAACGATAAGGGATTCCATCACTAGGGGAAATCAATACCTTAGTTGTTACAACCCATATCCACACACATTAGTTCATTCCATAAGTTAGATAACACAAATCCAAGAAGGAATTATCCTTGAGATGATAAGAAGTTAATCCGATTAATCTTAAGTGATACAAGGGTGCATAAGGGTGATTAACAAGTATTAAAAGTTAAACGAATCAAGGATGCTGTAACTCGTACTTTTGGGTAAACCTATAGATGCTTAGTATACTTAAGAGGTCATGATTTAAGTTATTTGAATCATATAATATCCGTATCATAATTCTTGAAGTCAAACGAGTTATGAAACAAAAGTCGACAAAAGTTGTTGCAACTTAGGTTCATAGTTTTACCTAAACTTTAGGTCAAATGTTATTATGTCTTTATCCCAATATATTTGGAATTACGGGGTGATCTACCCACCAAATTGAAGATATATGAGTGTAGTTTCCAACGCATTAAACGGTTTAGCAATACGACATTGGAATAGAGAGATATAGACATTTTCGTGAGACTGCACAAGCTGCTAGGTAGGTGAGTCACCTACTTGGTTAAATGTCGGCCCAAAAGAGGGAATTTCGGGTCAGAAAACAGCCCATTAAAAGGCTTATCTTCTGTAATATATCCCTCTTTATATTTCACAAATAACCAGACCTAAAACCCTGCAAACTTCCTCCCAAAAAATTATCCACAAACCCTAATTGATTTTCCCTCTCTTTCAAGTTCAAATTGGGGGTAAACACTAGAGTTTGAAGAACCAAGTTAAAGGCTGAGTTATCCAACAACAAAGGTGAGTTTACTGCTATATTTCATACATTTATTCTGCTGTGAATTCATGGTAATTCGTTATATACATGTAAGAACTCACGGGACGGTGATCGGAAGCCGTGAGTTCAAGTTATTCACTTGTAGCGGACTGTTTTGTGGACTGTTTTGTGTTGTTGTTGGGCTGCGTTTTATATTACTGTTTTGTGGAGTTTTGGAGTAGGCAGGGTGTGGAGAAACACCATATATATGTTGATTTGTGGTCTTCTAGTTCTTCGTAATATTTTTGGGTCATTTGATACGACTATAGTGGCCGTCATATGTATGATGTGATTAGGTTGTGTGTGGACTGTTTTGGGAGGCTCAGTATGTTTTTTATTGATGTTGTTTAGGCTGTTTGGTGATTGTTTTGAATGGTGTGAAGTCATATATATAGGGGAGGTGCTGTCCGTTTCATCACAAAATAGGTTGTGATTGGTACATAATAGTTGCGACGCTTAAACGTTAACGATAGTGTCATTTCTCCTATTGTAGACTAAGGAGTCGTGACGTTTGCATAGCTTGAGGTTGTGGCAGTATATACAAGGTATGTGTGGCTGTCCCTTTTCTTCTTTTACATGACTCCGATTAACATAATGTAATGAACGAGCTTCCAAAGATACTCTATTCTTAGAAGCTAAGCAGTACTTACATTGTTTCCCCTCTTATGGAACGATTGATGTTGATGTTGCTTTTCTTATTCTTATGTTATCAATCTTGTTGGTACTTCCTGATTCCTATAAGGTTCATAGTGAAGAGTTAGTCCTAATAAGTTGTACATAGGATACCGACCTTACGTCACTCCGAAAGGTCCACAAGGTTTTTCCAGGAGTCGAACATGCATTATATATATATATGTATCTATTTTACTCTACCGAGCCACGCTATAGTCGGCCAGGTACGGCACCTATTGTGCAACCACTGATCAGTTGGGTTTTACCGAGCTCCACGTGGCCGGGTACGATTCTACCGAGCCTTATAATGGCCGGGTATGTTTTTACCGAGCCTATTACGGCCGGGTACGATATGATGATGATGATGCCCACATAGGCGTATGTTTTAAAAGATTATGTATTTATACATATGTATCATGTATTTCATGTCAGTAGCCCTCAGAGGTACTCAGATGTTACAGGTTGTATATTCTCTATCCCTGCTCACATTGCTGTTCATATTTATGGTTCTGTGCCTTACATACTCAGTACTTTATTCGTACTGACGTCCTTTTATTTGTGGACGCTGCAGGTCCTGATAGACAGGCAGGTGCAGCTCCCCCATCACAGTAGGTTGTCCAATTCGGCGGTGATTGGCGAGATCCCTTCTCCGGACTTGCCTTGGTCTTGGTATGCATTTTTGTTATAGACATTATGGGTATGTCGGGGCCCTGTTCCGACTATGTTGCAGCACTTATGTTCCTTTAGAGGCTGATAGACAAGTGTCGACTCATGTATAGTTTGGTATGCCTTGTCGGCTGGTTTTTGTTGTATAGTCTTTCATTTTAGCGTGGTAGCTTGTACCATATGTATATAGTTTCTTGATTGTTTGGTCATCCCATGTTATGTAGGTTCATGCAATCATATTTTATTGTTGGTTGTTCATGATCCATGTCAACCATTTATATTGGTCTCGTCAGCCTAAAAGATAATAAAGAAGGTTAGATAAAATGTACGTTGGTGCTCGGCAAGTATGGTTGGGTGCTAGTCATGGTCCTCCAGTTTGGGTCGTGACAAACTTGGTATCAGAGCAAGTCTGTCCTAGGGATTGTCTATGAGCCATGTCTAGTAGAGTCTTGATTATGGATGTGTAGCGCGCCACATTTATAATCAGGAGGCTACATGACATCTAGGGTTGTTACCTTCTTCCCGAATCTAGATCGTGCATAGAGTTGAGTCGTAAGTGTTCGTCTCTAATATTCACCTTGTTTTCTTTCAGCAATGCCTTCGACTAGGAAACAAACAATTAGTAGACGGCTTGATACAGCTGCGAGAGAGGGTACCAGTCAGGTGCCCCAAGCCAGAGCAGGCCAAAGTGAGGCTCAGAGTGAGATGCCGTCTCATACCTCATCTACTCCGTCTCCTCCAGAGGATATTAGGTGGCACCCAGCACCTCCAGCTCCTCCGTCTGGCACTACAGACCAGGATATGCGGAGTGCTTTGCAGTTATTGACTAGCTTGGTAGCTGCTCAGGTTCAGAGGCAGAATACAGGTGCTGCTGATAAACCAGTTAGTACAAGAGTTCCTGATTTTATTAATTTAGACCCTCCAGTGTTTACCGAATCAGACCCCAAGGAGGATCCGCAGACTTTTATTAACCAGGTTCATCGTACACTACGGGTTATGCATGTTAGTGATACAGAGGCAGTAGAGTTGGCTTCTTATCGGCTACGGGATTTAGCGGTTCTTTGCTATGATAGTTGGGAGAGATCCAGGGGTCCGAACGCTCCTCCAGTTGTGTGGAAGGATTTTTCTGAGGCCTTTCTTCGTCACTATTTTCCAGTTGAGATACGACGAGCTAGAGCTGATAAGTTCATGAACCTTAGACAAGGTAATTTAAGTGTGCGAGAGTATAGCATGCAGTTTGATTCTTTAGCAAGGTATGCTCCCCATATGGTGGCCGAGATGAGTGATAGGGTGCATTTGTTCGTGAACGGGTTGGGACCCCATCCGATTAATGAGTGTATGACAGCCTCCTTGGTAGAAGGCATGGATATTTCCCGTATTCAAGCTTATGCCCAGACCTTAGAGGATCGTAAGCGCCAGCAGAGGGCAGATAGGGAGCAGGATAGGGGCCAGCATAAGAGGGCGAGATTTGCAAGGTATTCTGATGACTTCAGAGGCAGCGCCAGGCCCCAGTCTTCGAGGAGTTCGGCGCCATCTGTAGCTAGTGCTCCTCCACAGTTTCAAAGGCCTCGATATGATCGATCCTATTCTAGTCCGGGTCAGAGTTCGCAGGCATCTGGATCGCAACATCACAGGGATACTAGTCAGACGAAACCCCCAACACCACGTTGTGATCAGTGCGGCAAGGCCCACTTTGGACCGTGACGTCGAGGTTCTGATGCGTGTTATTCTTGCGGACAGCCTAGCCATATGATAAGGGATTGTCCTAACAGAGGAGGTGATGGTATGGCTCAACCGACTAGATCTGTGTCTGGTTCTTCCTCATCAGTTCGACCTCCAGCACGGGGTTTTCAGCAGTCGACAGGTCGTGGTAGAGGTAGAGGTGCAGGACCGAGTTCGAGTGGTGCTCAAAATCGAACATATGCTCTAGTAGGTCGACAGGATCTCGAGTCGTCTCCAGATGTTGTTACGGGTATATTATCTGTGTTTTCTTATGATGTATATGCGTTGATTGATCCGGGATCTACATTATCATATGTTACACCCTTTGTGGCTAATAAGTTTGGCATTGAACCTGAATTGATAAGTAAACCCCTTGCGGTATCTACTCCAATATGAGATTCTGTGATTGCTAGAAGGGTATATAGAGGTTGCACTGTGATGATTTGTAGTCGTCAAACCTCGGCATATTTATTTGAGTTAGAAATGGTTGATTTTGATGTGATACTGGGAATTGACTGGTTGGCCTCATGCTATGCAAATGTTGACTACCTTATGAAGATGGTTAAGTTTCAATTTCCTGGTGAACCCGTCATTGAATGGAAGGGGAACATTGCTACATCGAAAGGTAGGTTTATTTCCTATCTTAAGGCAAGGAAAATGATCTCAAAAGGTTACATTTATCATCTTGTTCGCGTTAGGGATGCAGAGGCGAAGTTGCCTACTCTACAATCTATCCCCGTGGTCAATGAATTTCCAGATGTTTTCCCAAATGAACTCCCAGGCCTTCCTCCCGAAAGGGAGATTGAGTTTAGCATTGATGTGTTGCCTGACACTCAACCGATCTCTATCCCTCCATATAGAATGGCCCCGCAGAGCTGCGAGAGTTGAAGGTGCAGTTAAAGGACTTGCTGGATAAGGGCTTCATTAGGCCTAGCATTTCACCTTGGGGTGCGCCAGTCCTATTCGTGCGGAAGAAAGATGGGTCATTACGGATGTGTATCGACTATCGGCATTTGAATAAGTTTACTATAAAGAACAAGTATCCACTTCCAAGAATTAACGACCTGTTTGACCAACTCCAGGGTGCCAAGTATTTCTCCAAGATTGACTTACGTTCAGGGTATCATCAGGTGAGGGTTAAGGAGAAGGATATTCCAAAGACGGCCTTTCGGACAAGATATGGACACTTTGAGTTCTTGGTGATGTCGTTCGGGCTAACAAATGCCCCACCAGCTTTTATGGATCTCATGAATACTGTATTCAGGCCCTATCTTGATGTGTTCGTAATTGTATTCATTGATGACATTCTAGTGTATTCTCGTTCGGAGGAGGAACATGCAAGCCACTTGCGGATAGTATTACAGATGCTTCGGGATCATAAGTTATATGCTAAGCTCGCCAAATGTGAATTCTGGCTGAACTCAGTAGCATTCCTTGGCCATGTGATATCTGACGAGGGTATTAGTGTCGACACTCGGAAGATTGATGCAGTAAAGAATTGGCCGAGACCTACAACACCATCAGAAGTTCGTAGCTTCCCGGGGCTAGCAGGATATTATAGGCGGTTTGTAGAAGGGTTTTCCTCTATATCAGCACCATTGACTAAGTTAACACAGAAAGCTACCAAGTTCCAGCGGTCTAACACTTGTGAACGTAGTTTTTCGGAGCTGAAGGATCGATTGACATCCGCACCGGTGCTCACTCTTCCTGAAGGAACAGAAGGATATGTGGTATATTGTGATGCCTCGGGTATAGGTTTGGGGTGCGTGTTGATGCAGCATGGGAAGGTGATTTCATATGCATCAAGACAATTGAAGAAGCATGAAAAGAATTATCCAACCCATGATTTGGAATTGGCTGCAGTAATATATGCTTTGAAGATATGGCGGCACTACTTATACGGCATCCATGTTGACATCTACACAGATCACAAGAGTCTACAATACATCTTCAAGCAAAAAGAGTTGAATTTGAGGCAGCGTAGGTGGCTTGAATTATTGAAGGACTACGACGTCGAGATATTGTATCATCCCGGTAAAGCCAATGTTGTGGCAGATGCTATCAGCCGTAAGTCAATGGGAAGCTTAGTACATATTGATGCAGGTAGATGGGGGTTGACTAAAGAGCTTCATCAGCTAGCCAATATGAGAATCGGATTGTTAGACTCTGATGACGGAAGTGTTACTGTACAGAATACATCAGAATCATCTTTGGTAGCCGAGGTAAAAACACGACAAAATGAAGATCCTATCTTACTACGATTGAGAGAGAACATTCAGCAGTGTAAAATTACGGCTTTTGAGATCGGAGGAGATGGGGCACTGAGATATCAGGGCTGATTATGTGTGCCGAATGTAGTAGGGTTGCGAGAAAAGATTATGAATGAAATTCATCAATTCCGATATTCCATCCATCCCGGCTCAACAAAGATGTATCATGATGTCAAGGAGCAGTATTGGTGGGATAACATGAAAAAGTCTATTGCAGAATTTGTAGCCCAGTGTCCCAATTGTCAACAAGTAAAGATAGAACATCAGAAACCCGGTGGATTGCTTCAGAATATAGAAATTCCGACCTGGAAATGGGAGGTGATTAATATGGAATTCGTTATTGGATTACCTCGATCTTATCATAAGTTTGACTCTATCTGGGTGATAGTTGATCGACTTACAAAATGTGCTCATTTTCTGCCAGTTAAGACAACTTACTCGGCTGAAGATTATGCGAAGTTGTATATCAAGGAGATTGTTAGGATTCATGGTGTGCCGGTATCTATTATATCAGATCGATGAGCTCAATTTACGGCTAACTTTCGGAGGTCTTTTCAGAAAGGTTTAGGCACACAGGTGAATCTCAGCACTGCATTTCATCCGCAGACTGACGGACAGGCTGAACGTACCATTCAGACATTGGAAGATATGCTACGAGCATGTGTTCTAGATTTTAAGGGAAATTGGGATGACCATCTTCCACACATAGAATTTGCCTACAATAATAGCTACCATTCCAGTATTAAAATGGCCCCATATGAGACACTATATGGGAGGAGATGTGGATCACCAGTTGGATGGTTCGAAGTCGGTGAAACAGAATTATATGGGCCAGATTTGATTCACCAAGCCATTGAGAAGGTGAAAGTGATACAGGAACGCTTGAGGACGGCACAAAGCAGGCAAAAGTCTTATTCCGATGTCCGACGTCGTGATCTAGAGTTTGAGGTTGGTGATTGGGTTTTCTTGAGGATTTCACCAATGAAGGGTGTTATGCATTTTGGGAAGAAAGGTAAGCTGAGTCCAAGGTATATCGGTCCGTATAAAATTCTTCAACGAATGGGACAAGTTGCTTATGAGTTATAATTGCCATCCGAATTAGAATTTGTCCACCCGGTATTCCATGTATCTATGTTGAGGAAATGTATTGGTGACCCTTCTTAAGTTTTCCCTATCCAAGATGTTCAAGTTACAGAGGATCTATCATATGAAGAAGTGCCAGTGGCCATATTAGATCGACAAGTCCGCAAGCTGAGAACAAAAGATGTAGCTTCCGTCAAAGTATTGTGGAGGAACAAGAATATGAAAGAAATGACATGGGAAGCGGAAGAAGAGATGAAGTCTAAATACCCTTACCTATTCCAGAATGATGATAACAAGGATGTTGGTGGAACGCAAGATAAATTATAAAGGTGAAATGGCTTTATGAGGTAAGCAATAACTTGAGAACTCTCTTCCTTAATACAAAGTGGTGATATGTAAATAATGTCCATGTCCATAATGCTTTGTGTAGCCTTGTGTGGTCACACTTTGAGCTTCACTGCTTGCAAATTTTGCTAGTGACCATTTTATAGGGGAAAATTGACCAAAAATTTCCGTTGGAATCCACGATGATTTGGACTCCCCATAAACCCTTACATTCGAGGACGAATGTTCCTAAGGGGGGGAGGGTGTTACAACCCATATCCACACACGTTAGTTCATTCCATAAGTTAGATAACACAAATCCAAGAAGGAATTATCCTTGAGATGATAAGAAGTTAATCCGATTAATCTTATACAAGGGTGCATAAGGGTGATTAACAAGTATTAGAAGTTAAACGAATCAAGGATGCTGTAACTCGTACTTTTGGGTAAACCTATAGATGCTTAGTATACTTAGGAGGTCATGATTTAAGGTATTTGAATCATATAATATCCGTATCATAATTCTTGAAGTCAAACGAGTTATGAAACAAAAGTCGACAAAAGTTGTTGCAACTTAGGTTCATAGTTTTACCTAAACTTTAGGTCAAATGTTATTAAGTCTTTCTCCAAATATACTTGGAATTACAGGGTGATCTATCCACCAAATTGAATATCTATGAGTCTAGTTTCCAACGCATTAAACGGTTTAGCAATACGACATTGGAATAGAGAGATATAGACATTTTCGTGAGACTGAACAAGCTGCTAGGTGCAAGTAGGTGAGTCAGCTACTTGGTTAAATGTCGGCCCAAAAGAGGGAATTTCGGGTCAGAAAAGGAGCCCATTAAAAGGCTTATCTTCTGCAATATATCCCTCTTTATATTTCACAAATAACCAGACCTAAAACCCTGCAAACTTCCTCCCAAAAAATTATCCACAAACCCTAATTGATTTTCCCTCTCTTTCAAGTTCAAATTGGGGGTGAACACTAGAGTTTGAAGAACCAAGTTAAAGGCTGAGTTATCCAACAACAAAGGTGAGTTTACTGCTATATTTCATACATTTATTCTGCTGTGAACTCATGGTAATTCGTTATATACATGTAAGAACTCACGGGACGGTGATCGGAAGCCGTGAGTTCAAGTTATTCACTTGTAGCGGACTGTTTTGTGGACTGTTTTGTGTTGTTGTTGGGCTGCGTTTTATATTACTGTTTTGTGGAGTTTTGGAGGAGGCAGGATGTGGAGAAACACCATATATATGTTGATTTGTGGTCTTCTAGTTCTTCGTAATATTTTTTGGTCGTTTGATACGATTATAGTGGTCGTCATATGTATGATGTGATTAGGTTGTGTGTGGACTGTTTTGGGAGGCTCAATATGTTTATTATTGATGTTGTTTAGGCTGTTTGGTGATTGTTTTGAATTGTGTGAAGTCATATATATAGGGGAGGTGCTGTCCGTTTCATCACAAAATAGGTTGTGATTGGTACACAATAGTTGCGACGCTTAAACGTTAATGATAGTGTCATTTCTCCTATTGTAGACTAAGGAGTCGTGACGTTTGCATAGCTTGAGGTTGTGGCAGTATATACAAGGTATGTGTGGCTGTCCCTTTCCTTCTTTTGCATGACTCCGATTAACATAATGTAATGAACAAGCTTCCAAAGATACTCTATTCTTAGAAGCTAAGCAGTACTTACATTGTTTCCCCTCTTATGGAACGATTGATGTTGATGTTGCTTCTCTTATTCTTATGTTATCATTCTTGTTGGTACTTCCTGATTCCTATAAGGTTCATAGTGAAGAGTTAGTCCTAATAAGTTGTACATAGGATACCGACCTTACGTCACTCCGAAAGGTCTGCAAGGTGTTTCCGGGAGTCGAACATGCATTATATATATGTATCTATTTTACTCTACCGAGCCGCGCTATAGTCGGCCGGGTACGACACCTATTGTGCAACCACTGATCAGTTGGGTTTTACCGAGCTCCACGTGGCCGGGTACGATTCTTCCGAGCCTTATAATGGCCGGGTATGTTTTTACCGAGCCTATTACGGCCGGGTACGATATGATGATGATGATGCTCACAGAGGCGTATGTTTTAAAAGATTATGTATTTATACATATGTATCATGTATTTCATGTCAGTAGCCCTCAGAGGTACTCAGATGTTACAGGTTGTATATTCTCTATCCCTACTTACATTATTATTCGTATTTATGGTTCTCTACCTTACATACTCAGTACTTTATTCGTACTGACATCTTTTTATTTGTGGACGCTGCAAGTCGTGCTGCAGGTCCTGATAGACAGGCAGGTGTAGCTCCCCCATCACAGTAGGTTGTCCAATTCAGCGGTGATTGGCGAGATCCCTTCTCCGAACTTGCCTTGGTCTTGGTATGCATTTTTGTTATAGACATTATGGGTATGTCGGGGCCCTGTTCCGGCTATGTTGCAGCACTTGTGTTCCTTTAGAGGCTCATAGACAAGTGTCGACTCATGTATAGTTTGGTATGCCTTGTCGGCTGGTTTTTGTTGTATAGTCTTTCTTTTTAGCGTGGTAGCTTGTACCATATGTATATAGTTTCTTGATTGTCTGGTCATCCCAAGTTATGTTGGTTCATGCAATCATATTTTATTGTTGGTTGTTCATGATCCATGTCTACCATTTATATTGGTCTCGTCAGCCTAAAAGATAATAAAGAAGGTTAGATAAAATGTACGTTGGTGCTCGGCAAGTATGGTCGGGTGCTAGTCATGGTCCTCCAGTTTGGGCCGTGACATTAGTCCTTCTCATAATATTCATTTTACTCTACATTCAATTCTTTCTTTTAAAACATTCTTTATTATTGCAAAGTAGTAGTTCAAAAATCATATACAAAGATATTCTAAATTTTGGGAACTTGATTCGGAAGTACTCTTGGGTTGTGAAAGTTGTGATTGATTGGTTAATTCTCTGTGGGATCGATCTTGGACTTATTAAACCAAGTTATATTAACTACGACCGTTGCTTGGACGTGAATCAACTTTGGCGCCGTTGCCGGGGAATTAACGGAATTATCAATTGCCATTGCCAGAACTTCAAGATTCTTGTGTATTCGGGTTCTTTCTACACTCTACATTGAATATTTTGACGTTTGTTGATTTGGGTATTCAGGTGCATGCCTAGAAAATCTGCAAGGACTGGAGAACTAATTTAAGGACTCTCAGACCCCGAGCAAACATTCCGGGCAGGTGACAAAGCCATCAAACAAATTCAATAATCTCAACAACCATTCAAACTAGACTTCGACATGGGTGACATAAACGCTCAAAACCAGCAAGCCGGGCTAAACATGCAAGAGGCACAGGAGGCACAAGAAGGTGCATTGTTCGACCGGGCACAACCCACAGCGGATAATTTGGCAACTGCCATCGTTGTGCCAACAATTCAAGCTGAGTCTTTCCAGATTACTAACAACATGCTTCACTTGTTGCAAAACAAGGGATTATTCTCTAGGTCTTAGGTTAAAGATCCAGAGCAACACCTCAAGAACTTTCTATCAATATGCAAGACACAAAGGCAACCGAATGTAACTCCGGAAGCTATCAGATTATTACTCTTTTCGTTCTTAGTTACAGGAGCAGCACAAATATGGCTAAACTAACCCCCAATAAACTCTATTGCAAGTTGGGATGAGTTAGTCAAACAATTCCACAACAAGTTTCATCCACCCAACAAAACAGCTCAACAAATTGATGAGATTGTGAGCTTCAAGTAGAAACCGCTGGAAACACTACATGAAACTTGGGGCAGATTCAAGGGTATGCTTGTTATGTGTCCTCACCATGGGATTCCTAAGCAGATGTTGGGACAAAGTTTCTACATGGGACTTTCAGACAGTATGAAGAATATTGTAGATGCCTCAGTAAGTGGGGCTTTTCTGAGCAAGACTTGGAGAGAGGGCCAAAATTTGCTAGACAAGATGGCTCAAAATTTCGGGTGGACGTCCAGGAATGCTCCTATCACACTAGTAGTACACTCTGTACCTCTTGATCCATCCAACACTCTGGAGGAGAACGTGGAAACTTTGCTGACACAAATGGGCATCTTGACAAAGAAGGTGGAAGAATCAGGGGTTAAGCAGCAAGTTCACATTGTAGATACTACCAATGGTGGTTTATGCACATCTTGCGTTAGCCAACCCATAGGTAATCCATGGGCTGCAGACCAAGAACATCATCATCAACATGAGGATATGAACTATGTGGCTAATTATGGAGGACATCGACAAGGCAATCAAAACTGGGGCCAACACGCTCCAATGCAGTATAGACCTCCACAGCCATAATTTAATGCAGCAGGTATGAGGCCACCACACAACATGGCTCCATATCCTAGACCTCAGAATTTCGGAAATCAGCAGCAGGGATACCATCCACCTCCACCACCACATGGGGGTAGACAAGATAATGGGTTTGCAAGGTTGGAAGCTATGATGCAGCAGGTAATTGGGTCAAATGCCAAAACCAATGAAAGAATAGATGCACATGATGCAGCGATCAAAAATATGGAGGTGCAGATGGGTCAGATTGCTAAGTCACTTAACAATCGTCCTCAAGGGACATTGCCTGCAGATACACAAACAAACCCAAAGGACCAAATCCCAAAGCAGATGATGGCAGTGACTCTGAGAAGTGGTAGAGATCTTGATGCTGAGAATGAAAGTGAGAAAATTGACAGACAGGCTGAGACACCTACTCCATTGCCCATTGAACTGGATAAATCCACAGGATTGACAAAAGTCATAGTCCAGCCAATTGCTGAAAATAAAGAAGCACAACAGGGAACGGAGAAAGTAGCGGAAAAGGTAGAGCAGCAGATTGATGAGAAAGCGATAGACAAAGATAAATCCCAAGTCACCGGGAAGAAGAGGCCTCCACCACCATTCCCCCAAAGGTTGGCCAAACACCAAAAAATGGAACAATACAAAAAGTTCTTCGACATGCTCAAGCAAATCCAGGTAAACATTCCATTAATTGAAGCTTTAAAAGAAATGCCTGGTTATGCTAAGATGATGAAGGATTTGATGTCGCGGAAATTTGATTTCCAAGACTTGGCTACAGTTACACTTACACAGACTTGTAGTGCAGTGGTCTCTAGACCCATTGCTGAGAAGCTATCTGATCCAGGTAGTTTCACCATCCCATGCACTATAGGGAATTATGCCTTTACTAAGGCCTTATGTGATTTGGGGGCAAGCATTAATCTCATGCCCTTAGTTGTCTACAATAGGTTAGGTATTGGGAGAGCCAGACCCACCTCTATGCTTTTACAGCTTGCTGACAGGACGGTTAAGTGTCCATTTGGTATTATAGATGATGTGCTAATCCAGGTTGGGAAGTTTGTGTTTCCCGCCGATTTTGTTATTCTTGATTGCAAGGTCGACGAAGAAATTCTCATAATCCTGGGAAGGCCATTCCTAGCCACTGGGAGGGCCATAATTGATTGTGAAACTGGGGAACTCAAGATGAGATTAAATGATGAGGAGATCATCTTCAATGTGCAAAAATCCATGAGGCGTCCTAGTGAGTTCGCAAATTGCTCTCTAATTGATGCGGTTGATGTGATAGTGGAGACCGACGATGTAGAATTGACCATCGAAGATCCACTTCAAGCATGCCTGATGAACATGGAAGAGGTAAACGGTGAAAGTTTGGCCGAATGGGTATTATCTCTGGAATGCAAGGGATTCTGGAAGTGAGAGATCAAATTCGAACCCCTACACTTAGAGAAAAGAGAGAGCCTACCAGCAAAGCCATCCATAGAAGAGCCACCGAAGCTTGAACTTAAACCACTACCAACACATCTCAGGTATGAGTATCTAGGTCCTAACTTCAAGTTATCTATTATTATCTCATCTAGTTTGTTAGATGTGCAGGCCCAAAAGCTTATACAGGTACTCAAGGAATGCAAGACTGCCATCGGGTGGACCATGGCAGACATAAAGGGGATCAGCCCAGCCTATTGCATGCATAAAATTCTCCTGGAAGATGGACACAAACCTTCCAGGGAACATCAAAGAAGGCTGAACCCCAACATGAAGGAAGTGGTGAAGAAGGAAGTAATAAAGTGGCTAGATGCGGGAATCATCTTCCCAATCTCAGACAGCAGCTGGGTTAGTCCGGTCCAATGTGTGCCCAAGAAAGGAGGCATGACGGTAGTGAAAAACAACAACAATGAGTTGATTTCAACAAGAACCGTCACCGGATGGAGAATATGCATGGATTATAGGAAGTTGAATCTAGCCACCCGCAAAGATCACTTCCCACTTCCCTTCATTGATCAAATGCTTGACGGGTTGGTAGGGAGGTCCCACTTTTGCTTTCTGGATGGATACTCGGGGTACAATCAAATCTCCATAGCCCCCCGAAGATAGAGAAAAGACCTCCTTCACATGCCCTTATGGTGTTTTCGCCTTCAAGAGGATGCCATTCGGACTATGCAATGCACCCGCCACTTTCCAAAGGTGCATGATGGCTATTTTCACCGACATGGTGGAAGACATTATGGAAGTGTTCATGGATGATTTTTCAGTGGTAGGGAATTCATTCGATGAATGCCTTGCCAATCTGACTAGAGTACTACAAAGGTGCATGGAAACAAATTTAGTGCTAAACTGGGAGAAGTGCCATTTTATGGTACAAGAAGGTATAGTACTGGGGCACCGGGTTTCAAGCAAAGGCATTGAGGTAGACCGTGCTAAAGTTGATGTCATTGCAAAGTTGCCTCCACCAACATCCATCAAGGCCATAAGAAGCTTTCTTGGACACGCCAGTTTTTACCGGAGGTTCATTAAAGACTTCTCCAAAATATCAAACCCTCTCTGTAAGTTACTTGAAAAAGATCACCCTTTTGTTTTTACTGACGAATGCAGGATTGCTTTCGAGGAACTGAAAAAGAGGCTGGTCACAGCACCCATCATCGTTGCCCCAGACTGGGAGCAATCGTTCGAGTTAATGTACGATGCAAGTGATTATGCAGTGGGGGCAGTGCTGGGCCAGAGGAAAGATAAGCTGATGCATCCAATATACTATGCAAGTAGAACTCTGAGTGGAGCACAGCTAAACTACACAGTGACGGAAAAGGAGATAATGGCGGTCGTGTTTGCATTCGACAAATTCCGGTCCTATCTCATAGGATCAAAGGTAATCGTATACACAGACCATGCAGCTTTAAGGTATTTAATTGATAAAAAAGACTGTAAGCCACGCCTAATTCGTTGGGTGTTGCTTCTCCAAGAGTTCGACCTCCAAATCAGAGATAGAAAAGGTACTGAAAATCAAGTAAGCTGACCATTTGTCAAGACTTGAAGGAGCCGAACTTGTCAAAGAGAGTGGGGAAATTCTGGAAACCTTTCCAGATGAGCAATTGCTCACCACCACTCTCCTGGAAGCTCCATGGTATGCTGACTATGCCAATTATCTAGCCAGTGGCATTGTTCCTTATGACCTATCATCGGTCCAGAGGAAAAGATTTTTTCGTGAAAGTCAGTATTATTATTGGGATGAACCATATTTGTTTAGGATATGTCTTGATAACATGATCCGGAGATGCGTCCCCGAGATAGAACAATCTTCTGTTTTGCAGGCATGTCATGCTTCAGCATATGGTGGTCACTTTGGAGGAATACGTACAGCTGCCAAAATACTCGAGGCCGGTTTCTATTGGCCGACGGTGTTTAAAGATGCACACTTGTGGGTGAAAGCTTGCCATGAGATGCCAATGAATCCAATCCAGCAAGTGGAAGTGTTCGATGTCTGGGGAATAGATTTCATGGGGCCCTTTATTAGCTCATACGGCAATAAGTACATACTTGTGGCAGTTGACTACGTGTCCAAATGGGTGGAAGCTACAGCACTACCCACCAATGATGCTAAGGTGGTAGTGGGATTTTTGAAGAAGAATATTTTCACCCGGTTTGGGACTCCAAGGGCTATCATTAGTGACGGGGGCACACACTTTTGCAACCGAGCTTTTGAGAAATTATTGGCCAAGTATGATGTTAAACACCATGTGGCCACTCCATATCACCCGCAAACTAGTGGACAAGTTGAGGTCTCCAACAGGGAGATAAAAAGTGTACTGACTAAAACAGTGAACGCCACAAGAACCGACTGGTTCAGGAAGCTTGATGATGCACTATGGGCATATAGAATAACATTCAAAACACCCATTGGCATGTCTCCTTACAAATTGGTGTTCGGAAAAGCTTGTCACTTACCGGTTGAACTAGAGCATAAAGCATGGTGGGCACTGAAACAATTGAATCTCAACTTGGATGAAGAAGGTAAAGCAAGGTTGACTGGGTTGCATGAGTTAGAAGAATTTCGGTACCTAGCATTTGAAAATACAAGATTGTATAAAGAGAGGATGAAGCGGATCCATGATCAAAATATCATTGAGCGTACCTTCAAAAACGGGGACAAAGTACTACTATACAATTCAAGAATACGACTGTTCCCAGGTAAATTGAAATCAAGGTGGTCAGGACCCTTCAAGGTAATTGAGGCATGTGAGTCAGGAGCTGTGGAAATTCAAACTATGGATGGAACACGAACATTCAAGGTAAACGGACAGTGGTTGAAACAATACATAGGACTGGATGACATGGAGGACAAGATAGAATTGCGGTTGGATGAACCTCAAAGGTCGAGCGAGCCGTAAAATGCGCTAAGTTGAGTCGTGCTGCGACGTTAAATCAGGCGCTACGTGGGAGGCCACCCACGAACATGTTGTAAGTAATTTTATCTTAGTAGTAAGTAATAAAGGAATATAAGAAAAACACAAATTTTTGCGGAACAGTCGAAAAATATTTTCAGAGAGGAGCACTGTTCGCGGTCCATCTGCGACCGCGGATGAACCGCGGAAAAATGCCCTCTCTGAACTTTCTCTGTTCGCGGTCCATTCGCGGCCGCGAACCAATCGCGAAAAAATGACCTCTCTGAATCTCGACTGTTCGCGGTCCATCCGCGGCCGCGAACGAACCGCGAACAGTCGCGGTCAGTTCCGCGGTTGGCGCAAAATTAATGTTTTTTTTATTTTTCTTTTCCCTCCCCCCTTTAAAACCCTAAAAGCACTCCCCCTCTTTCCCACAACCCCATTTAGCCGCCCCTCCCCTCTCAAAACTCTCTCTAACTTCAAATACTCTCCCTTCTCTCTACAAATCCCCAACCCCTTCTTCTCCAAATCATCCCCTTCTTCCACCCTACTTCTCCATTGCTATAACTTGTAAGTTTTTTCTACTTTTCTCTTTTATTTTGTTTCTATTTTTAGTTTTTGATTGTTTATTTTGTTTAAGTAATTAGTTAATGTTAGTTTAGGGTACATTCATGAATATTACTTGGTTTCTTGTTGTACATTTAATTTTTCCATGAACTTCTTCTAAGGAACCTTGTGATATGATTGATGTTTGGTAAAGAATGGGTCGTTGGGTCTTCAATTGTGTTTATGATGTTAATTTTATGATTTAGAGACCCAATAGTATTTTAACCATATATGTGGCTTGGTTAGCCAAGTTGGGCACATTATCCTTGATCATAATGGATTAATGAAGTTTAGGAGACATAATGCCCAACTCATGAATTGGTTATTGAGTATTTTATTGGGGATGGATTAAGTCAATGGGGTAATATTAGAAGTGTTCAAAGAACTAAGTGTGGGGTGCTCAAATAGGCATGTGTAAAATAGTTAGATAAAGAATCCTAATATAGGAGTATGAGGGAATTGCACAAAAATAATGGTCAATTGTGAGTTTTCAGGGATGGCGAAGTCTGAGTAGCCTTCCAAAGGCTAACGGTTTACAAAATTTTTGGCTATCTCAATTGTACAGGATCATGGCCCCAAAGAGAGCACGACATGGTGCTAGCTCATCCAGGCAACCGACTTATGACGAGTCTAGGTTTGCTGATGAAGGAGCCGAAAATGCATTTCACATTAAAGCAAACAAGAAGTGGCTCCAAGAGGTAGAAGTTGACAGGATAGCTATCCGCTCGGAGAAGCCGGAAATTTATGATGAGATTCGGAGGCGAGAGATGGAGTTCCTCTTTGAATCACCTCCTAATGTGAACAAGATGCTTGTCCGAGAATTCTGCGCCAATGCCCCTTATGCCTCAGTCAGAGCAGTTTTCATCAGAGGTAAGCAAGTTAATACTCATATTCCTACTATTCGGCAGGTACTTCGCCTGCCATTGCACACTAGTGATGTTGATTACTACCATGATAGGCCCGGTGTCACATGGGACATGCTAATAGAGGCCTTATGTGTAGATAGCATTCCAGTATGGATTAGAAATCATACTCTGCACTCTAACTGTTTCACACACACTGCCAAATATTGTTTTTCCATAATTTGCAACCGTATTTTGCCTTCAAGTAACACCACAGATGTTAACTTTAATAGGGTTGTTTTGACTTGGTGTTTTGTAACACATCGGGATGTTGATATTGCCCGAGTGATTAGTGACAAGATGGTATTGAGGGGATCCCTCACTTCCAAGGGTTTTTATTACCCACCTCTTGTCACTACGTTGTGTCTCCTCAACCACACCCCAGTTACTGATGCTGACGGTGAGCTACTACCGAAAGCTCCATTTAGAGCTGCTACTATCCGGGTTGGACGAGACACAACCCCTATTGACTTAGATGAGGAGGACGATCCTATACCGGATGCCCAGGCCAGACACTCCACGGATTCAGCCAGACCTTCCAGGCCTGCTCCTCGTGGAGCAAGCATGTCTAGATCCGAGTCCACACGACCTATGTTGAGGTCAATAAAGGATGAGGTTGCTGCTCTGCGCACTCCCGTAAGATGGCCTACACACACGGCTAGATTCCATGTCCACTAGGCAAGCCCGGTCAGAAAACAGATTTATGGCATGGTTCAGAGCACTTGGGAGAGCATGCCATGTCGACCCATCCACCGTCTCCGACTCCGAGTGAGTCACAGGTAAGTTTTCTTGCCCCTCTTGTACTTTCATTTCTATTTATGCCATGAGGACATGACATATTTTTAAGTGTGGGGTGGGAAACTTATCTTGTACATAATGTATATAAAATAATAAAAATACAAAAAAAATCAGAAAATTTTAAAAATCCAAAAATATGAGTAGAGGACTCTTCCTGATGACGGACTATTTAGGACAAATACTCTTGAGGGAAGAAGTCCGCATAGGAATTTTTCTTTCTTTTTTTTTTAGGTAGTGTATCATCCCCCCCTTGGTTTTTCTTTTGACGACGGTTCTTTTCCAAGTGTTTTTATTTGAACTGGGTTAGGTAGATTTTTTTTTCTTTCTTCATTTTTTTCTTAGGATTAGAGGTAATAGGGCAACATGTAACCCCGAATATGCGCATTAGCAAAAGCGTAAATTGAACTTGAGAATGTATCTTCTAAGCTTGATTGTAGAATCTCAATATGCCTTAAAATTGCACAATAATGCTTGCTTGAACATCGATAGGACTTTGTAGATAAACTGGATTCCAAATGAGTTGCATGCCATGTGTGTGTAAGTTTTATTTACATTGTATGTTGTACATGATGCCTAGAACTTGCACTGTGTATTTGCAAAGCGAAATAGAAGTTGTTTGGTTGTAGAAAGGATAGAGGCATTTCTTTGTGTAAACCCATATGCCAATAAACATGAATTCACCCATACATTATATCTTAGTTAACCCCTTTGAGCTTAAAGCCTATTCTTTGATAACACTTGAATGTTCTTCAAATTATTGTTCTACTTTACCTCCTAGAAGCACTTGTATTGTAACGAATATGCAAAAGATTAAGTGTGAGGTGAAGGGAAATTGAAAAGGGAAAAATCAAGAATGAATGTAAAATGAAAAAAAAATTAGTGAGCTGGCCAAAATAATGTAAATGTGATGCAAAGCAATGAAAAGATGAGCTATATTGAATAAAATCTTAGAAAAGCCAGTCACATCAATAAAAGAAAAAGTGGGGGTAAAAGTGAAGGAAGGTGAATGTATGTTTGTGGGAGACATAAGGAAGTAAACAAAAAGGGAAGTTGTGAAAAAGAAAAGAAAAGTGCTTAGGGAGTTTAGTCACTATAACCAAAAGTATCCTACCCGTCCCGTAGCCATCATTACAACCCTTAAAGACCTCTTGATCTATGATTGAATAACTCGATTAGTGGAGTATTACACTATGGGCAAGCCTATGGTGTGTCTGTATGCATATGAATGTTCTTTGTTGAGAGTGAGTGAATTTTTTCGATATTTATAAGTTCCATGTTTTTGAATTGTTAATGTGTGGGAACTTCTCTCAATAAATTTGGTGAGGGCATGTAATTCAAGACGACAAAGGTAAATTTGCAAGTTTTTGGTAATAAGTAGAGTAAGTAATAATGTGCTGGCATGAGAATTTACGGTTAAGTAAAGATCATGCATATCTTAGGTTGTTCATGTATAAAAGCTTTTGTGACATAATTTGGGGGAGACAAATTTTTGTTAATTGGCTTAAAGTGTGATTAAAGATTGCTCGAGGACGAGCAAAGGTTTAAGTGTGGGGTATTGATAATAGGTGAATTTGACTATAATTGTACCCAAAATAATCACACTTTGCTATGGAATTAATGTTGTTTATGAGGAAAAAATGCTTTGATTAGTGTTCGATTGTGTTTTATAGGTACATGTGACACATTGGATGCCATAAAGAGCTATTTTGGAGTCCTAGGTTGATGAAAAGTCCAAAAGAAGAGCTAAAGTGAAGAGGTTTGGAAGCAACAGTGAAGAATCAGAAGTCCTGTTCATCCGCGGTTCACTCGCGGCCGCGGATGAACCGCGAAAAAAGAAGGCCTCTGAAGTTTGACTGTTCGCGGTCCGCTCGCGGCCGCGAACGAACTGCGGAAGTCTCCGCGGCAGCAATCCCAATTGGACTCAAACTTAGTTTTTTAGCCCTAAAACCTCTATATAACTCCTAGTTTGCCCCATAGAGTCATGTAATCTATTATTCAATACTTTTGCAAGGTTTTTAGTAGGAGAGATTCACCTCAAACTCTTTCTTTTATTTTATATCAAGCAATTCTTTATGATTTCAATTATTATTCTTGTTTCTTCAAGCATGAGTAGCTAAATTCTTTTCTAAGGTTTTGATGGAACCTATTGAGTGATGAACTTATCGTTTATGAGATTACAACTTGTGACTTAGATTTCTATTTGTTCAACTTCATTCTTATTGTAGTTAATTGGTAGGATCCCCAATTAGTTGTGCCTATTTAGTGTGCATAACTTGGAAAAGAGTGCATATTTAGGTTTATTGTTGAACAACACCACACCTAGGTTATGAGAGGAATCTATAACTTTAGGCGTAAAGACGGGGTTAGGAATAACGAAGTCTTGGGTGCAATCTTAAGTGAACTATTCAAATTAAAGCTAGCTAGGGTAGCTCGGGAGAGTGCACTAGTAAATTATTGTAATTGCTCGGGAGAGGGTTATGATACACATAGCGTTCATGATTGATAGAATATATTAACAATTTGTATGAGCATAACGATAAGGGATTCCATCAATAGGGAAATCAATACCTTAGTCCTTCTCATAATATTCTTTTTACTCTACATTCAATTCTTTCTTTTAAAGCATTCTTTATTATTGCAAAGTAGTAGTTCGAAAATCATATACAAAGATATTCTAAATTTTGGGAACTTGATTCGGAAGTACTCTTGGGTTGTGAAAGTTGTGATTGATAGGTTAATTCTCTGTGGGATCGATCTTGGACTTATTAAACCAAGTTATATTGACTACGACCGTTGCTTGGACGTGAATCATAGGACATCATAGGACATGGAAGGACAACATCATGGCAGGGGTCAGGATGTGTCTGGACATGTCCATGGCACGTGTCAGGACGTGTTAGGATGTTGTAGCACATGGTAAGGTGTGGTCATGACACGAGTCAGAACATGTGAGGACATCGCAGGACGTGGCTATAGGACGTGTCAGGATGTCGTAAGACATGGCAGACGTGGGCATGGCATGTGTCAGGACGTGTCAAGCCACAACCATGGCACGGGTTAGGATGTTTAAGGACATTACAGGATGCGGCCAGATGAAGTGTCAGGACATCGCAGGACATGGTAGCACCTGGGCATGTCACAGTTCAGGACATGTCAGGACATGGCCAACGTGCGTTTCAGGATGTGTCAGGACATAGCAAGACATGCCAGGGCATGGTTGTGCCACAAGTTAGGCCATGTCAGGACTTGTTAAGACATGGCAGGATGTGGGCTTGGCATGGGTCAAGACGTGTCTGGACAAGGCCATGGCACGTGTAAGGACATCGTAAGACATGGCAGGACATAGGCATGGTATGTGTCAGGACGTGTTAGGACATTGCCATGGCACGTGTCAGGATGCTGCAGGACATCGCACAGTATAGCCATGTCACTGGTAATAGTGTGTCAGGATGTCGCAGGATGTCGTTGGATGTAGCCACAGGACGTGTCAGGACATAGCAGGACGTGAGCATGGCACGGACCAGGACACGTCAGGACAAGGCCATGGCATGTTTCAGGATGTGTCAGGAGGTCGTAGGACATAGAAAGGCATGTCAATGGCAAAGATTAGGATGACGTAGGACGTGTCAGGACATGGCCGTGGAACGTGTTAGGACGTGTCAGGACGTCGCAGGACATGGCACGATGTAGCCAAGGCATGAGTCAAGATGTGTCAAGATATCCCAAGATATGGCTACATGATGCATCAAGATGTCGCAGGACATGACAGGACGTGGGCATGGCATGATTTAGAATGTTTCAAGACATGGCCATGGCACGGATCAGGTATGTCAAGACGTAGCCACATGACGTGTCAGGACATGGCAGGACGTGGGCATGGAATGGGTCAGGACATGTCAACACATGGCCATGGAATGCGTTTGGACGTGTCAAGATGTACCAGGACATGGTAGGGTGTGGCCACGACATGGGTCAGGATGTGTCAGGACGTTTCAGGATAAAGACACAGAGACGTAGGAATGGAAAGGGTTAGGACGTGTCTGAACATAGCCATGGCACATTTCGGGAAGTGTCAGGACATCGCGGGACATGGCAGGGCGAGGCCACAGCACAGGTCAGGACATGTCTCGACATCATAGGATGGGTCGCGACGTGTCAGGATATGGCCATGGCACATTTCAAGACATGTCAGGATGTCGTAGGTTATGGAAGGGCGTGGCCATGGCATGGGTCAAGACGTATCAGGATGTCGCAGGATGTGGCCATTAAACGTGTCAGGATATGGCAAGACGTGGGCATGGAACAGGTCAGGACGTGTCAAGACTTGGCCATGGAACATTTAGGGACGTGTCAGGATGTCGCAGGATACGGCAGGGCATGACCATTGCACAAGTCAGGACATTATAGGATGTCACCACAGGATATGTCAGGACGTCACAGGACATTGCACGACATGGGCATGGCACGGGTCAGGACGTGTCAGGACACGACCATGGCACATGTTAGGACATGTTAGGACGTTGCAGGACATAACATGACGTGTCCATGGCATGGGTCAGGACATCGCAGGATGTTGCTATAGGATGTGTTTGGATGTCGCAGGACAAGGCAGGAAATGGGCATGTCATGGTTCAGGACGTATCAAGACACATCCATCACACGGGTCACGACGTCATATGACATGGCCACAGGATGTGTAAGGACGTCGCTAGACATAGCAGGATGTGGTCATGTCACGGGTCTTGACATGTCAGGACATGGCCATGGCACATTTTAGGATGTGTCAGGACATGCCAGGGCATGGCCATGACACGGGTCAAAACGTGTTAGGACGTTGTAAGACGTGTTAGGACATGGAAAGGCTTGGGCATGGGAAGGGTCAGGACGTGTCAAAACATGGCCATGGCATGTGTTAGGACGTCATAGGACATGGCAGAATGTGGGCATGTCACGAGTCAGGACGTGTTAGGACATGGCCATGGCACATGTCAGGACGCTGCAGGACATGGCAGGGTTTGGCCATGGCATGGGTCAGGATGTGTCAGGACGTCAAAGGACGTTGTTGGACCTGGCAACTAGACGTGTCAAGACATGGCAGGACATGGGCGTGGCACGGGCTAGGACGTGTCAGGACATGGCCATGGCATGTTTCATGACATGTCAGGATGTTGTAGGACATGGAAGGGCGTTGCCATGGCAAAGGTCAGGATGTCGTAGGACGTTGCCACAGGATGTGTCAGGACATCGCAGGACGTGAGAGGACAAGGGCATGTCACGGGTCATGATGTGGCCATGGCACGTGTCATAATATCGCAAGACATGGTAGGGCTTGGGCATGGCATGGGTTAGGATGTCGTTTGATGTGGCTACAGGACACGTTAGGATGTCGCATGACATGCAAGGACGTGGGCATGGCACGGTTAGGACGTATTAAGACATGGCCATGGGACGGGTCAGGGTGTGTCATTATGTCATAGGACGTGGCCAAATTATGTGTCAACACATGGACATGGCAAGACGTAGGCATGGAACAAGTCAGGACGTGGCAGGACATGGCCATTGCATGTTTAGGGATGTGTCAGGAAGTCGCAGGACATGACGGGGCATGGCCATGCCATAGGTCAGGATGTCGTAGGACATGGCCCGTAGATGTGTCAGGACGTCGTAGGACATGACAGGATAATGGCATGGTATGGGTCAGGGTGTGTCAGGGCATGGCCATAGCACGTGTTAGGACGTCGCAAGACATGGCAGGGCGTGGTCATGGCACAGGTCAGGACGTGTCAGGATGTCGTAGGATATGCCTACAAGACGTGTTAGTACGTCGTAGGTCATGGCAAGATGTGAGCATGACACGGTTCAGGATATGTCAAGACATCGCTATGGAACGCATCAGGACGTGTCAGGAAGTTGACGGACATGGCCACAAGACGTGTCAGGACATCATAGGACATGGCAGGATGTGGGTATGTCACGAGTGTCGACGTGTCAAAACATGGCCATGGCATGTTTCAAGACGTGTCAGGATGTCGCAGGATACACCTGGATGCGGGAATGGAATAGGTTAGGACGTGTCAGGATGCTGCAGTACGTGGCCATAGGACGTGTCAACATGTCGCAGGACATGGCTGGACGTGAGCATGGCACAGTTTAAGACGTGTCAGGGCATGGCCATGGTACGTTTGAAGACATGTCAAGACGTTGCAAGACATGGTAGGGTGTGTCCATTTCATGGTTTAGGACCTGTCAGGACGTTGCAGGACGTGGCCACAGGACGTTTCAGGACATGGCAGGACGTGGGTGTGGCACTGGTCAGGATGTGTCGGGATATCGCCATGGCACGTTTCAGGATGTGTAAGGATGTCATAGGACATGGCCGGTCATGGCCATGGAATGTTTCAGGACGTTGCAGGATGTGGCCACATGTCAGGACATCACAGGACATGACAGGACAAGGGCATGGCAAGAGTTGGGATGTGTTAGGACATGGCCATGGCACGTGTCAGTACATGTTAGGATGTCGCAGAACATGGAAGGGCGTGGCCATGACACGGGTCAGGACGTGTTAGGACATTCTAGGACATGGCCAAAGGACGTGTCAGGACGTCGAAGGACATGGTAGGACGTGGGTATAGCACGGGTCAGAAAGCTTCAGGACATGGCCATGGCACATTTTAGGACGTGTCAGCACGTTGCAGTATATGGTAAGATGGGTTAGGACGTGTCAAGATGTCGCATGATGTGGCCATAGTACGTGTTAAGACACGGCAGGATGTGGGCATGGCATGGGTGAGGATATGTCGAGCATGGCCATGGCATATTTCAGGATGGGTCAGGATATCGCAGGACATGGCAGGGTATGGCCATGGCACGGGTCACGACGTCGTAGGACATGGCCACATGATGTGTTAGGATGTTGCAGGACAAGGGCGTGGCACGAGTCAGGACGAGTCAGACATAGCCATGGCACATGTCAAGACGTGTCACGATGTCGCAGGATATGGCAGGGCGTGGCCATGGCATGGGTCAGGACATGTCAGGACATTACAGGATATGTTAGGACATCAAGGGACATGGTAGGATGTGGGCATGTCATAGGTGAGGACGTGTCAGGACATATCCATGGCACGTTTCAAGATGTGTTAGGACATTGCAGGACATGGCAGGCCATCGACATTACACGGGTCAAGACGTCGTAGGACGTGGCCACAAGATGTGTTAGGACATGGCAGGACGTGGGCTCTGCATGGTCCACGACACATCAGGACATGGCCATCGCATGTTTCAGAAAGTGTGAACATGTCGCAAGATATGGCATGGCGTGGACATGGCACAGTTTAGGTTGTCAAAGGACATGGCCACATGATGTGTTAGGACGTCATAGGACCTGGCAGGACAAGGGCATGGTACAGGTCAGGATATGTTAGGACCTGTCCATAGCGCGTGTTAGGATGTGGCTACAAGTCGTGTCAGGATGTTGCAGGACATGGCAAGACATGGGCATGGTATGGGTCGGGATGTGTCAAGAGACAACTATGGCAGAGGTTTGGATGTGTCAGCACATCACAGGATGTGGGCACAAGATGTGTCAGGATGTTACAGGACATGGTTGGACGTGGGCATGTCACGGGTTTGGACATGTTTGGACATGGCCAAGGCTCGTTTCATGATGTATCAGGATATCGCAGGCCATGCCAGGGCATGGCCATGTCACGGGTCAGGACGTGTCAGGATATCGCAGGACGTGTCAAGACATGGCAGGACGTAGGCATGGCACAGGTCAGCATGTGTCAAGACCTAGCCATGGCACGTGTCAGGATGCCGCTGGACATGGAAGGACGTGGGCGTGGAATGGGTCAGAATGTGTTAGGACATGGCCATAGCACGTGTCAACATGCCTCAGGACATAGCAGGGTATGCTCATGGCACGGGTCAGGACGTGTCACCACATGGCCATGGCACGTGTTAGGACATTGCAAGACATGGTAGGGCGTGTCCATGGCATGGGTCAGGATGTGTAAGGATGTTGTAGGATGAGGAAAAAAGATGTGGGCATGACACATGATAGGATGTGTCAGTACATGGCCATGGCATATTTCAAGACGTGCCGAGACGTCGTAGGACTTGGCAGGGCATGGCCGTGGCAGGGGTTAGTACATGTCAGGACATTGTAGGATGTAGCCACAAGACGTGTCTGGAAGTCCTAGTACATTACAGCATGTGGCCATGGCATGGGTCAGGACGTGTCATGATACGGTCATAGCATATTTTAGGACGTTTCAAAACATCACGGGACATGGCAGGGCGTGGCTATGGCACGGGTCAGGACGTGTTAGGATGTTGTTGTACATGGCAATGCATGGCTATGGCATGGGTCACGACGTGTTAAGATATCATAGGACGAGCCTACAGGATTTGTCAGGATGTCATACAACATGGCAGGACATGGACTTGGCACGGGTCAGGACGTGTCAAGACATAACCGTGGCACAGGTCAGGTCCTGTCAGGATGTCGCAGGGCGTGGATAGAAGACGTGTCAGGACGTCGCAGTACATGGCAGGACATGGGCATGTCACGAGTATGGACGTGTCAGGACATGGCTATGGCATGTTTCAAGACATGTCAAGAAATTACAGGACATACCTAGACGTGGCCATGGCACCAGTATGGCACGGGTCAGAATGTTGCAAGATTTGGCCACAGGATATGTCAGGACGTCTCAGGACATGGCTGGAGGTAGGCATGGCACGGTTTAGGACGTGTCAGGACTTGGCCATGGCACATGTCACTACATGTCATGATGTCGTACATGGCAGGGCGTGGCCATGGCATGGGTTAGGACGTGTCAAGACATTCTAGGATGTGTTAGGACGTCGAAGGACATGGCAGGACGTAGTCATGGCACGGGTCAGGACTTTTCAGGAAGAGACCATGGCACGTTTCAAGTCGTGTCAGGACGTTGTAGTACATGGTAGGGCATGGCCATGGCATAGGTCAGGATATGCCAGGACGTTGTAGGACATGGCAAGGCATGGCCATGGCATGGATCACCACATGTCAGGATGTCACAGGACGTGCCTATACGATATGTCAGGATGTCGCAAGACATGCCAGGTCGTGGCCATGGCATGGGCCAGGACGTGCAAGGATGTTGCAGGACATGACCATAGGACGTGTCTGGACATTGCAAGACACGGCAGGATGTGGGCATGGAACGGGTCAGGATTTGTCAGGATGTTGCAGCACATAGCAGAGCGTGGCCTTGGAACGAGTCACAACATGTCAGAATTTCGCAAGATGTGTCTATAGTATGTGTCAGGATGTCATAGGACATGGCAGGACATGGACATGGCACGGGTCAAGACGTGTCAAGACATGTCCATAGCATGGGTTAGGTCATGTCACGATGTCGCATGGTGTGACCAAAAGACGTGTTAGGACATTGTAGGGCATGGTAGGATGTTGGCATGTCACGGGTGTGGACGTGTCAGGGCATGTCTATGGCATGTTTCAAGACGTGTCTGGACGTCGCAGGACATGCCTAGATGTGTCCATGGCACGAGTATGGCATGGGTCAAGATGTTGCAGGACATGGCCATAGGACATGTCAGGACGTTGCAGGACATGGCAGGACGTAGGCATGGCATGGGTCAAGACCTGTCAGGATATGGCCATAGGACGTGTCAGCACATATTAGGACATCGCATTACATGGAAGGCCATGGCCATGGACCAAGTTAGGATGTGTTCGGACATGGCCACAGGACATGTGAGGAATTCGAAGGATATGGCAGGACGTGGGCATGGCACGGGTCAAGACGTTTGAGGACATGGACGTGGTACGTATCAAGTCGTGTCAGGACATCGTAGTACATGGCTGGGCAAGGCCATGGTACGGATCAGGACATGTCAGGATGTTGCAGGACGTCAATATAGGACATGTCTAGATATTACAAGACATGGAAGGACGTGGGCATGGCACGGGTCAGGACATGTTAGGACGTTGCAGGATATGGCAGGGCGTGTCCATGACATGGGTCATGACATATCAGGATGTCGCCAGACGTACCTACAGGATGTTTCAGGATGTTGTAAGAGATGGCAAGATATGGAATGGCACGGGCCAGGACGTGTCAAGACATGGCCATGACATGGTTCAGGTCGTGTCGGGATATTGCATGGTGTGGCTAGAAGACGTGTCAGGACGTCGCAGGACATGGTAGGATGTGGGCATGTCACGGGTGTGGACATGTCTGGATATGGCTATGGCATGTTTCAAGACATGTCAGGATGTTGGAGGACATGCCTGGATGTGGCCATGGCACGGGTATGGCACGGGTCAGGATATTATAGGACGTGGCCACAGGACGTGTCAGGATGTCGGAGGACATGGCAGGATGTAGGCATGCCACGGGTCAGGACGTGTTAGGAAATGGCCGTGGCACGTGTCAGTACATGTCAGGACGTTGTAGGACATGGCAAGGCGTGTCCATGGCCCGGGTTAGGACATGTTAGCACATTCCAGGACATGTCAGGATATTGAAGGACATGGCAGGACGTGGGCATGGAACGGGTCAGGACATGACCATGGCATATTTCATGTTGTGCCAGGACGTTGCAGTACATGGCAGGGCGTGTGCATGGCACGGGTCAGGACGTGTCAAGACATGGCCATGGCAGGTTTCCGGACCTGTTAGGATGTCAAAGGACATGGCAGGGCATGGCCATCGCATGGGTCAGGACGTCGCACGACGTAGCCGCGGGATGTGTTAGGACGTCATAGGACATGGTAGGACAAGGGCATGGCATGGGTCAGGACATGTTAAGACATGGCTACGGCACATGTCAAGACATGTCAGGATGTCGCAGGATATGGAAGGGCATGGCCATGGCACCAGTTAGGATGTGTCAGGAGATTGCAGGACGTGGCCACAGGATATGTAAGAGCGTCGCGGGACATGGAAGGATGTGGGCATGGCACGGGTTAGGACGTATTAGTACATGGCCATGGCATGTTTCAGGATGTTTTAGGATGTTGCAGGACGTGGCAGGGCATGGCCATTGCATAGGTTAGGACGTGTCAGGATATCGCAGGACGTGGCCACAGGACGTGTCAGGACATGGCAGGATGTGGGTTAGGCATGGGTCAGGATATGGCCATAGCACATTTCAGGAAGTTCCAGGATGCCACAATACGTGGCAAGGCATGGCCATGGCACAGGTTAGGACATCACAGGACTTGGCCATAGGATGTTTCAGGACGTCGTAGGACATGGAAGGACAAGGGTATGGCACGGGTCAAGATGTGTCAGGACCTGTCCATGGCACATGTCAGGACATGGTTGACACGGTAGGGCATGGCCATGGCACGGGTCAGGACGTGTCAAGACCTTGCAGGATGTGTTAGGAAGTCAAAGAACAAGGCATGATGTGTGATGATATGTGAATTTGAATATACTTATGCCCTAACTAATCACACTTTATTGTTGTTTTGATATTATTTATGATGACAAAATGCTCTTATTAGTGTTTTTAGTGTGTTATAGGTACACATGAGCTAATGAAGACTAAAAGAGCAGTTTTGGAGTTAAAAGAAGGTGAAAAAGGCCAAGTGTGGAAGAAGTCAAGAAATTGTGCTGAAAATAGCCGGAAGAATCTGAGGCACTGTATGCACGTGGTTCCCCGCGACTGCGGCAGAACCGCGGTAGAAGAGGCCTGCGGATGTTTGAAGATTTAGAGGACTTGATCCACTGAGGTTGCATCGTGACCGCGGTCAAACCGCGGTGGAAGCTGAGATTTTTAAGGGCTAAAGTGTCAAAATGCAAGTTGTGTAACCTAAACCCTATATATATATTGTTAGGATTCGCGCAAAGGAGGCAAGTTTTGTACTATTAACTACTTTTGCAAGTAAACTAGCAAGAGAGAACTCTATCAACATCCTTCTTTCTTTTACATTGAATTCTTGATTATGAAATCAATTATATATCTTGTTTTCTTGATTATGAGTAGCTAAATCTTTATCTAAGGTTTTGATGGAACCTATTGATTGATGAACTTCTGGGTTTTGTAAATAAAAATTGTTATCTAGATTTCTATTTGTTCAATTTCATTCTTGTTGTAGTTAATTGATAAGATCCTCAATTAGATGTGCCTATTTAGTGTGCATAACTTGAAAAAGAGTGCATATTTAGGTTACTGTTGAACAACACCACACCTAGATTATTGGAGGAATCTATAATTGTAGGCATAAAGTTGGTGTTAGGAATAACGAAACCTTGGGTGCAATCTAAAGTTAACTATGCGAATTAGGTGCTCAGGTGCATGCCTAAGAAATCTGCAAGGACTGGAGAACTAATTGAAGGACTCTCAGACCCAGAGCAAACATTTTGGGCACGTTACAGGGCAATCAGACAACTTCAGCAAACTCAACAGCCACTTAAACTAGATTTTGACTTGGGAGACGTTAACGACCCAAACCAGCAAGCTAGGTTGAATGTACAGGAGGCGCATGAGGCGCATGAAGGTGATTTGTTTGACTGGGCACAACCAACTGCTGATAATTTGGCAACTTCCATTATTGTGCCAGCCATTCAAGCTGAATCATTCCAGATTACTAATTACATGCTACACTTGTTGCAAAACAAGGGACTATTTTTCTGTGACTCAGGTTAAAGATCCACAGCAGCACTTGAAGAATTTTCTTTCTATATGCAAGACGCAGAGGCAGCCAAATGTGACACCAGAAGCTATCAGGCTATTGCTTATTCCATTCTCAGTTACAGGGGCTGCAAAGGTATGGCTCAACTCACTCTCCATTAACTCTATAGCGACATGTGATAAGTTAGTCAAGCAATTCCACAACAAGTTTCATCCACCTAACAAGACAACTCAGCAAATTGATGAGATTGTGAGCTTCAAGGCAGAAACCAATGGAGACATTGCATGAGACTTGGGGCAGATTCAAGGGTATGATAGTTATCTGACCTCACCATGGGGTTCCCGAATAGATGTTGGGTCAAAGTTTCTACATGGGGCTCTTATACAGCATCAAGAATATAGTAGATGCCTCAGCAAGTGGGGTTCTTCTGAGCAAGACCTGGAGAGAAGGACAGAATTTGCTAGACAAGATGGCTCAGAACTTCGGGTGGACGACCAGGAATGCTCTTGTAACTCCAGTGGTACACTCTGTATCTCTGAATCCTTCCAACACTATGGAGGAGAACATGGCTATATTATTGACACAAATGAGCATCCTGACGAAAAAGGTGGAAGAATCCGGGGTCAAGCAGCAGGTTCATATTATAGATACTACCAATGGTGGTTTATGCACATCTTGCATTAGCCAACCCATAGGTAATCCATGGGTTGCAGACCAAGAACATCATCATCAGTATGAAGACATGAACTATGTGGCTAATTATGGAGGGTAGCAACAGGGTAACCAGAATTGGTGTCAGCAGGCTCCACAGCAATACAGGCCTCCTCAGCCATAATATAATGCAGTAGGTATGAGGTCACCTGATTCACCTCCAAACAACGGTCGTAATCAATATAACCTGGTCTAATAAGTGCATAATTGACCCCACATGGAATTAACCTACCAATTACAAATTTCACAACCCAAGAGCACTTCCGAATCAAGTTCCCAAAATTTCGAATATATGATTGTATGATTTTCGACTAAATAATTTTGCAAGAATTAAAAAGGCTTAAAAGAAAGAATTGAATGTTGGGTAAAATAATATGGAAAAAGACTAAGGTATTGATTTCCCCTATTGATGGAATCCCTCATCGTTATGCTCATACAAATTGTTAATATATTCTATCAATCATGAACGTTATTTGTATCGTAACCCTCTCCCGAGCAATTACAGTAAATTACTAGTGCACACTCCCAGGCTACCCTAGCTAGCTTTAATTTGAATAGTTCACTTAAGATTGCACCCAAGACTTGGTTATTCCTAAACTCATCTTTACGCCTAAAGTTATAGATTCCTCCAATAACCTAGGTGTGGTGTTGTTCAACAATATACCTAAATATGCACTCTTTTCCAAGTTATGCACACTAAATAGGCACAGCTAATTGTGGATCCTACCAATTAACTACAACAAGAATGAAGTTGAACAAATAGAAGTCTAGCTAACAATTTGTAATCACATAAACGATAAGTTCATCACCCAATAGGTTCCATCAAAACCTTAGAAAAGGATTTAGCTACTCATGCTCAAAGAAACAAGAATTATAATTGAATTCATAAATAAATAATTGATAAAAATAAAGGAATGAGTTGGGAGAGTTCTCTCTTACTAATTGTCTTCCAAAAGTAGTGAAAAATACACAACTTGCCTCTATTGGGCGAAATAGGAGTTTATATAGAGGTTTTAGGGCTTAAAACTTAATTTGTACACAACTAGGAAAGTACTGTGCGGCGCCTTCCACGGTTCGTCCGCAGCCGAGGGCGAACCGCCAACAGAGCAGTGTTCTGATTCTTCCGAAAAGTTCAGAGAGCTTGATTTTTCGCGGTTCATCCGCGGTCGCGAGTGAACCGCGGATGAATAGTACTTCAGATTCTTCTTCAATTTTTCAAGCTCACTTAACTTCAACTCTTCACTTGGCCTTTTCATCAACATGTGACTCCAAAATAGCTCCTTTAGCATCCAATGGTTCATGTGTACCTATAACACACCAATAAACACTAATCAAAGCATTTTTTCATCATTAATAACATTAATTCAACAACAAAGTGTGATTATTTAGGGCATAATTATAGTCAAATTCACCTATTATCAATACCCCACACTTAAACCTTTGCTCGTCCTCGAGCAACCTTAATCACACTTTAGGCCATTTTTATTTATATCTCCCCCAAATTATGTCACAAAAGCTAATTTTAATGGTTAACCTAAAATATGCTCAATATTCACCTAACCGTAAACTCACATGCCAGCACATTATTGCTTACTCTAGTTATTATCAAAAACTTGCAAATTTACCGTTTTCCTCTTGAGTGTCATGCCCTCATACAATATATTGAGAGAAGTTCCCACACATACACAATTAAGAATATGGAAGTTATATATATCGGAAAAAATTCACTCACTCTCAACAAAGAACATTCATATGTATACAGACACATCATAGGCTTGCCCCTAGTGTAATACTCCACTAATCGAGTTATTCAATCATAGATCAAGTGGTCTTTAAGGGTTGTAATGTTGGCTATGGGACGGGTAGGATACTTTTGGTTATAGTGACTAACCTCCCTATGAACTTTTCTTTTCCTTTTCACAAATTCCCTTTTCGTTTTCTTCCTTATGTCACCCCTAAACATTTATTCACTTTTATTTACCTTTAATCCCCAATTTTCTTTTGTTGGTGTAACTGGCCTTTCTAATTTTCATATATACATTGATATAGCTCTTTTTTCTCAAAATTTTCTCTTCTTTTTTTCTCATTGCTTTGCAACACATTTACACTATTTTGGCCAGTTCACTATTTTCTACCATTCATTCTTGATTTTTCCTTTTTCAATTTCAGTTCACCCCACACTTAGACTTTTGCATATTCATTACAATACAAGTGCTCCTAGGAGGTAAATATAACAATGTAATAATTTGAAGAACATTCAAGGATTATCAAAGAATAGGCTTTAAGCTCAAAGGGGTTAACTAGGATATTATGCACGGGTAAATTCATGTCTATTGGTTTATGGGGTTACACAAAGAAATGCCTATATCCGTTGTACAACCAAACAACTTCTATTTTGCTTTGCAAACACACATGTCAAGTTCTAAGCATCATGTAAAGCATACAATGTAAGTAAAACCTCACACACACAAAGCATGCAACTCATTTGGAATCCTGTTCATCTACAAAGTCCTATCGACGTTCAAGAAAGCATTACTGTGCAAATTTAAGGCATATTTAGATTCTACAGTCAAGCTTAGAGAATACATTCTCAAGTTCAATTAAGCTTTGCTAATGTGCTTACTTGGGGTTACATGTTACCCTTTTTCCTCTAATCTTAAGAAAAGAAAAATCTACCTAACCCGGTTCAATAAAAACCCTTGGAAAAGAACCATGGTCAAAAGAAAAACCCAGGGGAGGTGATACACTACCTAGAAAAAGAAAATAAAAGAAAGAAAATTCCTACGTGGACTGCATCCCTCAAGACAACTTGTCCTAAATAGTCCATCATCAGGAAGAGTCCTCTACTCGTATTTTTGGATTTTTAAATTTTCTGATTTTTTTGTATTTTTTATTCCGACTTGGACCCTTAAGAAACCCGTCGCCAAGTGTCCATCATCGGGCCAAGCCATCTATTTAAATTTTCTGATTTATTTTGTATTTTTTTATTCCGACTTGGACTCTTAAGAAACACGTCGCCAAGTGTCCATCATCGAGCCAAGCCAGCTATTTATATTAACAACTACAACTAATATATACAACATATACAAGATAAGTCACCCACCCCATACTTAAAATCATGTCATTTCCTCATGATATAAAGAAAGATATAGCTCAAGAGGGGCGAGAAAACTTACCTGAGACTCACTCGGAGTCGGAGACGGTGGGTGGGTCGACGTGACATGCTCGACCAAGTGCTCGGAGCCATGCCATGAACCTGCTTTCTGACCGAGCTTGCCTCTAAGACATCGCGTCTTAACGCGTGTGCAAGCCCTCTATGGAGGTGCACAGATCAGCAACCTCCTTCTCCATGGACCTAATCATAGGTCGTATAGATTCAGACCTAGACATACTCGCTCCACGGTGAGCATGTCTGGATGGTCCGGCTGAGTCGGTGGAATGCTTGGCCCTAGCAACCGGCATAGGGTCAACCTCGGCATCCTAGTCAATTGGGTCATTTTCACGGCCGACCCGGATTTGAGAAGCTCTAAATGGAGCTTTTGGTTGGAGATCAACATCTGAGGCCAGGACCAGGGTCTGATGGCTGAGACACAAAGTAGTGACAAGAGATGGGTAATAAAAGCCCTTGGCTTTGAGGGATCACCTCAGCACCATCTCGTCACTAATTAAGCGGGCGATGTCCACGTCCCGCTATGTTACAAAACACCATGTTAGAAGTGCCCTATTAACATTGACATCCGTGGTGTTGCTGGATTGCAAGAGCTGGTTACATATGATAGAAAACTAGCATTTAGCAGTATATGTAAAGCATTTAGAATGGAGTGTTTTATTTCTTATCCAAACAGGGATGCCATCAACACATAAGGCCTGAATTAGCATGTCCCAAGTGACACTAGGCCTATCGTGGTAGTAGTCCACGTCACTAGTATGATTTGGCAGTCTAAGTGCCTGCCTAATAGCATGAGCATGTGCGTAGACATACTTACCTCGGACGAATACCCTCCTAGCTATCCTGTAGGGAGCATTGGCATAAAACTCCCTAACAACCATCTTGTTCACGAGGGCCGGTGTGTCAAAGAGGAACTCCATTTCGCATCGGTGAATTTTGTCACATATTTCTGGCTTTTCAGACCGCAGGGCCAACCTGTCAACCTCAACTTCCTGGAGCTAGGACTTAGCCGCCTTGGCGTGGAAATCACCTTCCGCCTCCTCGCAGGCGAACCTTGACTCGTCATATGTAGGTTGCCTCGAAGAGCTAGCACCCTGTCGTGATCTTTTGGGGGCCATGATGCTGCACAAAATAGACAACCAAAAATATGCATAATGTTACAACACCGATTGGCTACTCAGACTTCGCCATCCGTGGAATACCACAATTGTCTCTTTAGTGCAATCATCCCATAACTCCTATACTTAATCACTTATCTAACTATTTCACCCATCCATATTCAAGCACCCCACACTTATTTTGGCATTCTAACATCATCCAATTACCCTAAACCATCTCCAATAATATACAACAACAAGCAACTCATTATTTGGGCATTATTTCCCCTAAAAATTCATTAATCAATTACTACAACAACAATTTGCACAACTTGGCCAACCAACCAACAATTATAATCACCAACATTTTTGGGTCTCCAAAACAACAAAATTATCTTTATTAACTCAATTGGAGACCCAACAACATAATCTCTACCATAATTCCATCCATATCACAAGGTTCTTAAAAAAAATTCATATAACATTCAACTACAAAAAAACCAAGTAATATATATGGATTCCACTAAACTAGCAATATATACAACATATTATACAAATTAAACTATAATTAACTAATTAAGTCTACCAAATTAAAAATTCAAGAACTAAAAGAAGAAAGAAATAAAAAGAACAAGAAGAAGAAAACTTACTAGTGAGAGTAGTGGATGAGTAAGATTGAAGACGGGGAGTTATTTGGAGAAGGAAGTAGGAGGGATTGTAGAGAGAAGGAAGAGAGAAATTTATAGAGATAGAGGAGTTTGGGGGAGAAAGTGGCGGCTATTATGGGGGAAATAAGGGGGGTTAGTGTTTTAGGGTTATTAAAGAAGGGGGGGGGGAAGAAAAATAAAAAAAAATATTTTTTATGCTGACCGTGGTCGCGGACGAACCGCGAACAGTCAAACTTCAGAGATGTCATTTATTCGTGGTTCATCCGCGGTCGCGGATGAACCGCGAACAGAGACCCTCTCTGAATTTTTTTTTCGCTAGTCAGAATTTTTTTTATTTTTTATATTGACTAACTATAATGAGAATACTTACAAGATGTTCGTGGGTTTCCTCCCACATAGCGCCTGATTTAACGTTGCGACACGACTCGTCTTAGCGTATTTTAAGGCTCGCTAGACCTTTGAGGTTCATCTAACCGTAGTTCCACTTTGTCCTTGATGTCATCCATGCCTACATAAGGTTTCAACCGTTTTCCATTTACCTTGAATGTGCGTGAACCATCAATGGTCTGAATTTCCACAGCACATGAATCAAATGCCTCAATTACCCGAAAGAGTCCTGACCACCTTGATGTCAATTTGCCCGGGAACAACCGTAATCTTGAGTTGTATAACAATACCTTGTCCCCGATTTTGAAGTTCCGCTCAATGATATTCTGATCGTGAATCTGCTTCATCCTCTCTTTATATAGTCTAGTGCTTTCAAATGCCAGATACCGAAATTCTTCCAATTCATGCAACCTGGTCATTCTATATTTCCCCGCTTCATCCCAATCGAGATTCAATTGCTTCAGTGCCCACCATGCTTTGTGCTCTAGTTCCACAGGTAGATGACAAGCTTTACCAAACATCAATTTCTATGGTGACATGCCGATTGGTGTCTTGAAAGCTATCCTATAAGCATATAATGCATCATCAAGCTTCCTGGACCAGTCGGTCCTTGTGGCGTTCACTGTTTTAGTTAATACACTCTTTATCTCCCTGTTGGAGACCTCAACTTGCCCGCTGGTCTGCGGGTGATACGAAGTGGCCACTCGGTGTTTCACATCATACTTGGCAAATAATTTCTCAAACGCCCGATTGCAAAAGTCTGTGCCCCCGTCACTGATGATAGCCCTTGGAGTCCCGAAACGGGTGAAAATGTTCTTCTTCAAAAATCCCACCACCACCTTAGCATCATTGGTGGGTAATGCTATAGCTTCCATCCGTTTGGACACGTAGTCTACCGCAACAAGTATGTTCTTATTGGCGTATGAACTGATAAAGGGCCCATGAAGTCTATTCCCCAAACATCGAACACTTCTACTTGCTGGATTGGGTTCATTGGCATTTCATGACACCGGGAGATGTTCCCGGTGCATCTTTAAACGCTGTTGGCCAATAGGAACCGGCCTCTAGTATTTTGGCGGCTGTACGCACTCCTCCAAAATGACCACCATATGCTGAAGCGTGACAGGCCTGCAAAACAGAAGATCGTTCTATCTTGGGGACGCATCTCCGTATCATGTTATCGAGACATATCCTAAATAAATGGGGTTCATCCCAATAATAAAGTTGGCTTTCACGAAAGAGTCGTTTCCTCCGGACTGACGAAAGGTCGTGAGGAACAATACCGCTGGCCAGGTAATTTGCATAATCGGCATACCATGGCTCTTCAAGGATTGGTGAGCTACTGCTCATCTGGAAAGGTTTCCAGAATTTCCCCACTCTCTTTGACAATTTCAGCTCCTTCAAGTCGTGACAAATGATCAGCGACTTGATTTTCAGTTCCCTTTCTATCACGAATTCAAGGTCGAACTCTTGGAGAAGCAGCACCCAATAAATTAGGCACGGTTTAGAGTCCTTTTTATCAATTAAGTATCTTAAATCTGCATGGTCAGTGTATACAGTTACCTTGGATCCTATGAGATAGGACCGAATTTTGTCAAATGTTAACACGACCTCAAGCATCTCCTTTTTCGTCACTGTGTAGTTTAGTTGTGCTCCACTCAAGGTCCTACTTGCATAGTATATTGGATGCATCAGCTTGTCTTTCCTTGGCCCAGCACTGCCCCCACTGCATAGTCACTTGCATCACGCATTAGCTAAAATGGTTGCTCCCAGTCAGGTGCAATGATGATGGGTGCTGTGACCAACCTCTTCTTCAGTTCCTCAAAAGCAATTCTGCATTCATCAGAAAAAACAAAAGGGCGATCTTTTTCAAGTAACTTACAGAGAGGGTTTGATATTTTGGAGAAGTCTTTGATGAACCACCGGTAAACAAATCGGCGTGTCCAAGAAAGCTTCTTATGGCCTTGATGGATGTTAGTGGAGGCAGCTTTGCAATGACATCAACTTTGGCTCGGTCTACCTCAATGCCCTTGCTTGAAACCCGGTACCCCAATACTATACCTTTTTGTACCACAAAATGGCACTTCTCCCAGTTTAGCACTAAATTTGTTTCCATACACCGTTTCAGCACTCTTGCAGATTGAAAAGGCATTCATCGAATGAATTCCCTACCACTGAGAAATCATCCATAAACACCTCCATAATGTCTTCCACCATGTCAGTGAAAATGGTCATCATGCACCTTTGGAATGTGGCAGGTGCATTGCATAGACCGAATGGCATCCTCTTGAAGGCAAAAATGCCATATAGGCATGTGAATGAGGTCTTCTCTTTATCCTCAAGGGCTATGGAGATTTGATGTACCCCGAGTATCCATCCAAAAAGCAAAAATGTGACCTCCCTGCCAACCTGTCAAGCATCTGAATAATGAATGGAAGTGGGAAGTGATCTTGGCGGGTGGCTAGATTCAGCTTCCTGTAATCCATGCATATTCTCCATTCGGTGACGGTTCTAGTTGAGATCAACTCATCATTCTCGTTATTCACCACCGTCATGCCACCTTTCTTTGGCACACATTGGACTGGGCTAACCCAGCTGCTATCAGAGATTGGGAAAATGATTCCCGCGTCTAGCCACTTTATTACCTCTTTCTTCACCACTTCCTTCATGTTTGGGTTTAGCCTTCTTTGATGTTCTCTGGAAGGTTTGTGTCCCTCTTCCAGGAGAATTTTATGCATGAAATATGCAGGGATGATCCCCTTTATGTCTGCCATGGTCCACCCAATGGAAGTCTTGCATTCTTTTAGTACTTGTATAAGCTTTTGAGCCTGCACATCTAACAAACCAGATGAGATAATAACAGGTAAAGTGGAGTTAGGACCTAGAAATTCATACCCGAGATGAGATGGTAGTGGTTTAAGCTCAAGCTTTGGTGGCTCTTCTATGGATGGCTTTGCAGGAGGGGTCTCTCTTTTCTCTAAGTGTAGAGGCTCGAATTCAAGCTCTCTCTCCCAAAACCCCTTGCCTTCCACAAATAGTACTCATTCTGCTAAACTTTCACCATTTACCTCTTCCATGTTCATTAGGCATGCTTGAAGTGGGTCTTCAATTGTCAACTCTGCATCGTCGGTCTCCATTATCACATCAACCGCATCAATAAGAGAGCAATTCGCGAACTCACTAGGGCACCTCATGGATTTTTTGCACATTGAATATGATCTCCTTATCATTCAACCTCATCTTGAGTTCCCCAGTTTCGCAATCAATTAGAGCTCTCCCGGTGGCTAGAAATGGTCTTCCTAGGATTATAGGAATTTCCTCATTCACATTACAATCAAGAATCACAAAATCGGCCGGAAACCCGAACTTCCCTACCTGGATAAGCACATCATCTAAAATACCAAATGGATGCTTAACCATCCTGTCGGCAAGCTGTAATAACATAGAGGTAGGTCTGGCTCTCCCAATGCATAGCCTCTTATAAATAACCAAGGGCATGAGATTAATGCTCGCTCCCAAATCACACAAATGCCTTTGCAAAGGCATAATTTCCTATAGTGCATGGGATGGGGAAGCTACCTAGATCAGATAGATTCTTAGCAATGGGTCTTCAGACCACTGCACTACATGTCTGGGTAAGGGTCACGGTGGCCAAGTCTTGGAAGTAAGATTTCCGCGACATCAACTCTTTCATCATCTTAGCATACCCAGGCATTTCTTTTAAAGCTTCAATTAAGGGAATGTTTACCTGGATTTGCTTGAGCATATCAAAGAACTTGTTGTATTTCTCTTCTTTCTGGTGCTTGGCCAACCTTTGGGGGAATGGTGGTGGAGGCCTCTTCTTCCTAATGACTTGTGACTTTTCATTCTCTATCACTTTCTCTTCAACCTGCTGCTCTACCTGTTCAGCTACTTTCTCCGTTCCCTGCTGTGCCTCTTTATTTTCAGCAACTGGCTAGACTGAAACTTCTGTCAACCTTGCGGACTCATCCAGTTCAATGGGCATTGGAGCGAGTGTCTCGGCCTGTGTGTTGCTTTTCTCTCTTTATTTCTCAGCATCAAGATCTCTAGCACTTCTCAGAGTCACTGCCATCAACTGCTTTGGGACTTGGTCTTTTGGGTTTGTTTGTATATCTGCAGGCAATGTCCCTTGAGGATGATTGTTGAGAGACATAGCAATCTGGTCCACCTGTACTTCAATATTCTTGATGGCTGCATCATGCGCATCTATCCTGTCATTGGTTTTGGCATTTGACCCAATTATCTGCTGCATCATAGCTTTCAACTCTGCAAACCCATCGTCATGTCTACCCCCATGCTGTGGTGGAGGTGGATGGTATCCCTGCTGCTGATTGCCAAAATTCTGAGGTCTAGGATATGAAGCCATGTTGTGTGGTGGCCTCATACCTGTTGCATTATACTGTATGTGGAGGCCTGTATTACTGTGGAGCATGCTGACCCCAAGTCGGATTACATTGTCTCTACCCTCCATAATTTGCTACATAGTTCATACCCTCATGCTGATGATGATGTTCTTGGTCTACAACCCATGGATTACCTATCGGTTGTATCTACAATGTGAACCTGCTGCTTGACCCCAGATTCTTCCACCATCTTTGTCAGGATGCTCATTTGTGTCAATAAGGTTGCCATGTTCTCCTCCATAGTGCTGGATGGATTCAGAGGTACAGAGTGTACCACTGGAGTGATAGAAGCATTCCTGGTCGTCCACCCGGAATTTTAAGCCATCTTGTCTAGCAAATTTTGGCCCTCTCTCCAAGTCTTGCTCGGAAAAGCCCCACCTGCTGAAGCATCTACAATATTCTTCATACTATCTGAAAGCCCCATGTAGAACCTTTGACCCAACATCTGCTAAGGAATCCCATGGTGAGGACACATAACAAGCATACCCTTGAATCTGCCCCATGTTTCATGTAATGTCTCCATTGGTTTCTGCTTGAAGCTCACAGTCTCATCAATTTGTTGAGCTGTCTTGTTATGTGGACGAAACTTGTTGGAGTTGCTTGACTAACTCATCCCAAGTTGCAATAGAGTTTATAGGAAGTGAGTTTAGCCATACCTATGCATCCCCTGTAACTGAGAACGGAAAGAGCAATACTCTGATGGCTTACGGAGTCTTATTCGGTTGCCTCTATGTCCTGCATATCGAGAGAAAGTTCTTCAGGTGCTGCTGTGGATCTCCAACCTGAGACCCAGAGAATAACTTCTTTTGCAACAAGTGTAGCATGTTGTTAGTAATCTAGAAAGACTCAGCTTGAATTGCTGGCACAACGATGGCAGTTGCCAAATTATCCGCTGTGGGTTGTGCCCAGTCATATAGTGCACCTTCCTGCGCCTCCTGCGGTTCTTGCATGTTTAACCCAGCTTGCTGGTTTGGTTTGTTCACGTCACCCATGTCGAAGTCTAGTTTGATTGGTTGTTGAGATTGCTGAATTTGTTTGATAGCCTAGTTACGTGCCCAGAAAGTTTGCTCGGTGTCTGAAAGTCCTTCAATTAGTTCTCCAGTCCTTGCAGATCTTCTAAGCATGCACCTGAGTACCCAAATCAACAACCGTCAAAATATTCAATGTAAAGTGAAGAAAGAACCCGACTACATAAGAATCTTGATGTTCTGTCAATGGAAATTGATAATTCCGTTAAATCCCCGGCAACATCGCCAAAATTGATTCACGTCCAAACAATGGTCGTAGTCAATATAACCTGGTCTAATAAGTGCATAATCGATCCCAGAAGGAATTAAACTACCAAACTTTCACAACCCAATAGTACTTCCAAATCAAGTCCCCAAAAGTTCGAATATATGTTTGTATGATTTTTGACTAACTACTTTTGCAAGAATTAAAAAGGGTTAAAAGAAAGAATTGAATGTTGGATAAAATAATATGGAAAAGGACTAAGGTATTGATTTCCCCTATTGATGGAATCCCTTATCCTTATGCTCATACACAGTGTTAATATATTCTATCAATCATGAACGCTCTTTGTATCGTAACCCTCTCCCGAGAAATTACAATAATTTACTAGTGCACTCTCCCGAGCTACCCTAGCTAGCTTTAATTTGAATAGTTCACTTACGATTGCACCCAAGACTTCGTTATTCCTTACCCCGTCTTTACGCCTAAAGTTATAGATTCCTCCAATAACCTAGGTGTGGTGTTGTTCAACAATATACCTAAATATGCACTCTTTTCCAAGTTATGCACACTAAATAGGCACAACTAATTGGGGATCCTACCAATTAACTACAACAAGAATGAAGTTGAACAAATAGAAATCTAGCTAACAATTTGTAATCACATAAATGATAAGTTTATCACCCAATAGGTTCCATCAAAACTTTAGAAAAGGATTTAGCTACTCATGCTCAAAGAAACAAGAATTATAATGAATTCATAAATAAATAATTGATAAAAATAAAGGAATGAGTTGAGAGAGTTATGTCTTACTAATTGTCTTGCAAAACTAGTGAAAAATACACAACTTGCCTCTATTGGGCGAAATAGGAGTTTATATAGAGGTTTTAGGGCTTTAAAACATAATTTGTACACAAATAGGAAAGTACTGTGCCGCGCCTTCCGCGGTTCATCCGCGCCCGCGGACGAACCGCGAACAGAGCAATGTTCTGATTCTTCCGAAAAGTTTAGAGAGCTTGATTTTTCGCGGTTCATCCGCGGTCGCGAGTGAATCGCGGATGAACAATACTTCGGATTCTTCTTCAATTTTTCAAGCTCACTTCACTTCAACTCTTCACTTGGCCTTTTCATCAACATTTGACTCCAAAATAGCTCCTTTAGCATCCAATGGTTCATGTGTACCTATAACACACCAATAAATACTAATCAAAGCATTTTGTCATCATAAACAACATTAATTCAACAACAAAGTGTGATTATTTAGGGCATAATTATAGTCAAATTCACCTATTATTACCACCAAATAATATGGCTCCATATCCTAGATGTTAGACCTTCAACAATCAGTAGCAGGGGTATCATCCACCTCTACCACAGTATGGGGTAGACATGACGATGGGTTCGCAAGGTTGGAAGCTATGATGCAGCAGGTAATTGGGTCACATGCCAAAACCAATGAGAGGATAGATGCACATCACACAGCTATCAAGAATATTGAGGTGCAGGTGGGCCAGATTGCTGTGACACTTAGCAATCGTCCTCAAGGGACATTGCCTGTAGAAACACAAACAAACCTAAAGGATCAAATCCCAAAGCAACTGATGGCTGTTAATCTGAGAATCGATAAAGATCTTGATGCTGAGCAGGAAAGAGATAGAGGCAATTTGCAGGTTGAGACACTCATTGCAGTACCCATTGAACTGGATGAGTCCACCGGGTTGATAGAAGTTACAGTCCAACCAGTGGCTGAATATAATGATATGATGTAGGGAACAAATAAAGTAGCTGAACCGGTAGAACAGCCGGTTGTAGAACAGGTAATAGAGAAAGGAAAATCCCTAGTGATTGGGAAGAAGAGGCCTCCAGGCCAATTTCCCCAAAGGTTGGCCAATCACTTGAAAGAGGAGCAATACAAGAGATTCTTCGGGATGCTCAAGCAAATCCAGATAAATATTCCCTTAATTGAAGCTTTAAAGAGATGTCTGGGTATGCTAAGATGATGAAAGACTTGATGTCGAGGAAATTTGATTTCCAAGACTTGGCCACTGTGACTCTTACACAGACATGTAGTGCAGTGGTATCTAGACCCAAAGCTGAGAAGCTATCTGACCCAGGTAGCTTCACTATTCCATGCACTATAGGAAAACATTGCCTTTCCTAAGGCATTGTGTGATTTGGGGGCTAGCATAAATCTTATGCCCTTGGTGATCTATATGAGGCTAGGCATCGGGAAAGCCAGGCCTACTTCTATGTTATTACAACTTCCTCGCATGACGTTTAAACGTCCATTCGGTATATTGGATGATGTGTTTATCCAGGTGGGGATGTTTGTGTTCCTCGCATATTTTGTGATTCCGGACTCCAAAAGTGGACGAGGAGATTCCTATAATCTTAGGAAGACCATTCCTAGCCACGGGGAGAGCATTGATTGATTCTGAGACTGGGGAGCTCAAGATAACGGTAAATGATGAGGAGATCATATTCAATGTACAAAAATCTATGAGGCGCCCTAGTGAGTTCGCGAATTGCTCTCTCATTGATGCAGTAGATGTAATAGTGGAAACATATGATGTAGAATTGACAACTGAAGATCAACTTCAGACGTGCCTAATGAACTTTGAGGAGGTAAATGGTGCAAGTCTTGTAGAGTAGGTGCTATCTCTAGACGTCAAGGGGTTTTGGGATAGAGAGTTGGAGTTTGATCCTCTGCACTTAGAAAATAGAGAGACCCATCCCGCAAAATCATCCATTGAGGAGCGACCAAAGCTGGAACTTAAGTCATTACTAGCTCATCTCAGGTATGAATCTCTAGGCCCTAACTCCACTTTACATATTATTATCTCATCTGGTTTACTAGATGTGCAGGATCAAAAGCTTATAAAGGTACTCAAGGAATGTAAAACTGCCATTGGTTGGACCATGGCAGACATAAAGGGGATCAACCCCGCATACTGCATGCACAAGATTCTCCTGGAAGAGGGGCATAAACCTTCCAGGGAACACCAAAGAATGTTGAACATGAATATGAAGGAAGTGGTGAAGAAGGAAGTCATAAAGTGGCTAGATGCGGGAATTATTTTCCCAATCTCTAATAGTAGCTAGGTTAGCTCAATTCAATGTATGCCTAAGAAGGGTGGCATGACGGTTGTGCAAAATGAGAACAATGAATTAATCTCAACAAGAACCATCACCGGATGGAGGATATGCATGGACTACAGGAAAATGAATCTAGCCACGCGTAAGGAGCTTTTCCCACTTCCCTTCTGTCACGCCCCAAATCGAGGAACATGACCGGCGCCTGACCGGGTTGCCCCAGTCAAGCGGACCTGGGTGCCTTTCATTCCCACGCGTTACCCCTGTGATGACCGTTTCTCATTAACCAAATATATTACTAATCATAATTGATTTCACATTAAACAAATAAAACGATACGAGTGATTCATTAACAAGATTTCAATTTTTACAACGCCCGACATAACACAATATATACATAAGACTGGAGTCCCACAGTTTACATGTCTACAGAGCCTCTAGGATACAAAAGGGAAATACAATACTTGCCGGTAACAAGGCTCCGGCTATACCTTACAAACCAAAATGAAAATCTAAACCGAAGTGGCAAGAACCACACAAGGCCCCGAGGAAGAAAGGGGCTCACCAAAAACGGGCAGTGGAGGATGAAAGATACTACTGCCGATGAGCTGAAGTGCCTGCTACTGATCCACCTACAATCATGACACGAATGTAGCGCCCCCGGCAAAAGGGACGTCAGTACACTTGAATTGTACTGGTATGTATGGACAAGTAAACTCAAGCCATTAAATTACATCAACAATTAAATTAGGCCAGCCAACCATGTTTCCACATTTTCCTCATTTCAAATAATTCTCACACAAAGCACTTTCTACGATCAACCAATTTAACAATAACCAATCAATCACGTAAATCACAAGTAGTCAAACAAAGGGGCAATCAGTGCCCCACAGGTTGCAAACTCTCCTGTTGTCTCCTTTCACAATTTCACATTATTGATTTATGTATCAATTTTCAATAGCGATTTCGATCGCTTTCCATCCTTATTGCCCCCGACCACCCTTATTACCTCGGCCACCCTTATCACCCCAACCCACACCTTATTTCCCCACGTTGCGGCGCGCAACACGACCCCGCCTTACAGTTGAAAACACAACAATTTCAAACAACAGATAAGGTACTACACACAATTTCAACAAATTCAAATAAGCAACTTACACATTGGTTCATGTTCTCAATTTCTTCTCAAGCCAATATCAAAACCAAGTTACAAGTATTCCAAAATCGAAAATGCCCACATAATCATGTTCAACAATTTACCACAATTAAGGTGTTTCAAATTCCTTCCACAATAAGCCAAATATGCCATCACAATGGTTGTTCCCAATTCTTTACCAATTCCAATTCCTTTGTCATCTTTAAATTCATATTTCAAACCATACCACATGTAGTTCAATCATCAATTGAATTCCCAACAATGATATCAAAAAATCACATAAAATCTCTCAAATTAACACATGCCAAACAATTTCACACATAGGGGCGATTTTACAAGAATCAAAATTAGCCATACATACCTGGTGATGATTTTTCCTCCTGCTTTATGCTTACACAAGATATCCTACTCTTGCCAACCTTGTTCTTGAAGACTCTTACTTCTACTCACTTCTTTTTACTAAAAATCAAGTTTAATAATCATGCATGAGTGTAAAAATTCTATCTTCAAAAGCTATTATATGCAAACCTCTCTTTACCCAATTAAAACTGAAAATCAAGAAAATAGTTAGGGTTTTTTACCTTGAAAAGATTGGGGAAGTTGAATCCTTGCCCTAGGATCCCTTGGAATTAAATGGTTGGAACAATCTTTGAAGATGAAAGATTTCTCTCTCTAAAAACCCTCTCTTCTCTCTCTAATTTTGGTGAGACGATATGATAAAATGAAGAAGAAAGGTGTTATATTAAAGAAGAGATCGGGTCAAAATGTTACAAAAATCTGGGCCGGGGTCAAATATGCGGTCACTATGCGACCGCAGAATCAATATGCGGTCCGCAAAGTGACCGCAGAATGGCCTCAAAGTTGTGCAGGTTCTGTTAAGGAATGCGGTCACTATGCGGACCGCATGTTGATTCTGTGGTCGCAAAAGTGCACCGCAGATTTGACATGCGATCGCACATCGACCGCACTTTTGACACGATTTTGGGCAACTCTCTGGAACGATTTGCGGTCAGAATGCGGTCCGCATGTCAGGTTTGCGGTCGCATTCTTGACCGCATATTTGACATTTTTCCGGAAAAATTATTTCTCTATATTTTCGAAGCTTAAATCACTACCAAGGGTCCGAACCGCGGCGAGCAAGCTCGCCATCATTCGGACCATGACACCACATCTACTAGGTTTTATGCACAAAAATTTTATGGGGCCTTACACCTTCATTGACCAGATGCACAACAGGTTGGCACGAAGGTCACAATTTTGCTTCTTGGATGGGTACTCGGGGTAAATAAGATCTCAATTGCCCCTGAGGATAGAGAGAAAACTTCCTTCACATGCCCATATGGCATTTTTTATTTCAGGAGGATGCCATTCGGCCTATGCAATGCACCTACCACATTCCAAAAGTGCATGATGGCCATATTCACAGACATGGTGGAAGATATCATGGAGGTGTTCATGGATGATTTCTCAGTGGTAGGGAACTCATTCGATTAATGCCTTGTTAACCTGACAGGAGTACTGAAATGGTCTATTGAGACCAACTTGGTGCTAAACTCGGAGAAGTGCCATTTCAGGGTACAATAATGTATAGTCTTGGGGCACCGGGTTTCCAGCAAGGGTATTGAGGTGGACCGAGCCAAAGTTGACGTCATTGCAAAGTTTCCTCCACCAACATTTGTCAAATCTATTAGAAGCTTTCTTGGACACGTCAATTTTTACCGGAGGTTCATTAAAGACTTCTCCAAAATTGCCAATCCCCTCTGTAAGTTACTTGAAAAAGATCACCCCTTTGTATTTTTTGATGATTGCAGGATTGCATTCGAGGAGATGAAGATGAGGCTGGTCACATCACCAATCATTATTGCCCCCAACTGGGAGCAACCATTTGAGCTTATGTGCAATGCAAGTGACAATGCAGTGGGGGCAGTGCTGGGCCAGTGGAAAGACAAGCTGATGCATCCAATTTACTATGCCGGTAGAACACTGAGCGGAGCACAGCTGAATTACACTGTGACGGAGAAGGAAATGCTGGCGGTAGTGTTTGCATTCGACAAGTTCAGGTCCTATCTTATGGGATCCAAGATAATAGTATACATTGACCAGGCAGCACTGAGGTACTTAATTAAAAAGAAGGACTCTAAGACGTGACTAATTCATCGGGTGCTGTTTCTACGAGAGTTTGATCTTGAAATCCGTGACTATAAGGGCATAGAAAATTAAGTTGCTAATCACTTATTACGAATTGAAGGAGCTGAAATTGTTAAAGAGAGTGGAGAAATTCTGGAAACCTTTCCAGACAAGCAGCTGGTCGCTACCACTCTCCTTGAAACGCCATGCTATGTAGATTATACAAACTACATGTCCAGTGGAATTGTTCCTCGCGACCTGTCATTGGTCAAGAGGAGAAGATTTTTTCGTGAAAGCCAACTTTATTATTTGGATGAGCCCTTTCTGTTTAAAATATGCCTTGATAACATGATCCGGAGATGCATCCCCAAGGTCGAACAATCTTCTGTTTTGTAGGCTTGTCATGCTTTAGTATATGGTGACCATTTCGGAGGAGTTCGAACAGCTGCCAAGATACTTGAGGCCGGTTTCTACTGGCTAATGGTATTTAAAGATGCAAACTTGTGGATGAAAGGGTGTAACGAATGTCAACGCACTGGTAACATATCCCGGCGTCACGAGATGCCCATGAACCCAATCCAACAAGTGGAAATATTTGACGTCTGGGGGATAGACTTCATGGGTCCCTTCGTCAGCTTCTATGACAATAAGTACATTCTTGTTGTTGTAGACTATGTGTCATATAGGTGGAAGCTGTAGCATTACCCACCAACGATGCTAAGGTGGTGGTGGGATTTATAAAGAAAAACATCTTCACTCGTTTTGGGACGCCGGGGGCAATTATCAGCGACGGGGGCACTCACTTATGTAATCGGGCATTCGAGAAATTGTTGGCTAAGTATGATGTGAATCACAGGGTGGCTACTCCATATCACCCGCAGACCGGTGGGCAAATTGAGGTCTCCAAAAGGGAGATAAAGAGTGTATTGACAAAAACAGTGAACGCCACGAGGGCCGACTTGTCCAGGAAGCTCGATGATGTATTATCGGTGAACAGGACAGCCTTTAAGACACCAATCGGCATGTCACCATAAAAATTGGTGTTTGGGAAAGCTTGTCACATACTCGTTGAACTAGAGCACAAAGCATGGTGGGCACTCAAGCAACTAAATCTCAGGTGGGATGAAGCGGGTAAATCAAGAGCCACCGGATTACAGGAGCTGGAAGAGTTCCGGTATCTATCTTTCCAGAGCACAAGATTATACAAGGAGAGGATGAATCAGTTACATGACCATAATATCATAGAGCGAAACATCAAAACCGGAGACAAGGTACTACTCTATAACTAAATATTACGAATGTTCCCGAGCAAATTGAAATCAAGATGGTCTGGCCCATTCCGGGTGATTGAAGTGTTAATTAGTATAGTATATTTTAATTGTAGTATTTGCTTAAACCCTACCTAGGCTTAGTGTAAAATATGTTAGTACACCCTATTACTATTGAAATATTGTTGTATAATTGATTTTTGGAATTTTATTGATAATTAGTTTGATTGGGTCCTTATTGTTTTGAATTGTGATTTATTATGGTGGTTTGGAGACCCAAATTAGTTGTTCAATTGATTGGTATGGTTTTGTGCAATGGTTTGGCCATTTATGTTGTACTATATGTTGTTGTATTTTTAGGGAATATAATGCTTACGTTTGGGTTGGTTGTTGTTGTATATATTTTGAAATGGTGTATTTATATGTGTGGTGATGTTGGAATGCTAAAAGGAGTAAGTGTGGGGTGCACTAGGTTGACTTTGTGAAATTGTTGGAAATATATGGTCAAATTAGGGGTTATGGGTATGATGGTAGTAAGAGAAGTACCTTTGTAGTCCACGGATGGTGAAGTCTGAGTAACCGTTCGAAGTACTAACGTAATGAAAATTATTGTATGCTTCTATTGTGCAGGATTATGGCCCCCAAACGATCCAGGCATGCTGCAAGATCATCTAGGAAACCTGACTACGACGAGTCTCGGTTTGAATGCGAGGAAGCTGAAAACAATTTTCAAGCCAATGCTACCAAAGCTTGGCTACAGGAGATCTCCGTTGATAGGATGGCTCTTCGGGCTGAAAAGCCTGACATGTATGAGGAAATTAGACACAGGGAGATGGAATTCCTATTTGATAAACCTGCTCTCGTCAGCAAGATGCTCGTCAGGGAGTTCTAGGCAAACGCAACCTACGCCATGTCCAGAGAGGTCTTCGTAAGAGGTAAGCATGTGTGGGCTAAAGTTCCATGTGTTAGGCAGGCTTTGAGACTGACCGCTTTTACTAGTGACATGGATTTCTACCACGACAGACCCGGTATCACTTGGGACACCATGATAGAAGCCTTATGTGTCAGTGGTCGTCCTATATGGATCAAGACCAAATAATTCTTACCTCTAACAGTTTCACACATCTTGCCAAGTGCTGGTTTATGGTTGTCTGTAATCGTTTTTTGCCCTCTAGTAACACCACCGATGTTAACTTCAATCGGGCATTACTGACTTCGTGCTTCGTCACCTAGCGGGACTTTGATGTTGCCCGCTTGATTAGTGATGAGATGACTCTTAGGGGACCCCTCAAGTCTAAGGGATTTTACTTCCCTTCTTTAGTCACTTCTCTTTACCTCTCCCACCGGACTCCCGTATTACCTACGGATGGTGAGCTTCCACAAAAAGTTCCGTTCAAGGCTTTTATTATTCGGGTGTGTAGAGGCACCGACCCCATTGACATAGATGATGAGATGACCCTATTCCGGTTGTACAGTCCTGTAGATCCACGGACTCCACAGGTACTTCTAGGCAAGCTCACTATGGAGCTGGCCTATCCAGGTCCGAGTCCACAAGACCTATGCTTAGGTCTTTGGAGGAGGAGGTTGCGGATTTACGCACCTCCTTGGACGGCCTACACACGCGCATGGACGCGATGTATCAAAGGCACTCTAGGTCTGAGAACCGTTTCATGGCATGGTTCATAGCTTTGGGTCGCGCTTGAAATGTCGACCCCGCCACCGTCTCCGACTCATATTGAGTCACAGTTATGTTTTCTCCCCCTTTTGTGATTTACATTGATTATTATGCCATGAGGACATGTATTTTCAGTATGGGGTGGGAGACTTATCTTGTATTGTATGTTGTACATAGTAGATTTAGCTGTAAATTATATTAGCTGGATTGGCCCGATGATGGACACTTGGCGATGGGTTTCTTAATGGCCTAAGTCAGAATAAAAACACAAAAAAATCAGAAATTTTAAAAATCTAATAATATGAGTTGAGGGCTTTTCCTGATGACGGACTACTTGGACAGTACTCTTGAGGGAAGTAGTCCATGTGGGAATTTTTATTTCATTGCTTTTCATTTTCTAGGTAGTGTATCACCTCCCCCTTGGTTTTTCTTTTGACCATGGTTCTTTTCCAAGGGTTTTTATTGAACCGGGTTAGGTAGATTTTTCTTTTTAAGGATTAGAGGGTAAAGGGTAAATTGTAACCCCAAGTATGCACATTAGCAAAACTAAAATGAACTTGAGAGTGTATGATCTAAGCTTGACTTTAGATTCTAGGATATGTCTTAAAATGCACAATAGAGCTTGCTTGAACGTTGATAGGACTCTGTAGATGAACCTGATTCTAAATGAGTTGCATGCTAAGTGTGTGCGAGCTTTTACCTGCATTATATGTTTTACACGATACCTAGAACTTGCCCTGTGTATGTGCAAAGCAAAATAGAAGTTGTTTAGTTATAGAGATGATAGAGGCATTTCTTTGTATTACCCCATAAATCAATAAATTGTGAATTTACCTGTACATAATATCTTAGTTAACCCCTTTGAGCCTTAAGCCTATTTTTGATAACCATATAATGTTCACAAAAAATCTATATCATATATTGCTGTACCTTACCTTCTAGAAGCACTAGTGTTGTAATGAATATGCAAAAGTAAATGTGTGGGTTGAAGGGAATTTGAAAAAGTAAAAATAAGAATGAATGGTAGAAAATGGTGAAACTGGCAATATACAGTAAATGCTTTTAAAGCTATAATATATATATATATATATATATATATATATATATATATATATATATATATGTAAATAAGAAAGCCAGTTACACCAACAGAAAAATGGGGATTAAAAGTGAATTAAAGGTGAAGTAATGTTTAGGGGAAGCATAACGAAAAAGCTTAAAGGGAAGTTTTGAAAAGTAAAGTGCTTAGGGAGGTTTGCCACTATAACCAAATGTATCCTACCCGTCCCATACACTACATTACAACCCTTAAAGACCTCTTGATTTGTGATTGAATAACTCGATTAGTGGAGTACTACACTAGGGGCAAGCCTATGGTGTATCTGTATACATATGAATGCTCTTTGCTGAGAGTGAGTGAAATTTTTTCTATATCTATAAGTTCCATGTTCTAAATTTAAGTGTGGGAGCTTCTCTTAATATAATTGTGTGAGGGCATGTAACTCAGGAAGAAAAGGGTAAGTGTTCAAGTTTGTGATAATAATTAGAGTAAGCAATGATGTGCTGGCATTTGAGTTTACAGTTGAGTAAGAATTGTGCATGTCTTCGGTTAATCATGAAAGATAGCTTATGTGACATATTTTGGGGGAGAAATTAATAAAGTTGTCCTAAAGTGTGATTAAGGTTTCTCGAGGAAGAGCAAAGGTTTAAGTGTGGGTTGTTGATAATAGGTGAATTCGACTATATTTATGCCCTGAATAATCACACATTATTGTTGTTTTGATATTGTTTATGATGACAAAATTCTCTTACTAGTATTTTTAGTATGTTATAGGTACATATGAGCTAATGAATACTAAAAGAGCACTTTTGGAGTTAAAAGAAGGTGAAAAAGGCCAAGTATGGAACAAGTCAAGAAATTGTGCTGAAAATAGCCGGAAGAATCCAAGGCACTGTTTGCTTGCGGTTCCACCGCGACCGCGGTAGAAGAGTCCTGCGGATGTTTGAAGATTCAGAGGGCATGATCCACCGCGGTTGCGCTGCGACCGCGGTCAAATCGCGGTGGAAGCCGGGATTTTTAAGGGCTAAAGTGTCAAAATGCAAGTTGTGTAACCTAAACCCAATATATATATTGTTAGGATTCGCCCAAAGGAGGCAAGTTGTGTACTATTGACTACTTTTTCAAGCAAACTAGTAAGAAAGAACTCTCTCAACATCATTCTTTCTTTTACATTGAATTATTGGTTATGAAACCAATTATCTATCTTGTTTTCTTGACTATGAGTTGCTAAAGATTTATCTAAGGTTTTGATGGAACCTATTGATTGATGAACTTCTGGGTTATGTGAATACAAATTATTACCTAGATTTCTATTTGTTCAACTTCGTTCTTGTTGTAGTTAGTTGATAGGATCCTGAATTAGCTGTGCCTATTTAGTGTGCATAACTTGGAAAAGAGTGCATATTTAGGTTATTGTTGAACAACACCACACCTAGATTAATGGAGGATTCTATAATTGTGTCACGACCCAAATTGGAGGACCATGACTAGCACCCGACCATACTTGCCGAGCACCAACATACATTTCATCTAACCTTGTTTATTATCTTTTAGGGCAAACGAGACCAATATAAATGGTAGACATGGATCATGGACAACCAACAATAAATATGATTGCATGAACCTACATAACATGGGAAGACCAGATAATCAAGAAACTATATACATATGGTACAAGCTACCACGCTAAAATGAAAGACTATGCAACAAAAACCTGCCGATAAGGCATACCAAACTATACATGAGTCGACACTTGTCTATTAGCCTCTAAAGGAACATAAGTGATGAAACATAGCCGTAACAGGGCCCCGACATACCCATAATGTCTATAACAAAAATGAATACCAAGACTAAGGCAAGTCCGGAGAAGGGATCTCGCCAATCACCGCTGAACTGGACAACCTACTATGACGGGGGAGCTGCACCTGCATGTCTATCAGGACCTGCAACACGACATGCAGCGTCCACAAACAAAAGGATATCAATTCGAATAAAGTACTGAGTATGAAAGGCAAAGAACCATAAATACGAACAGTAATATAAGCAGGGATAGAGAATTAAAACCTGTAACATCTGAGTACCTCTGAGTTCTACTGACATGAAATGCATGATACATATGTATAAATACATTATCTTTTAAAACATATGTCTCTGTGGGCATCATCATCATCATATCGTACCCGACCGTAATAGGCTCGGTAAAAACGTACCCGGCCATTATAAGGCTCGGTAGAATCGTACTTGTCCACATGGAGCTCGGTAAAACCTAACTAATCAGTGGTTGCACAATAGGTGCTGTACCCGGCCGACTATAGTGCGGCTTGGTAGAGGAAAATAGATACATATATATAATGCATGCTCGACTCATGGAAACACCTTGTAGACCTTTCGGAGTGACGTAAGGTCGGTATCCTATGTACACCTTATTAGGACTAACTCTTCACTATGAACTTTATAGGAATCAGGAAGTACCAACAAGATTTATAACATAAGAATAAGAGAAGCAAGATCAACATCAATCGTTCCATAAGAGGGGAAACAATGTAAGTACTGCTTAGCTTCTAAGAATAGAGTATCTTTGGAAGCTCGTTCATTACATTATGTACAATCGAAGTCATGCAAAAGAAGGAAAGGGATAGCCTCACATACCTTGTATATACTTACACAACCTCAAGATATGCAAACGTCACGACTCCTTAGTCTACAATAGGAGAAATGACACTATCGTTAACGTTTAAGCGTCGCAACTATTATGTACCAACCACAACCTATTTTCTGATGAAACGGACAGCACCTCCCCTATATATATGACTTCACACCATTCAAAACAATCACCAAACATCCTAAACAACATCAATAATAAACATATTGATCCTTCCAAAATAGTCCACACACAACCTAATCAAATCATACATACGACGGCCACTATAGTCGTATCAAACGACCCAAAAATATTACGAAGAACTAGCAGACCACAACCCAACATATATATGGGGCTTCTCCACACCCTGTCTCCTCCAACACTCCACAAAACAATAATAAAAAACGCAGCCCAACAGCAACACAAAACAGTCCACAAAACAGTCCGCTACAAGTGAATAACTTGAACTCACGTCTTCCGATCACCGTCCCGTGAGTTCTTATGTGTATGTAATGAATTACCATGCATTCACACCAGAATAAATGTATGAAATATAGCAGTAAACTCACCTTACTTGTTGGATAACTCAGCCTTTATCTTGGTTCTTCAAACTCTAGTGTTTACCCCCAATTTGAACATGAAAGAGAGAGAAACTCAATTAGGGTTTGTGGATAATTTATGGGAGGACGTTTGCAGGGTTTTAGGTCTGGTTATTTGTGAAATATAATGATGGATATATTGCAGAAGATAAGCCTTTTAATGGTCTCCTTTTCTAACCCGAAATTGCCTCTTTTGGGCCGTCATTTAACCAAGCAGCTGACCCACCTACTTGTCACCTAGCAGCTTGTGAAGTCTCACAAAAATGTCTATATCTCTGTATTTAATGAGTTGGAAACTAGACTCATAGATCTTAAATTTGTTGGGTAGATCACCCCGTAATTCCAAATATATTGGGACAAAATCGTAATAACATTTGACCTAAAGTTTAAGTAAAACTATGAACCTAAGTTACAACAACTTTTGTCGACTTTTGTTTCATAACTCGTTTGACTTCAAGACTTATGATACGGATATTATATGATTCAAGCACCTTAAATCATGACCTCCTATGTATATTAAGCATCTATAGGTTTACCCAAAAGTACGAGTTACAGCATCCTTGATTCGTTTAACTTCTAATACTTGTTAATCACCCTTATGCACCCTTGTATCACTTAAGATTAATCGGATTAACTTCTTATCATCTCAAGGATAATTCCTTCTTGGATTTGTGTTAACTAACTTATGGAATGAACTAACGTGTGTGGATATGGGTTGTAACACCCTCCTCCTCTTAGGAACATTCGTCATCGAATATAAGGGTTTAAGGGGAGTCCAAATCATCGTGGATTCCAGCGGAAATGTTTGGTCAATTTTCCCCTATAAAATGGTCACTAGCAAAATTTACAAGCGGTGAAGTTCAAAGTATGGCCTTACAAGGCTACACAAAGCATTATGGACATGGACATTATTTACATATCACCATTTTGTATTAAGGAAGAGTGTTCTCAAGTTATTGTTTATCTCATAAAGCCGTTTCACCTTTACACTGTATCTTGTGTTCCACCAACATCCTTTTTATCATCATTATGGAATAGATAAGGGTATTTAGACTTCATCTCTTCTTCCCCTTCCCATGTCATTTCTTTCATATTCTTGTTCCTCGACAATACTTTGACGGAAGCTACATCTTTTGTTCTCAGCTTGCGGACTTGTCGATCTAATATAGCCACTGGCACTTCTTCATATGATAGATCCTATGTAACTTGAACATCCTTGATAGGGACAACTCGAGAAGGGTCTCCAATACATTTTCTCAACATAGATACATGGAATACCGGGTGGACAAATTCTAATTCGGATGGCAATTCTAACTCATAAGCAACTTGTCCAATTCGTTGAAGAATTTTATACGGACCAATATACCTTGGACTCAGCTTACCTTTCTTCCTAAAACGAATAACACCCTTCATTGGTGAGATCCTCAGGAAAACCCAATCACTAACCTCAAACTATAGATCATGACGTCGGACATCGGAATAAGACTTTTGCCTGCTTTGTGCCGTCCTCAATCGTTCCTGTATCACTTTAACCTTCTCAATGGCTTGGTGAATCAAATCTGGCCCATATAATTCTGTTTCACCGACTTCAAACCATCCAACCTGGTGATCTACATCTCCTCCCATATAGTGCCTCATATGGGGCCATTTTAATACTGGAATGGTAGCTATTATTGTAGGCAAATTGTATGAGTGGAAGATGGTCATCCAAATTTCCCTTACAATCTAGAACACATGCTCGTAGCATATCTTCCAATATCTGAATGGTACGTTCAGCACGTCCGTCAGTCTGCGGATGAAATGCAGTGCTGAGATTCACCTGTGTGCCTAAACCTTTCTGAAAAGACCTCCAAAAGTTAGCCGTAAATTGAGCTCCTCGATCTGATATAATATATACCGGCACACCATGAAGCCTAACAATCTCCTTGATATACAACTTCGCATAATCTTCAGCCGAGTAAGTTGTCTTAACTTGAAGAAAATGAGCACATTTTGTAAGTCGATCAACTATCACCCAAATAGAGTCAAACTTATGATAAGATCGAGGTAATCCAATAACGAAGTCCATATTAATCACCTCCCATTTCCAGTTCGGAATTTCTATATTCTGAAGCAATCCACCGGGTTTCTGATGTTCTATCTTTACTTGTTGACAATTGGGACACTGGGCTACAAATTCTGCAATAGACTTTTTCATGTTATCCCACCAATACCGCTCCTTGACATCATGATACATCTTTGTTGAGCCAGGATGGATGGAATATCGGGATTGATGAATTTCATTCATAATCTTTTCTCGCAACTCTGCCACATTCGGCACACATAATCGGCCCTGGTATCTCAGTGCCCCATCTCCTCCGATCTCAAAAGCCGTAATTTTACACTGCTGAATGTTCTCTCTCAATCGTAGTAAGATAGGATCTTCATATTGCCGTGCTTTTACCTCTCCTACCAAAGATGATTCTGATGTATTTTGTACAGTAACACTTCCGTCATCAGAGTCTAACAATCTGATTCTCATATTGGCTAGCTGATGAAGCTCTTTAGTCAACCCCCATCTACCTGCATCAATATGTACTAAGCTTCCCATTGACTTACGGCTGAGAGCATCTGCCACAACATTGGCTTTACCGGGATGATACTATATCTCGACGTCGTAGTCCTTCAGTAATTCAAGCCACCTACGCTGCCTCAAATTCAACTCTTTCTACTTGAAGATGTATTGTAGACTCTTGTGATCTATGTAGATGTCAACATGGACACCGTATAAGTAGTGCCGCCATATCTTCAAAGCATATATTACTGCAGCCAATTCCAAATCATGGGTTGGATAATTCTTTTCATGCTTCTTCAATTGTCTTGATGCATATGAAATCACCTTCCCATGCTGCATCAACACGCACCCCAAACCTATACCCGAGGCATCACAATATACCACATATCCTTCTGTTCCTTCAAGGAGAGTGAGCACCGGTGCGGATGTCAATCGATCCTTCAGCTCCTGAAAACTACGTTCACAAGTGTTAGACCACTGGAACTTGGTAGCTTTCTGTGTTAACTTAGTCAATGGTGCTGATATAGAGGAAAACCCTTCTACAAACCGCCTATAATATCCTGCTAGCCCTAGGAAGCTACGAACTTCTGATGGTGTTGTAGGTCTCGGCCAATTCTTTTCTGCATCAATCTTCTGATTGTCGACACTAATACCCTCGTCAAATATCACATGGCCAAGGAATGCTACTGACTTCAGCCAGAATTCATATTTGGCGAGCTTAGCATATAACTTACGATCCTGAAGCATCCGTAATACTATCCGCAAGTGGCTCGCATGTTCCTCCTCCGAACGAGAATACACCAGAATGTCATCAATGAATACAATCACGAACACATCAAGATAGGGCCTGAATACAGTATTCATGAGATCCATAAAAGCTGCTGGGGCATTTGTTAGCCCGAACGACATCACCAAGAACTCAAAGTGTCCATATCTTGTCCGAAAGGTCGTCTTTGGAATATCCTTCTCCTTAACCCTCACCTGATGATACCCTGAACGTAAGTCAATCTTGGAGAAATACTTGGCACCCTGGAGTTGGTCAAACAAGTCGTCAATTCTTGGAAGTGGATACTTGTTCTTTATAGTAAACTTATTCAACTGTCGATAGTCGATACACATCCGTAATGACCCATCTTTCTTCCGCACGAATAGGACCGGCGCACCCCAAGGTGAAGTGCTAGGCCTAATGAAGCCCTTATCCAGTAAGTCCTTTAACTGCGCCTTCAACTCTCCCAGCTCTGCCGGGGCCATTCTATATGGAGGGATAGAGATCGGTTGAGTGTCAGGAAACACATCAATGCTAAACGCAATCTCCCTTTCTGGAGGAAGGCCTGGGAGTTCATTTGGGAAAACATCTAGAAATTCATTGACCACGGGGATAGATTGTAGAGTAGGCAGCTTTGCCTCGCATCCCTAACGCGAACAAGATGATAAATGTAACCTTTTGAGATCATTTTCCTTGCCTTAAGATAGGAAATAAACCTACCTTTCGATGTAGCAATGTTCCCCTTCCATTCAATGACGGGTTCACCAGAAAATTGAAACTTAACCATCTTCATACGACAGTCAACATTTGCATAGCATGAGGCCAACCAGTCCATTCCCAGTATCACATCAAAATCAACCATTTCTAATTCAAATAAATCTGCCGAGGTTTGACGACTACAAATCATCACAGTGCAACCTCTATATACCCTTCTAGCAATCACAGAATCTCCTATTGGAGTAGATACCGCAAGGGGTTTACTTATCAATTGAGGTTCAATGCCAAACTTATTAGCCACAAAGGGTGTAACATATGATAATGTAGATCCCGGATCAATCAACGCATATACATCATAAGAAAACACAGATAATATACCTGTAACAACATCTGGAGACGACTCGAGATCCTGTCGACCTACTAGAGAATATGTTCGATTTTGAGCACCACTCGAACTCGACCCTGCACCTCTACCTCTACCACGACCTGTCGACTGCTGAAAACCCCGTGCTGGAGGTCGAACTGATGAGGAAGAACCAGACACAGATCTAGTCGGTTGAGCCATACCATCACCTCCCCCGTTAGGACAATCCCTCATCATATGGCCAGGCTGTCCGCAAGAATAACACGCATCAGAACCTCGACGGCACAGTCCAAAGTGGGCCTTGCCGCACTGATCACAACGTGGTGTTGGGGGTTTCGTCTGACTAGTATCCCTGTGATGTTGCGATCCAGATGCCTGCGAACTCTGACCTGGACCAGAATAGGATCGATCATATCGAGGCCTCTGAAACTGTGGAGGAGCACTAGCTACAGATGGCGCCGAACTCCTCGAAGACTGGGGCCTGGCGCTGCCTCTTAAGTCATCAAAATACCTTGCAAATCTCGCCCTCTTATGCTGGCCCCTATCCTGCTCCCTATCTGCCCTCTGCTGGCGCTTACGATCCTCTAGGGTCTGAGCATAAGCTTGAATACGGGAAATATCCATGCCTTCTACCAAGGAGGCTGTCATACACTCATTTATCGGATGGGGTCCCAACCCGTTCACGAATAAATGCACCCTATCACACATCTCGGCCACCATATGGGGAGCATACCTTGCTAAAGAATCAAACTGCATGCTATACTCTCGCACACTTAAATTACCTTGTCTAAGGTTCAAGAACTTATCAGCTCTAGCTCGTCGTATCTCAACTGGCAAATAGTGACGAAGAAAGGCCTCAGAAAAATCCTTCCACACAGCTGGAGGAGCGTTCGGACCCCTGGATCTCTCCCAACTATCATACCAAAGAACCGCTAAATCCCGTAGCCGATAAGAAGCCAACTCTACTGCCTCTGTATCACTAACATGCATAACCCGTAGTGTACGATGAACCCGGTCAATAAAAGTCTGCGGATCCTCCTTGGGGTCTGATCCGGTAAACACTGGAGGGTCTAAATTAATAAAATCACGAACTCTTGTACTAACTGGTTTATCAGCAGCACCTGTATTCTGCCTCTGAGCCTGAGCAGCTACCAAGCTAGTCAATAACTGCAAAGCACTCTGCATATCCTCGTCTGTAGTGCCAGACGGAGGAGCTGGAGGTGTTGGGTGCCACCTAATATCCTCTGGAGGAGATGGAGTAGATGAGGTATGAGACGACATCTCACTCTGAGCCTCACTTTGGCCTGCTCTGGCTTGGGGCACCTGACTGGTACCCTCTCCTGCAGCTGTATCAAGCCGTCTACTAATTGTTTGTTTCCTAGTCAAAGGCATTGCTGAAAGAAAACAAGGTGAATATGTTACAACCCATATCCACACACGTTAGTTCATTCCATAAGTTAGATAACACAAATCCAAGAAGGAATTATCCTTGAGATGATAAGAAGTTAATCCGATTAATCTTAAGTGATACAAGGGTGCATAAGGGTGATTAACAAGTATTAGAAGTTAAATGAATCAAGGATGCTGTAACTCGTACTTTTTGGTAAGCCTATAGATGCTTAGTATACTTTGGAGGTCATGATTTAAGGTATTTGAATCATATAATATCCGTATCATAATTCTTGAAGTCAAACAAGTTATGAAACAAAAGTCGACGAAAGTTGTTGCAACTTAGGTTCATAGTTTCACCTAAACTTTAGGTCAAATGTTATTAAGTATTTCTCCCAATATACTTGGAATTACGGGGTGATCTACCCACCAAATTGAAGATCTATGAGTCTAGTTTCCAATGCATTAAACGGTTTAGCAACACGACATTAGAATAGAGAGATATAGACATTTTCGTGAGACTGCACAAGCTGCTAGGTGCAAGTAGGTGAGTCACCTACTTGGTTAAATGACGGCCCAAAAGATGGAATTTCGGGTCAGAAAAGCAGCCCATTAAAGGGCTTATCTTCTGCAATATGTCCCTCTTTATATTTCACAAATAACCAGACCTAAGACCCTGCAAAATTCCTCCCAAAAATTATCCACAAACCCTAATTGATTTTCCCTCTCTTTCAAGTTCAAATTGGGGGTAAACACTAGAGTTTGAAGAACCAAGTTAAAGGCTGAGTTATCCAACAACAAAGGTGAGTTTACTGATATATTTCATACATTTATTCTGCTGTAAATTCATGGTAATTCGTTATATACATGTAAGAACTCACGGGACGGTGATCGGAAGCCGTGAGTTCAAGTTATTCACTTGTAGCGGACTGTTTTGTGGACTGTTTTGTGTTGCTGTTGGGCTGCGTTTTGATTACTGTTTTGTGGAGTTTTGGAGGAGGCAGGGTGTGGAGAAACACCATATATATGTTGGGTTGTGGTCTGCTAGTTCTTCGTAACATTTTTGGGTCGTTTGATACGACTATAATGGCCGTCATATGTATGATGTGATTAGGTTGTGTGTGGACTGTTTTGGGAGGCTCAATATGTTTGTTATTGATGTTGTTTAGGCTGTTTGGTGATTGTTTTGAATGGTGTGAAGTCATATATATAGGGGAGGTGCTGTCCGTTTCATCACAAAATAGGTTGTGATTGGTACATAATAGTTGCGACACTTAAACGTTAACGATAGTGTCATTTCTCCTATTGTAGACTAAGGAGTCGTGAGGTTTGCATAGCTTGAGGTTGTGGCAGTATATACAAGGTATGTGTGGCTATCCCTTTCCTTCTTTTGCACGACTCCGATTGTACATAATGTAATGAACGAGCTTCCAAAGATACTCTATTCTTAGAAGCTAGCAGTACTTACATTGTTTCCCCTCTTATGGAACGATTGATGTTGATGTTGCTTCTCTTATTCTTATGTTATCAATCTTGTTGGTACTTCCTGATTCCTATAAGGTTCATAGTGAAGAGTTAGTCCTAATAAGGTATACATATGATACCGACCTTACGTCACTCCGAAAGGTCTACAAGGTGTTTCCATGAGTCGAGCATGCATTATATATATGTATCTATTTTACTCTACCGAGCTGCACTATAGTTGGCCGGGTACGGCACCTATTGTGCAACCACTGATCAGTTGGGTTTTACCGAGCTCCACGTGGCCGGGTACGATTCTACCGAGCCTTATAATGGCCGGGTACGTTTTTACCGAGCCTATTATGGCCGGGTACAACATGATGATGATGATGCCCACAGAGGTGTATGTTTTAAAAGATTATGTATTTATACACATGTATCATGCATTTCATGTCAGTAGCCCTCAGAGGTACTTAAATGTTACAGGTTGTATATTCTCTATCCCTGCTTACA
>JASVEL010011081.1:0-41952 GCA_032618575.1 Nicotiana noctiflora
TTGCTTCCTTTCTCCTTCATCGGATGCTGCTTGTAAGCCACTCTCGAATTTGAGATCTCAAAATTGTTTCTCTAGCAAGCTGATCTTGGCTCTATACTCATTTTCTTTGGCCACCCAATCTCTATGCTCCTTAGACTGCTCGGCCAATTCTTGAATGTGAGGCCTTTTCATTGGTCTATCATGCTCGACATCCCGACGATACCATGCAGCATACCTTGGCGACACCTCTCTCTGAGCTTGGTTTCCCACATAAGTGTCTACCTTTAAGCTTTGGCATTCATTCCAAATCTGTCGAATCTTTGCTTCTGGGAATTGTCCGTCCAGACTGATTTCTACTGCTTGTAAGCTGAGGTCCCCGCCTTTTGGTATAACCTGATATCTCCCAAGCTATCGTAATACCCTGTACGGTGCATAAGGTTGAATGCTTTTAAGACCCATGATCAAGAAATGTGACCCTTCCGTTGGCATGTATATCACCTCATCGAGGGGCAACTGCCCGTATGCCCAATCAATTTGGCTGGCCGTCAACGATCGCAAGTATGAAATCCAACTTTTTCCTCCTTTCGACAACTTAACTTCTTTTGTTCTCATATCAAACTGCATGTCTTCTCAGACGACCCATAACTCGAGAACGGAGGATGATGACACAAATGTTCTATCAACCAAATCTGGAGAATCAAATTGCAACCCACAAAGAAGTCATGCCCCGCTTTACAGGATGTGAGGGAACGGATGATATCAGCTATAATCATTGGCGCCAGTGTGTTATTATCTTGCACTAGAAGAGTACTGGCTACCCCAACGACCATTGTATCAATGTTTCCATCTTTCCTTGGGAATATGACTAATCCGATGAATGCCACTATAAAGGCAAATCACATATGCTTTTCCCACTTGACTCGGTTGGATTTACTGTAGAGCTTGTTCGTAGGGTCGTTGAATCCCCCGATATGACTATATCTACTGTAGATGAAACTTAAAGAAGAAAATCCATTAGCCATGTCTTCGTTATGGACGTTCCTGGCAATTTTCAGAGAATTGAGGAATTTGTGCACTGTTATCGCCCTCGGAGCCATCGGGTATTTTTCTTTTAGGGGAACCTTGTCTTTCCCGATATAGTAAGCAATTTCCTCTAAGGTAGGAGTGAGCTCGAAGTCTGAGAAGTGTAAAACATTATGTGCGGGATCCCAACAAGTGACAAGTGCCCGAATAATATCGCCACGGGAAATTATGTCCATCAATCCAGTAAGTTCCTTTAGATAGCGTTTGACCCAAGCTTTTCCTTCTTGACCCATATCATTCCACCATATTCTCAACTCCAAAGGGATTTTATTCATTAAGGTGAAGGGTTCATTTTGTACTTTGCTCATCCTGCACATTTATTAAAGGCGATTTTATTCAGAAAAGGAAAAATATTTTTTTCAAAAACAATTTTCATTTTTGAAAGAATTGGCCTTTTCAGGCTATTTATTTTGAAAGAAAAAGACATGATTTAGGAGTGGCCATTTTTGCCAAAATAGCCTTTCGGCGTCCTTTCGGAACATTCGGCTATTTCCAAAAACATCAATCACCTCGATTATTTGAAACTTAAATTCAATATATATTTTTTGGTCATTTTCTAAAAGGGTGGTTGGACCCGTCGAGGGTTGCCTACGTATCCCACCTAATGGCGAGAATCAAACCGGCGTAGTTCGGTCAGATTACGTGACTAATTATTTCAACAACATTGTTTCTCCTATTTTTTCAGATTTTTCTTTTCAAATTTCGACAACATTTTGCTAATATTTCAATATTTCTATTTCAGAATTTTCTCTTTCTTTTGCTTTTTTGAGAATTTTGCCGGTCCGCATAATGATCTAAGACAATTAAAATGCAACATATAATATGCTCGGCCTTTAATATTCCTTGTCACCAGTCCTAGACGGACCGAACCCCTGTGTTGAGTCCCCTAAGTCAGTTATGATGCAAATAATCATCCTAGACCTATGTTCAATATCTTATTGTTTCATATGGTACTAAACCGTGTACCCGAGTGGACAACTCAGATCGAGGAGTTGGCTACGTACCGAGTACCCGCGGGTTCTCTCGGCTTTGTCTTATCCTGCCTCTATTTCTTATTTTGGGTATAACTTAACAGAAAGGGGAGTCTCAACCAGTACGCACATCCCCGGAGGTAAAGAAGAAAAGGGTTTTTCTGCATAATTCTATATATACAATCCACGTAATATCAAAGCGATAAAACACGTAGCACGTTGATCAAAGCATATAATAAAGTCAAATACCATCAAGAACGACAATTCTAACGAGCTCGAATACTTAAACTGTCACGACCCCAATCCCGGTCGTGATGGCGCCCAACACAACTGCTAGGCAAGCCCGACCATTTATCCTCTCATCCCGAGCATGAAGCTCAAATCAATTACCTGGATACTATTATCAACAATAAAGCTAAACTGAATAACCACCCAAAGATTTAGGATCACGAGTCTAGAGCCTCTAAACATGATCGGATAACCATATCTAAACCAAATACTCAAGTATAAATAATTTATATACAAAGGAAAACTAGAATAAGAAGAGAAGCCAGGTCTTGCGAACGCCAGCAGCTACCTCAGCAACTCGGACAAATATTGATAAACGCTGGAGTGCTCGTCTATCCCTCATGTGTATCTGAATCTGCACACAAAAGTGCAGGGAGTAGGGGTGAGTACTAAGAACATAATGAGTAATAAATATATATAAGCAGCTGAAAGTAGGAAATCCACAGAATACCACAATATGAAGCTAAACTACAGTCCGATCCTCCTACGAACTAGCATCAACAGTACAATACAGCTACCACAGAATAATTCAACAGATAAAGATGCAATGCAATGCACATAACCGCTATGGCGTGTAGCACGATCCATTTAACGTCGACGGCGCTCACTGGAGGTGTGTACAGACTCCGGAGGGGCTACTACAGCCCAAGCGCAAATACGCTGCGGCGTGCAGCCCGATCCTCATATCAACAGCTGCGGCGTGCAGCCCGATCCATCCTCAGTCCACAACAAACGTATAAGTCACACAACAGCTCAATTTATTTATTACCAGGTTCCAGTTCATAAATTATGAAAATACTTTAACTTTTATATAATTTTTCCCAAAACAAGTGACTTAGCATTTCAATACAGTGATTTTAAACCAGGACTGAGATCAGTGATTAAGCAAGTATAGCTATCACATATATAGCTATCCCCTAGGGATACTACAGGTCCGCACAAGGCCCCAAACACGGCTTACCGCCCACAATTATTTCAAACATAGTATTTTTCAACCAGTAGTATCATATTATACGCATTCGGGATGAACTAAAGTCTCAATCCCCAGTCACAATCAATCCCGCACCTGCCACGGGGTGCGACCCACGCCCTACTAGCGTCACAATGTGCTAAGCCAGGGTTTTGAACCCTCAGGCTATCATATACACAAACTACTCACCTCTAGCCGGCCGAAGACTCGTCCGCGATGCCTTTTCCTTTTGAATTTGCCGCCTCGTGCGCAAAATCTAGTCAAACCACAACAATTATATCAAACATTGGTCAAAGAAACAAAACCCAATTCAATTTATTTGAAATGCGCGATAATACACCAAGTTGGTAAAACCCAAACCCCAGGCTCGCTTCTCAAAAAATTCTGAAATTCATACCAACATGTTCCTCGTCTCGCCACGAGTCCGTGCATATAAACTTTATCGAAATCGGACTCCGTTTGCCCATTCAAATCAATGATTTTCCGTAATTTAGGCCTAGGGCTAAATTCCCATTTAATGTTCCATTAACAGTGAAATACTCAACGATTCCATGATAAAATAACGTAATTAGGCCATAAAACTTACCTCCTTGATGTGACGAGAACAATGCCGCGAAAATCACCTCAATCGGAGCTCTAAAACTCAAGATGTGGCTAAAATACCAAATTTTTATTTTTTTCCGATTATTGTTCATTCGTCCAGCACTATTCACACGTGCGGGACACTATTCACGCGTGCCTGGTACTGTTCACGCTGCCAAAAAAAAATGCAACAGATATCCAAAATAATTGCAGCAACTTTTATTTTCGCTAAAATAGCTTTAACTCTGTCATACGAACTCGAAATTTGACGATTCTTTTTTCTATGACTCCGTAATTTCGATACGGATCCAGTGGTTCAAACAAAACTGAATTTGGATCTCATTTTCTCAGTGCAATATCAATTTCGCTCGTTAAACAATTAAATCACATTTCATGTCAAAAACCCAATCGCTGCTTGATGAAATTAAACCAAAATTTCCGGATCAGTCATATAATTCATTATTTAAATTCTCGAAGTCTCGAAATCAAATTTGGATCTCTAGAACTAAAAATAGACCTTTGGATCATTACATTTATGCTCAAAACGGCAAAAATCTTCCAAAAATGACCCGTTTGGCATCCGAAACACACCCGAGACCCTCGGGACCACAACCAAAAACTCAAACTCAACCTATTCAAACTTGCTCGGATCATAAAAACGCTACCTTAAACTTCAAAAATCACCAAAATCCTACAATTCGATTCAAACTTAAACTTAAACTTTCAAAATTCACATTCGATCAAAAACCCGACCAAACGATGTACGAATGACCTGACGATTTGCAGACATATCCAAAATCACCTAACGAAGCTACTGCAACTGTCGTAATTCCATTCCGGCTCCCGGATCAAAATATCACCTATCGATCGGATTACGCCAAAATTCCAACTTCGCCAAAATAGGCTAACTTCTTCACCGGACCTCCAAAATTACTTCCGATTGCGCTCCTAAGTCTTAAATCATCCCCCAAAACTAACTGAATCATCGGAATTCAGTTCCGAGCCCTCTAACTCATAAATCAACGTTGGGTTGACTTTTCCAACTTAAGCTTTCCTTAAAGAAATTAATTGTCTCATTTCCTACCAAAATCGATCCGAATTGACTCAAAGTTTGCACACAAGTCACATTCGACATTACGGACTTGCACCAACTTTCGAAATCGCATTCCGACCCCGAAATCAAAATTTTCACTTCCGGTCGAATTTTCTCTATAACTTCAAATTCCTATATTTAGCCAAATGACTTCAAAATGACCTCCGGACATCCGAATTTACTTCTGATCGCGTTCCCATCTCCAAAATCACCGTACGGATCTATTCCCAGACTCGGAATCCCAAATGGACATCGATAACTCTAAAATGCCTTCCAACCCAAATTTATGAAATTTTTCTAAAATACTAACTTTCACCATATACGCCGAAATGCTCACGGGTTATCAAAAACAAAATCCGGACATACGCCCAAGTTCAAAATCATCATACGAGCATGCTGGAACTTTTAGATCCCAATTCCGAGGTCATTTACTCAAAAATCCAATCCTAGTTCATTTCTTCAACTTTAAGCTTTCAACATGAGAATTTCCATTTAGATTTGACTCCAAACTTCCTGAATTTTAATTCTGACCATACACACAAGTCAATATACCTGAGATGAAGTTGTTCATGGCCTTAATCTGCTGAATGACGCGTCGAAGCTCAAAATGACCGGTCGGGTCATTACAATCTCCCCCACATAAACATACGTTCGTCCTCGAACGTGCTGAGAACTACAGTGATGTAGTCTCAAATAACTTGTTTAACACATCATGCACCTTCCCATGCTACCTCTACTTAGTTGAGCACATTAGCTATATAATCCTGTAGATATAATTCTTTATTCTAGTGAATAAGCCATTAGGCCAAATTCCAACACCCTAAATTTCCTGCCAAGTCTGTTTCCATCATTCGACCACCATATCAATCTCCACACGTTGTACCTAAACATTAATGCATAACTTTGTTGAATTTACACTTCGTATCACTTTACTCATATGACCACAATAACATTCTTTATTTACTGCAGTTGCCTACAATACCCAAATACCGATGGAAACCTCTTATTAGTTGAAGTCTTATTCCAACACTTTCATATACTGCCAACGATAAATAAAACACGAGCTAAACTGTAACAATTCCTCAAACCAACCATTTATGAAGCCATTTCTCTTTTGACTGATTTTACAACGGATTTTGGAGCCAAACCTCGATATTACCTTTCTATCTAGCTGAAATTATATATGTTCGCACTCATTAACAACTCCAACGATCATTTCGATTATAACACGCCACAGTGGTAATATGACACCTCCTCATCGGCCTAAGCCACGACGAGCAAAACACAGGCTCCAATAAGAAATGATCTGATCACACTCGAATCATGACAACTGACTCACACAAAAGAGCTGTAATTCAAATTCCTCAATTCCATCACAACACATAACTGAGATCTCATCTCACATCATAGAATTAGAGTACCTGAATTCTCCTCGAAAGGTCATAACTTTATGTGGCCTTACCACGGCTCATGATTCCATCCAAACACTATTACTCCTGAAGCACCTCAAGTCACCATGCTCAAAAGAGTCATCCACGCACAGATTTATGCCCGAACTCAAGCAATCAATCTCACTCACGGTGGAACAAATTAATATACGCCACCAAATCTTGTAAGGACATAACCAATGCGCCATTCGCCGAGCGACATCCAACACTGACTTTTCCTGAGAGACTAGGAAATATAGTACGCAAGGTAACCTATAGAAAAAATAAACTATGCTCCATATTACACGGTTGCGGCGTGCAACCAGCTCAAAATGACATACCCGTGGCGGCGTGCCACCCGATCCAGATACCATACTTGTGGCAGCGTGCCTCCCGATCCAAATAACCCGTGGTGGCGTGCCACCCGATCCATGCAAAACTCTTGCAAAAAGAAATACACACCGAGTCAAATTACTCATTACAATAAACATATATATATATAGCCATAAGCTCGGCCACACGAAACACATCCTACAAAGTTCCCCAATACCAGAACTGAATCAATAGTAGAAACCTCTGCATTGATATCTGCCACGAAGGCCCAATTGACAAAGCAATACCTACCAGCCATCCGCTAGTCCTGGATACAACTACCTTGCTAGAGCATACTCCGATGCACTCTGCTAAGCAATTTGTGCCATTTCCGACATAGTCCATATCACGTTAGTCTAGACGACCTGACTTATAACAACCAGTCTGCAATCAGGTATCATAACCCAAATTCATCATATCAAGCTAAGAGAGAGCCACTAGGGCTTCCATTTTCCAATGATCGCTAAATGGTACCGATACACACTATATGCAACCACTGCATAGGCGGATTACGAGAATTTCTAGTCTCTATCACATATATAGCACATGAATCACTATGCCTGGTTTCCACACTCCACACTGTATGAATACATAACACACATCAAGCATCCAATCATACCACGAAAATCATTCAGAAATTTTTTTTCCTATGCCATCAACAATTCAATCATCACCATCGATCCAACAAATAATACCACCATACCACTAGATATTATCCGTTTACAGCACCTTGTCCCTTTTTGACCATATACATTGACAAATCACTAGAATAGTAGTATCATTTTTCCTTAATCACCAGAAAGATCGATTCTTAAATCACCTACAGCTGCCCGCGCTGCTCCATAATTTTAATGACTTCCCGTATATTATGAACTGATCTTAAAGCCTTGAACATGCCATTATCAACTTTCCATAACACATCGCATATACCATACCACATTAAGATAACATGGAACTTTTATCCCTTTCCTATGCCGCAAACATCGACGCACTTAAGTAGTCACGGACCTTCATGATCCCATATAGAAGAAAAGTCATTACACATTCCATGCTTCTCATACCAACAGGAATATACTCACTTTCAAACCACGGTAGAACACATCACAAACCCTTTCTCCCAATTCATTGCGTAAGTTTAACTGCCAGGACTGAGTCCTTTTACCCACATCGAGCTATGCAACTGCCAGCACTCAAGAGCCTTGTTGCACAATATCTGCAAGTCTCATTACTTCGTACACATACCGGGAGTTAATCATATCCTTATTATACCATTTCAGTTTGTTAACAAGTTGCTCTATTTACTCAATTTCCTTTCTGAATCCTCTTTAACTTAGTATTAGCCTTTACTGTAGCATTACATTATCTCAACTCATGTTACCACATGAGACTCAGACACAAGACTACACGGTCTAAGGCTCACAGGCTGCCGAATACTCTCTCAATGTTTCCCAAAAGTATCACATTCTACAATACTTTATTTTGAAGAACTTCTTGCGATTTTTGAATTCGTTATCATTACTCTCCAATATAGATACATAGAATCTCATCATTCACATATCATTACACAAGTCTTAATCCCTTCTAACAAAACCACCGTCTTTAGCCACATACACAATCTTAAGACACCTTATCGTTACAAGCAAAATCTTGAACACCGCAGGACTATTCTCGGGCATCATTCACCCTTATTCAATTATCATTCAACTGTCTTATTGGACAGAACCACTCGTGCCTTGTTAGAACTCTCACACCAGCAGAACATGATTACATACAGATGCACTTAGCTATCTTTCTTTTCTATACACCGAACATTCTTTACCAACAGCAGTTCAAATCATCCTAGGATTTTTTTTTCACATCTACGAAGCACCATAACCTTTATCAGAATTTTCCCAACATACTTAGAAATAGAACCAACATAGCACACAACAGTGCAATCAATTAATCAATAACAACCTCCCCAACTTAACTCGGAGCCATACATCAAAACACTTTTAGCCTCTCATAACATTCTTTACTCAAATGATGCCACAATGTTATGGTGAGATTAAACTCAAGTCATTTACAAGCTTGACAAAGACTCGAATCATCAGAGACCTTAACCCTTCTGCAATTCTTGCATTTATACATACACCACAGTTAAGCCTACTCTCTTTAGGTGACAAAAGTCTTTTCTAAGTCCCAAATTTTTCAAAAATTTCGGCAGAGTTTCCTTTTTAAATTGACCTATCCACCTGCCAGAGAATCACCAAACCATTCTAACAATACATCCACAACTCAACAAGACATCACAATGTATTTCAACAATATTAAATCTCAATACTATACGAATCATATTATCACAATTTATACCTGAACCTGCGCTACACCTGCTCGCATCATAACACATATCAAATACCCTTCAATTACACATCTGAATCCACCCACCTACATCTAGTATTTCAGTACAACACCTTCCACCAGGATATACATAGCATAATCACTTTAGTCTTCTTGAGTCTAAACTCGTTTTACTACATGTAAGGCACTTTACCTTCCAACTAAAAGATATGGTAAATATTCACCATGCCCATAGCTCGGGGCTACACAACAAATCAAAATAAGGATCTAACACCTGACAGATCGTACATTATTAAGCTGCCATTTTCACGGTTAGGGACAATACCGGTCATATAAGTTCCATAATACCAGCTCACAAAATCAGCACCTTGGTGCTCATGTCATAGACAAAGATCTGGCCTCAAGTCCTCCCGACTGGACCAACATGAACTCACGAAGATTATATCTCGCCCCTCGATCAGGAAATCACAAGCCATCAAGACAATCATATTACTGAGCGCACGATGCGTACACAGGCGTGTGGAAGGAATTTCAAAGATTATATCTCAAGCTGAATCAAGTACGCACGACAAGAATTTCAAGAAATGTGAAGTGTTTCCTAAAGGTTCGCAGCCTCCCGAGGATAAATACAGGCGTCCCCATACCGATCCACGAGACTCTACCAACCGGTTCATGACTCATGGGGCCTAGTAACCTAGGCTCTAATACCAACTTGTCACGACCCCAATACCGGTCGTGATGGCGCCCAACACAACTGCTAGGCAAGCCCGACCATTTACCCTCTCATCCCGAGCATGAAGCTCAAATCAATTACCTGGATATTATTATCACAACAAAGCTAAATTGAATAACCACCCAAAGATCTAGGGTCACGAGTCTAGAGCCTCTAAACATGATCGGATAACCATATCTAAACCAAATACTCAAGTATGAATAATTTATATACAAAGGAAAACTGGAATAAGAAAAGAAGCCAGGTCCTACGAACGCCAGCAGCTACCTCAGCAACTCGGATAAATATTGATAAAAGCTGGAGTGCTCGTCTATCCCTCCTATGTACCTGAATCTACACACAAAAGTGCAGGGAGTAGGGGTGAGTACTAAGTACTCAGTGAGTAATAAATATATTTAAGCAGCTGAAAGTAGGAAATCCACAGAATACCACAATATAAAGCTAAACTATAGTCCGATCCTCCTACGAACTAGCATCAATAGTACAATACAGCTACCACAGAATAATTTAACAGACAAAAATGCAATGCAATGCACATAACCACTACGGCGTGTAGCACGATCCATTTAACATCGACGGCGCTCACTCGGGGTGTGTACAGACTCCGGAGGGGCTCCTACAGCCCAAGTGCAAATACCGCTGCGGCGTGCAGCCTGATCCTCATATCAACCACTGCGGCGTGCAGCCCGATCCATCCTCAGTCCACAACAAACGTATAAGTCACACAACAGCTCAATTTATTTATTACCAGGTTCCAGTTCATAAATTATAAAAATACTTTAACTTTTATATTATTTTTCCCAAAACAGGTGACTTAGCATTTCAATACGGTGATTTTAAACCAGGACTGAGATCAGTGATTAAGCAAGTATAGCTATCACATATATAGTTATCCCCTAGGGATACTACAGGTCGGAACAAGGCCCCAAACACGGCTTACGGCCCACAATTATTTCAAACATAGTATTTTTCAACCACTAGTATCATATTATACGCATTAGGGATGAACTAAAGTCTCAATCCCCAGTCACAATCAATCCCGCACCTGCCACGGGGTGCGAGCCACGCCCTACTAGCGTCACAATGTGCTAAGCTGGGGTTTTGAACCCTCAGGCTACCATATACACAAACTACTCACCTCTAGCCGGCCGAAGACTCGTCCGCGATGCCTTTTCCTTTTGAATTTGCCGCCTCGTGCGTAAAATATAGTCAAACCACAACAATTATATCAAACACGGGTCAAAGAAACATAACCCAATTCAATTTATTCGAAATACGCGATAATATACCAAGTTGGTAAAACACGAACCCCAGGCCCGCTTCTCAAAAAATTCCAAAATTCATACCAACACATTCCTCATCTCGCCACGAGTCCGTGCATATAAAATTTATCGAAATCGGGCTCCGTTTGCCCATCCAAATCAATGATTTCCCGTAATTTAGGCCTAGGGCTAAAATCCCCCTTTAATCTTCCATTAACAGTGAAATACTCAAGGATTCCATGATAAAATAACGTAATTAGGCCATAAAACTTACCTCCTTGATGAGACCAGAACAACGCCGCGAAAATCACCTCAATCGGAGCTCTAAAACTCAAGATGTGGCTAAAATACCAAATTTTTATTTTTTTTCGATTACTGTTCATGCGTCCAGCACTATTCAAATGTGCGGGACACTGTTCACGCGTGCCTGGTACTGTTCACGCTGCCAAAAAAATGCAACCGCTATCCAAAATAATTGCAGCAACTTTTATTTTCGCTAAAATAGCTTTAACTCCGTCATACGAACTCGAAATTTGACGATTCATTTTTCTATGGCTCCGTAATTTCGATACGGATCCAGTGGTTCAAACAAAACTGAATTTGGATCTCATTTGCTCAGTGCAACATTAATTTCGCTCGTTAAACAATTAAATCACATTTCGCGTCAAAAACCCAATCGCGGCTTGATGAAATTAAACCAAAATTTCCGGATCAGTCATATAATTCATTATTTAAATTCTCGAAGTCTCGAAATCAAATTTGGATCTCTAGAACTAAAAATAGACCTTTGGATCATTACATTTATGCTCAAAACGGCAAAAATGTTCCAAAAATGACCCGTTTGGCATCCGAAACACACCCGAGACCCTCGGGACCACAACCAAAAACTCAAACTCAACCTAATACTTCATTCAAACCTGCTTAGATCATAAAAACGCTACCTTAAACTTCAAAAATCACCAAAATCCTACAATTCGATTCAAACTTAAACTTAAACTTTCAAAATTCACATTCGATCAAAAACCCGACCAAACGATGTCCGAATGACCTGAAGATTTGCAGACATATCCAAAATAACCTAACGAAGCTACTGCAACTGTCGTAATTCCATTCCGACTCCCGGATCAAAATATCACCTATCGATCGGATTACGCCAAAATTCCAACTTCGCCAAAATAGGCTAACTTCTTCACCGGACCTCCAAAATTACTTCCGATTGCGCTCCTAAGTCTTAAATCATCCCCCAAAACTAACCAAATCATCGGAATTCAGTTCCGAGCCCTCTAACTCATAAGTCAACATTGGGTTGACTTTTCCAACTTAAGCTTTCCTTAAAGAAATTAATTATCTCATTTCCTACCAAAATCGATCCGAATTGAGTCAAAGTTTGCACACAAGTCACATTCGACATTACGGACTTGCACCATCTTTCGGAATCGCATTCCGACCCCGATATCAAAATTTTCATTTCCGGTCGAATTTTCTCAGAAACCTTCAAATTCCTATATTTAGCCAAATGACTTCAAAATGACCTCCGGACATCCGAATTCACTTCTGATCGCGTTCCCAACTCCAAAATCACTGTACGGATCTATTCCCAGACTCGGAATCCCAAATGGACATCGATAACTCTAAAATGCCTTCCAACCCAAATTTATAAAATTTTTCTAAAATACTAACTTTCACCATATACGCCGAAATACTCACGGGTTATCAAAAACCAAATCCGGACATACGCCCAATTCTGAGGTCATTTACTCAAAATTCGAATCCTAGTTCATTTCTTCAACTTTAAGCTTCCAACATGAGAATTTCCATTTAGATTTGACTCCATACTTCCTGAATTTTAATTCTGACCATACACACAAGTCAATATACCTGAGATGAAGCTCGCTTCTGGGAAACCATGGCTGCAGAAGCAAAAGAAGTGTCACGACCCAAACCGGAGGACCATGACTAGCACCCGACCATACTTGCCGAGCACCAACGTACATTTTATCTAACCTTCTTTATTATCTTTTAGGCTGACGAGACCAATATAAATGGTAGACATGGATCATGAACAACCAACAATAAAATATGATTGCATGAACCTACATAACATGGGATGACCAGACAATCAAGAAACTATATACATATGGTACAAGCTACCACGCTAAAATGAAAGACTATACAATAAAAACCAGCCGACAAGGCATACCAAACTATACATGAGTCGACACTTGTCTATGAGCCTCTAAAGGAACATAAGTGCTGCAACATAGCCGGAACAGGGCCCCGACATACCCATAATGTCTATAACAAAAATGCATACCAAGACCAAGGCAAGTCCGGAGAAGGGATCTCGCCAATCACCGCTGAACTGGACAACCTACTGTGATGGGGGAGCTACACCTGCCTGTCTATCAGGACCTGCAGCACGACATGCAGCGTCCACAAATAAAAGGACGTCGGTACGAATAAAGTACTGAGTATGTAAGGCAGAGAACCATAAATATGAACAACAATGTGAGCAGGGATAGAGAATATACAACCTGTAACATCTGAGTACCTCTGAGGGCTACAGACATGAAATACATGATACATATGTATAAATACATAATCTTTTAAAACATACGCCTTTGTGGGCATCATCATCATCATATCGTACTCGGCCGTAATAGGCTCGGTAAAAACATACCCGGCCATTATAAGGCTCGATAGAATCGTACCCGGCCACGTGGAGCTCGCTAAAACCCAACTGATCAGTGGTTGCACAATAGGTGCCGTACCCGGCCGACTATAGTGCGGCTCGGTAGAGTAAAATAGATACATATATATAATGCATGTTCGACTCCTGGAAACACCTTGTAGACCATCCGGGTCTTGACAGGTATCCTATGTACAACTTATTAGGACTAACTCTTCACTATGAACCTTATAGGAATCGGGAAGTACCAACAAGATTGATAACATAAGAATAAGAGAAGCAACATCAACATCAATCGTTCCATAAGAGGGGAAACAATGTAAGTACTACTTAGCTTCTAAGAATAGAGTATCTTTGGAAGCTCGTTCATTACATTATGTACAATCGGAGTCGTGCAAAAGAAGGAAAGGGATAGCCACACATACCTTGTATATACTGCCACAACCTCAAGCTATGCAAACGTCACGACTCCTTAGTCTACAATAGGAGAAATGACACTATCGTTAACGTTTAAGCGTCGCAACTATTATGTACCAACCACAACCTATTTTGTGATGAAACGGACAGCACCTCCCCTATATATATGACTTCACACCATTCCAAACAATAACCAAACAGCCTAAACAACATCAATAATAAACATATTGAGCCTCCCAAAACAGTCCACACACAACCTAATTACATCATACATATGACGACCACTATAGTCGTATCAAACGACCCAAAACTATTACGAAGAACTAGCAGACCACAACCCAACATATATATGGTGTTTCTCCACACCCTGACTCCTCCAAAACTCCACAAAACAGTAATATAAAACGCAGCCCAACAGCAACACAAAACAGTCCACAAAACAGTCCGCTATAAGTGAATAACTTGAACTCACGGCTTCCGATCACCGTCCCGTGAGTTCTTACATGTATATAACGAATTACCATGAATTCACTGCAGAATAAATGTATGAAATATAGCAGTAAACTCACCTTTGTTGTTGGATAACTCAGCCTTTAACTTGGTTCTTCAAACTCTAGTGTTTACCCCCAATTTGAACTTGAAAGAGAGGAAAAATCAATTAGGGTTTGTGGATAATTTTTGGGAGGAATTTTGCAGGGTCTTAGGTCTGCTTATTTGTGAAATATAAAGAGGTATATATTGCAGAAGATAAGCCTTTTAATGGGCTGCTTTTCTGACCCGAAATTCCCTCTTTTGGGCCGACATTTAACCAAGTAGGTGACTCACCTACTTGCACCTAGCAGCTTGTGCAGTCTCACGAAAATGTCTACATCTCTCTATTCCAATGTCGTATTGCTAACCCTTTTAATGCGTTGGAAACTAGACTCATAGATCTTCCATTTGGTGGGTATATCACCCCGTAATTCCAAGTATATTGGGAGAAAGACTTAATAACATTTGACCTAAAGTTTAGGTAAAACTATGAACCTAAGTTGCAACAACTTTTGTCGACTTTTGTTTCATAAATCGTTTGACTTCAAGACTTATGATACGGATATTATATGATTCAAATACCTTAAATCATGACCTCCTAAGTATACTAAGCATCTATAGGTTTACCCAAAAGTACGAGTTATAGCATCCTTGATTCGTTTAACTTCTAATACTTGTTAATCACCCTTATGCACCCTTGTATCACTTAAGATTAATCGGATTAACTTCTTATCATCTCAAGGATAATTCCTTCTTGGATTTGTGTTATCTAACTTATGGAATGAACTAATGTGTGTGGTTATGGGTGGTAACACCCTCCCCCCCTTAGGAACATTCGTCCTCGAATGTAAGGGTTTATGGGGAGTCCAAATTGTCGTGGATTCCAACGGAAATATTTGGTGAATTTTCCCCTATAAAATGGTCACTAGCAAGATTTGCAAGCAGTGAAGCTCAAAGTATGACCACACAAGGCTACACAAAGCATTATGGACATGGACATTATTTACATATCACCACTTTGTATTAAGGAAGAGAGTTCTCGAGTTATTGCTTACCTCATAAAGCCATTTCACCTTTATAATGTATCTTGCGTTCCACCAACATCCTTGTTATCATCATTCTGGAATAGGTAAGGGTATTTAGACTTCATCTATTCTTCCGCTTCCCAAGTCATTTCTTTCATATTCTTGTTCCTCCACAATACTTTGACGGAAGCTACATCTTTTGTTCTCAGATTGCGGACTTGTCGATCTAATATGGCCACTGGCACTTCTTCATATGATAGATCCTCTATAACTTGAACATCTTGGATAGGGACAACTCGAGAAGGGTCACCAATACATTTCCTCAACATAGATACATGGAATACCGGGTGGACAAATTCTAATTCGGATGGCAATTCTAACTCATAAGCAACTTGTCCAATTCGTTGAAGAATTTTATACGGACCGATATACCTTGGACTCAGCTTACCTTTCTTCCCAAAACGCATAACACCCTTCATTGGTGAGATCCTCAGGAAAACCCAATCACCAACCTCAAACTCTAGATCACGACGTCGAACATCAGAATAAGACTTTTGCCTGCTTTGTGCCGTCCTCAATCGTTCCTGTATCACTTTCACCTTCTCAAGTGGCTTGGTGAATCAAATCTGGCCCATATAATTCTGTTTCACCAACTCCGAACGATCCAACTGGTGATCTACATCTCCTCCCATATAGTGCCTCATATGGGGCCATTTTAATACTGGAATGGTAGCTATTATTGTTGGAAAATTCTATGAGTGGAAGATGGTCATCCCAATTTCCCTTAAAATCTAGAACACATGCTCGTAGCATATCTTCCAATGTCCGAATGGTACGTTCAGCCTGTCCGTCAGTCTGCGGATGAAATGCAGTGCTGAGATTCACCTGTGTGCCTAAACCTTTCTGAAAAGACCTCCAAAAGTTAGCCGTAAATTGAGCTCCTCGATCCGATATAATAGATACCGGCACACCATGAAGCCTAACAATCTCCTTGATATACAACTTCGCATAATCTTCGGCCGAGTAAGTTGTCTTAACTGGCAGAAAATGAGCACATTTTGTAAGTCGATCAACTATCGCCCAGATAGAGTCAAACTTATGATAAGATCGAGGTAATCCAATAACGAAGTCCATATTAATCACCTCCCATTTCCAGGTCGGAATTTCTATATTCTGAAGCAATCCATCGGGTTTCTGATGTTCTATCTTTACTTGTTGACAATTGGGACACTGGGCTACAAATTCTGCAATAGACTTTTTCATGTTATCCCACCAATACTGCTCCTTGACATCATGATACATCTTTGTTGAGCCAGGATGGATGGAATATCGAGATTGATGAATTTCATTCATAATCTTTTCTCGCAACCCTGCTACATTCGGCACACATAATCGGCCCTGGTATCTCAGTGCCCCATCTCCTCCGATCTCAAAAGCCGTAATTTTACACTGCTGAATGTTCTCTCTCAATCGTAGTAAGATAGGATCTTCATATTGCCGTGCTTTTACCTCGGCTACCAAAGATGATTCTAATGTATTCTGTACAGTAACACTTCCGTCATCAGAGTCTAACAATCTGATTCTCATATTGGCTAGCTGATGAAGTTCTTTAGTCAACCCCCATCTACCTGTATCAATATGTACTAAGCTTCCCATTGACTTACGGCTGAGAGCATCTGCCACAACATTGGCTTTACCGGGATGATACAATATCTCGACGTCGTAGTCTTTCAGTAATTCAAGCCACCTACGCTGCCTCAAATTCAACTCTTTCTGCTTGAAGATGTATTGTAGACTCTTGTGATCTGTGTAGATGTCAACATGGACGCCGTATAAGTAGTGCCGCCATATCTTCAAAGCATATATTACTGCAACCAATTCCAAATCATGGGTTGGATAATTCTTTTCATGCTTCTTCAATTGTCTTGATGCATATGAAATCACCTTCCCATGCGGCATCAACACGCACCCCAAACCTATACCTAAGGCATCACAATATACCACATATCCTTCTGTTCCTTCAGGGAGAGTGAGCACCGGTGCAGATGTCAATCGATCCTTCAGCTCCCGAAAACTACGTTCACAAGTGTTAGACCACTGGAACTTGGTAGCTTTCTGTGTTAACTTAGTCAATGGTGCTGATATAGAGGAAAACCCTTCTACAAACTGCCTATAATATCCTGCTAGCCCCAGGAAGCTACGAACTGCTGATGGTGTTGTAGGTCTCGGCCAATTCTTTACTGCATCAATCTTCTGAGTGTCGACACTAATACCCTCGTTAGATATCACATGGCCAAGGAATGCTATTGAGTTCAGCTAGAATTCACATTTGGCGAGCATAGCATATAACTTATGATCCTGAAGCATCTGTAATACTATCTGCAAGTGGCTCGCATGTTCCTCCTCCGAACGAGAATACACCAGAATGTAATCAATGAATACAATCACGAACACATCGAGATAGGGCCTGAATAGAGTATTCATGAGATCCATAAAAGCTGCCGGGGCATTTGTTAGCCCGAACGACATCACCAAGAACTCAAAGTGCCCATATCTTGTCCGAAAGGCCGTCTTTGGAATATCCTTCTCCTTAACCCTCACCTGATGATATCCTGAACGTAAGTCAATCTTGGAGAAATACTTGGCACCATGGAGTTGGTCAAAGAGGTCGTCAATTCTTGGAAGTGGATACTTGTTCTTTATAGTAAACTTATTCAACTGCCGATAGTCGATACACATCCGTAATGACCCATCTTTCTTCCGCACGAATAGGACTGGCGCACCCCAAGGTGAAGTGCTAGGTCTAATGAAGCCCTTATCCAGCAAGTCCTTTAACTGCGCCTTCAACTCTCGCAGCTCTGCCGGGGCCATTCTATATGGAGGGATAGAGATCGGTTGAGTGTCAGGCAACACATCAATGCTAAACTCAATCTCCCTTTCTGGAGGAAGGCCTGGGAGTTCATTTGGGAAAACATCTGGAAATTCATTGACCAATGGGATAGATTGTAGAGTAGGCAGCTTCACCTCTGCATCCCTAACGCGAACAAGATGATAAATGTAACCTTTTGAGATCATTTTCCTTGCCTTAAGATAGGAAATAAACCTACCTTTCGATGTAGCAATGCTCCCCTTCCATTCAATGACGGGTTCACCAGGAAATTGAAACTTAACCATCTTCATACGACAGTCAACATTTGCATAGCATGAGGCCAACCAGTCCATTCCCAGTATCACATCAAAATCAACCATTTCTAACTCAAATAAATCTGCCGAGGTTTGACGACTACAAATCATCACAGTGCAACCTCTATATACCCTTCTAGCAATCACAGAATCTCCTATTGGAGTAGATACCGCAAGGGGTTTACTTATCAATTCGGGTTCAATGCCAAACTTATTAGCCACAAAGGGTGTAACATATGATAATGTAGATCCCGGATCAATCAACGCATATAAATCATAAGAAAACACAGATAATATACCTGTAACAACATCTGGAGACGACTCGAGATCCTGTCGACCTACTAGAGCATATGTTCGATTTTGAGCACCACTCGAACTCGGTCCTGCACCTCTACCTCTACCACGACCTGTCGACTGCTGAAAACCCCGTGCTGGAGGTCGAACTGATGAGGAAGAACCAGACACAGATCTAGTCGGTTGAGCCATACCATTACCTCCCCTGTTAGGACAATCCCTCATCATATGGCCGGGCTGTCCGCAAGAATAACACGCATCAGAACCTCGACGGCACAGTCCAAAGTGGGCCTTGCCGCACTAATCACAACGTGGTATTGGGGGTTTCGTCAAACTAGTATCCCTGTGATGTTGCGATTCAGATGCCTGCGAACTCTGACCTAGACCAGAATAGGATTGATCATATCGAGGCCTCTGAAACTGTGGAGGAGCACTAGCTACGGATGGCGCCGAACTCCTCAAAGACTAGAGCCTGGCGCTGCCTTTAAAGTCATCAGAATACCTTGCAAATCTTGCCCTCTTATGCTAGCCCTTATCCTGCTCCCTATCTGCCCTCTGCTGGCGCTTACGATCCTCTACGATCTGGAGCATAAGCTTGAATACGGGAAATATCCATGCCTTCTACCAAGGAGGCTGTCATACACTCATTAATCGGATGGGGTCCCAACCCGTTCACGAACAAATGCACCCTATCACTCATCTCGGCCACCATATGGGGAGCATACCTTGCTAAAGAATCAAACTGCATACTATACTCTCGCACACTCATATTACCTTGTCTAAGGTTCAAGAACTTATCAGCTCTAGCTCGTCGTATCTCAACTGGTAAATAGTGACGAAGAAAGGCCTCAGAAAAATCCTTCCACACAGCTGGAGGAGCATTCGGACCCCTGGATCTCTCCCAACTATCATACCAAAGAACCGCCTAAATCTCGTAGCCGATAAGAAGCCAATTCTACTGCCTCTGTATCACTAACATGCATAACCCATAGTGTACGATGAACCTGGTCAATAAAAGTCTGCGGATCCTCCTTGGGGTCTGATCCGGTAAACACTGGAGGGTCTAAATTAATAAAATCACGAACTCTCGTACTAACTGGTTTATCAGCAGCACCTGTATTCTGCCTCTAAGCCTGAGCGGCTACCAAGCTAGTCAATAATTGCAAAGCACTCCGCATATCCTGGTCTGTAGTGCCAGACGGAGGAGCTGGAGGTCCTGGGTGCCTCCTAATATCCTTTGGAGAAGACGGAGTAGATGAGGTATGAGACGGCATCTCACTCTGAGCCTCACTTTGGCCTGCTCTGGCTTGGGGCACCTGACTGCTACCCTCTCCCGCAGCTGTATCAAGCCGTCTACTAATTGTTCGCTTCCTAGTTGAAGGCATCGCTGAAAGTAAACAAGGTGAATATTAGAGACGAACACTTACGACTCAACTATATGCACGATCTAATTCAGGAAGAAGGTAACAACCCTAGATGTCATGTAGCCTCCCGATTATAAATGTGGCGCGCTACACATCCATAATCAAGACTCTACTAGACATGGCTCATAGACAATCCCTAGGACGGACTTGCTCTGATACCAAGTTTGTCACGACCCAAACAGGAGGACCATGACTAGCACCCGACCATACTTGCCGAGCACCAACGTACATTTTATCTAACCTTCTTTATTATCTTTTAGGCTGACGAGGCCAATATAAATGGTAGACATGGATCATGAACAACCAACAATAAAATATGATTGCATGAACCTACATAACATGGGATGACCAGACAATCAAGAAACTATATACATATGGTACAAGCTACCACGCTAAAATGAAAGACTATACAATAAAAACCAGCCGACAAGGCATACCAAACTATACATGAGTCGACACTTGTCTATGAGCCTCTAAAGGAACATAAGTGCTGCAACATAGCCGGAACAGGGCTCCGACATACCCATAATGTCTATAACAAAAATGCATACCAAGACCAAGGCAAGTCGGAGAAGGGATCTCGCCAATCACCGCTGAATTGGACAACCTACTGTGATGGGGGAGCTGCACCTGCCTGTCTATCAGGACCTGCAGCACGACATGCAGCGTCCACAAATAAAAGGACGTCAGTACGAATAAAGTACTGAGTATGTAAGGCAGAGAACCATAAATATGAACAACAATGTGAGCAGGGATAGAGAATATACAACTTGTAACATCTGAGTACCTCTGAGGGCTACTGACATGAAATGCATAATACATATATATAAATACATAATCTTTTAAAACATACGCCTCTGTGGGCATCATCATCATCATATCGTACCCGGCCGTAATAGGCTCGGTAAAAACATACCCGGCCATTATAAGGCTCGGTAGAATCGTACCCGGCCACGTGGAGCTCGGTAAAACCCAACGGATCAGTGGTTGCACAATAGGTGCCGTACCCGGCCGACTATAGCGCGGCTCGGTAGAGTAAAATAGATACATATATATAATGCATGTTCGACTCCTGGAAACACCTTGTAGACCTTTCGGAGTGACGTAAGGTCGGTATCCTATGTACAACTTATTAGGACTAACTCTTCACTATGAACCTTATAGGAATCGTGAAGTACCAACAAGATTGATAACATAAGAATAAGAGAAGCAACATCAACATCAATCGTTCCATAAGAGGGGAAACAATGTAAGTACTGCTTAGCTTCTAAGAATAGAGTATCTTTGGAAGCTCGTTCATTACATTATGTACAATCGGAGTCATGCAAAAGAAGGAAAGGGATAGCCACACATACCTTGTATATACTGCCACAACCTCAAGCTATGCAAACGTCACGACTCCTTAGTCTACAATAGGAGAAATGACACTATCGTTAACGTTTAAGCGTCGCAACTATTATGTACCAACCACAACCTATTTTGTGATGAAACGGACAGCACCTCCCCTATATATATGACTTCACACCGTTCCAAACAATCACCAAACAGCCTAAACAATATCAATAATAAACATATTGAGCCTCCCAAAACAGTCCACACACAACCTAATTGCATCATACATATGACGACCACTATAGTCGTATCAAACGACCCAAAACTATTACGAAGAACTAGCAGACCACAACCCAACATATATATGGTGTTTCTCCACACCCTGACTCCTCCAAAACTCCACAAAACAGTAATATAAAATGCAGCCCAACAGCAACACAAAACAGTCCACAAAACAGTCCGCTATAAGTGAATAACTTGAACTCACGGCTTCCGATCACCGTCCCGTGAGTTCTTACATGTATATAACGAATTACCATGAATTCATAGCTGAATAAATGTATGAAATATAGCAGTAAACTCACCTTTGTTGTTGGATAACTCAGCCTTTAACTTGGTTCTTCAAACTCAAGTGTTTACCCCCAATTTGAACTTGAAAGAGAGGAAAAATCAATTAGGGTTTGTGGATAATTTTTGGGAGGAATTTTGCAGGGTCTTAGGTCTGGCTATTTGTGAAATATAAAGAGGTATATATTACAGAAGATAAGCCTTTTAATGGCTGCTTTTCTGACCCGAAATTCCCTCTTTTGGGCCGACATTTAACCAAGTAGGTGACTCACCTACTTGCACCTAGCAGCTTGTGCAGTCTCACGAAAACGTCTACATCTCTCTATTCCAATGTCGTATTGCTAAACCGTTTAATGCGTTGGAAACTAGACTCATAGATCTTCAATTTGGTGGGTAGATCACCCCGTAATTCCAAGTATATTGGGAGAAAGACTTAATAACATTTGACCTAAAGTTTAGATAAAACTATGAACCTAAGTTGCAACAACTTTTGTCGACTTTTGTTTCATAACTCGTTTGACTTCAAGACTTATGATACGGATATTATATGATTCAAATACCTTAAATCATGACCTCCTAAGTATACTAAGCATCTATAGGTTTACCCAAAAGTACGAGTTATAGCATCCTTGATTCGTTTAACTTCTAATACTTGTTAATCACCCTTATGCACCCTTGTATCACTTAAGATAAATCGGATTAACTTCTTATCATCTCAAGGATAATTCCTTCTTGGATTTGTGTTATCTAACTTATGGAATGAACTAATGTGTGTGGTTATGGGTGGTAACACACGACCGGTCGGGTCGTTACATAAACCCTGAACCGAAGTTCTGGGTTCTATCACACCTCCCTTTTTACTACCTTTTTTAATTTTCCCCGGATAGGAGAATAAGGTATACCTCAATATTATAAATACCTCGAGAAAGGATATAATAACAACGAGGAAGGAGTTTTTCCAAATAAAGGACAATCGTTTCGGGATTTTAATAAAAATTTTAGAGTCGCCACTTGGGAAAATAATGGTGTCCCAAGTCACCGGTTAATCTCGAATCCGAGGAAGTTGACTCTGTTTAACAGTCCACGTAACAAGAAATCTGGATAAGGAATTCTGTTAACTCGGGAGAAGGTGTTAGGCACTCCCGAATTCCGTGGTTTCAACATGGTCGCTCAACTGTCATTCTTGATTTTAATTGATTTCACTATATGCTTTTAAAAATTGTGTATGTGTTTCACTTTAAATATTTTATGAATTGCGACGTTGGGAAAACGTATTCTGAGTCACACCGCAACCAGTACGCCTGTGACTTTTAACACGTTTCGGGCCATGATTTATGATTTGAGTCACATTAGATGTGCACTCGTATTAGGAAAAGTATATTTTAGAATCGCGCCTATATCGTCTAACGGCTTGTTAATCTTTTGGAAAGGTCATGGAATTCGCTATCGACCTTCCCGAGTCTATTATATTGTTATTCGTTTATATAGGGGGGCCCCGCTATTTCGTTTTCATACGAGGCTCGTCCCACGCAAATTTTATAGTCCTATCCTAATGCATAACTATATTTTATACCATTTAGTTTTTTCTAATCAATTAATTATAATTATAATTTCAGAATATAAGTCCAGGCCTTATCCCTTTATGTTACTGGGTCTGGAAATTTGGGCTCCTACTCAGCAGGCTGATTTATGTATCTCCTACTTAGCATGCTAATTTATGTATCTGGGTTTCAGAAACCCAGAACACATTGCAGTTATTTATCAGAAGCCCAATTATTGATCTAATTGAATCTAGGCCTGTGTTATTTGTTAGGCCCAGTTCAGACGAGATAGAGAAGGAGAAACAAAAATAGAAATTTATTATATACAGTATTTGAAATAAAAAGAGGATGAATAAACTCAAAATATATTTATTTATTAAGAGAAGAAGTAATACAAAATTAACATTTCCAGTTTCAAATCACAGCCATCTACTACAAATTGAATTCGACTAACAGACTACTTTTGCTTTTATATTTTATCAACTAGTTTTTAAACTACTGAAACAAATTATTTGTTGGCGAAAAGTGACAAAATACTACTTAATTATATGAAATAAGATTATTACTTAACAATTCACTAACTGTAACTCCTATCTTTTAACTATAAGAGGTTAATTGTATTAAAGCAGTAAGCTAAATATGTAACGAATTAATTAGTCACATGATTATTTACTTCGTGTTTAATCACTTTCTACTTTATATCATTTTTAACTGCTATTAAAGTGTTTAAGGTGCACTGATTAATATTAAACTAAATAAACTATCACATGCTAGTATAGTTATGATTATAGATCTGTTGTGAACCTGTTTTCTAAACTATATGAGTTGATTCAATTATTATCCTGTTTTAACTAAGTTTAGATGATTACGATCACTACTACTACAACTCTAATCTACTTACTACTCTATTACATTATTTGCTAGTATCAGCTCATGATGTTCATATGTCAATTACAACCATTTCCTTTTGAATTACATAAAATATAAAATGAAAAACGAATGACAATGGCAATTCTCGAAAATCAATTCAAACTCATTCATTTCCTCAAATTGACTAAAATTACATGCTGGAGTAACAGCTGTGTACCTGATTCAACAAAAAAACTCTTATGAGTCTAAGGGAGCAAATGATATGAATATGCAGTTGATCACAGCAGCAAAGCAACATCAAAAGAAATGAATTAACACAACAATCACAGTTGTAATCAACAGTCGAACAAGAGTTCCAGGTTCAGCAAAATAGCAATCCAATAGCACAGTTGAAGAAAACCAGTAGAAATCCAACAAACACAAGAGATAACAGAGGATTCCTAACAGATTTTCAGAATAGTGCTTGACAAAGACCCAGAAATTGCTCTTCGAATATAATAGTATTTTAATTCAGAATGTATTCTCTGAATTCATAAAATCCAGCCCTTATTCTGGCTTAATTCAAGCCTATTTATATATGTTAATAGTGAAATTTTGAGGGGGAAATTTGAAAAAGTTATTCCCAATTCCCTCCCCTTAATTCTTTTGTTTATTACACTTTGATACTAATTTCAGATTAACAAAATGCCTTCCATCCTTTGCTGGAAGGTTCAAAGGGGATCTAATGGCTTCTATTTGGGGTCAATTACTAATGTACCCTCACTTGCTAAGGTTATTAACCATTAAGCCTTTTTGTTGGGTCTATTATACCCTTTGTTTTGTGCTTTATTGCAGAAATACTAGGCCTAAATGTCTGATTTGTCCTTATAGGATCTATTAATCTACAATATGCCATTTTTCATTCCTTTTATGCCCCTGTTATTAATTACTATTTACCCGACCTGTCTAAGGTCTGGGTATACAGCTTTATACCTTATTTAATATCCGGCCAGTATTTATAAGTCATTTAAGACTTAGCCAGATTTGAACTTTAATTTCTTTTCAAATTTGACCTCTGTTAAGAGGTGATTTTCATTACTTTCTATTTTAATTTATTTGCAGGACTAACCTACTTATTTGTTAAGGATTAAACCTTTCAGATTTAGCCAGTCCAGTGTTTGGACTTGGCTTTGCAAAATTAGTCAATTATTATAACACTTGCCATTTAGAATTACGTTAAGACTTGCAGAACTTAGCCAGTTTGAGAATTAAGTTTATTATTACAAAGTTAGCCATTTTCAGAACTAGCCAATTAGATTTAAGCCTAAAGAATTACAAAATTGGCCAGTTTCAGCAGTGACCACTGTATTATCATTTTAATTGTAACTATTTTTATATTATTTTCAATTTTAGCCAATGAAATTACTTAACATACTTTCAGAATTAGCCAATTATCTAATTACTTATCTATTACAGCTATAACCAATATCCCCTAAAGCATAATAAAACTAATTGTAGTCTAAAACATGAACTTATCATAAACATAGCCTTTTATATCAATTTTCACACATAGCCATAAATCAGAAATCATTTATCATCTAACCAAAACTCAAAGAGAAATTTGAATATGGTTGAATTTCAATTAAACAACTCACAACTCAGATTCAGGCATAGCATAACAAATTTGACATAAAGAGATATATTCAGAATATTTTCATGTTCAAACTCACAAAAACACTAAAAATGCTCGAGCATATTTAATCAAGTGTAATAGACAGGATTATCAAAGAGACCAATGAAGCATGTTATCAAAAGAGAAACAGAGTCATAACAGAAAGCATATCAAAAGAAAGAAGCTAACTAATCATGCAGATAATTTCAATTAAATCAAAGAAACAGAACTAAATACATAGAGAAGCATGCTGAATCAAACAAAAATAAAGATATGGAGAGGGGACTTAGCTTGCAGGATTGGTCTCCTGAGCTTTCCCCATTTTTCTTTTCTTTTTCTTGTTCTTTTCCTTTTTCTTTCTTCTTTATTTTTTCCAGTTTTCTTTTCTTTTCTTTTCAAACTTCAATCTTCAAATTTGAAGTCTTTATTGGGTGTTGGTAAAGAAAGGGGTATTAGAGACACAAGGGTGTGTCTTTGGGGGTGGCTTGTAATATCTGCCGGAATTAGGGTTCCGGCGACTTGTTCTCGAAGATTCGAGAAGTTTGTGTAAGATTCGAGTGAAAGTGAGTTTATGGGGTTAAACATCGGTGTGAGATGGTTCAATGGTGTTAATTTGGTCAATTGTTTCAAAGGTTGTGATCACTGTGAGCACGTGATTTTTGCCCTATAAGAGAAATACTCCCAAAGATTCAAAATAAAATAATTTTTAGTTTTCTTGCAATTGTTGTAAATTTTGTGTTATTTTTTGTATTATTTGCATTTATCTGTGCATATTTGCTTGTTTAAATAATTAAAATAATAAAAATATATATATATATAGGCGTAATAAGAATTGGGGCCAAAGATTAAGTCTGAACTGTGGCCCAATGTTTTAGCCCAAAAGATCCGGTCCAGTTATTTAAATTGATAAAATCCAGCCGTTCATTTCCTCAGATCCAACGGTTGAGATTATTAACGGATTTTTTAATGGTTAATTAATATGAGAGACTTGATCTCAACCGTCCAATCCAGATGATCCTAAGGAGGAGACCTGTGGCCTCATATGGGTCAATACGGCATTGTTTGATTGGGCCAAGCCCTGACCGTTGATCATCAGAGATCTAACGACCAAGATCACCTTGAGGACTCCGGGTATATAAGGCTTTGGTCTCAGTAGAGACCAGCCATCATACACTCCACAAAACCCTAGCCGCCACAACCCTTACACACCACTCTTTCTTCTTCTTCTTCAACCTTCCAATAACACCGGCCGGAATGTTTCCCAGGAACAACCGCCAGACAGTAATTCGGGAGCCACGCCTCCCCGACTACGTTCTATTTGCCCTTATGCTTTTTTTTTTCTTCTTCTGTGTGTATATGTATTTATGTTTTTATATATATATATATATATAATAAATCTGGACGACTGATCGTTGTCTCAATCCGGTTAGTCGATTTCAAATTTTTGTTCTTGTCCATATTTTGTTAGTATTTTCGGATCCAAAATTATTGTATGTTGGCTGTTTATCTTCTTGATTTGTTGTTCATCATGATTCCAGATTATTCATGAAATTGATTTGTTTATTTTGTTTAAGTTTTTAACATAAGAATGTGTAGTTAATCACTTGGATATTTATTTTGATTGTAGTGTTGTTAGATTTAATTTGTAGTTCAATTATATATATTTGCATTTGAATTTAGGATTTAATTAAGTAATTTTGGTTATTTTCTTTGCATTTTTAGTCAAAATCGTGCGGTTAGATGTTTGATTGTTTGTGAAAATTACTACTTAGGGTTAATTAGTAATTGTGATGGTTTAATTTATTTTGGTAATTAAATTTAGTTTTTAATTTTTAAAATAAAACAAGGAAAAAAAGAAAGAAAAATAGAATTAGAGAGTAGGAATCCGGATTGGGGCAATTCTAATCCCCAGCCCAAACCAAATCACCCTAGTCTTGTATTATACCCACCTAAATCGGGCCCAAAATAATAAAAAACCACCCGACCCGGCCAGATGACCCGTCCCGACCCGGTCTATCTCCTAACCTACCCATCACCCCGTTAATCTTGGCCGTTGGTTGTAATACTCCAACGGTTGAGATTAATTCCAACATTTCTAATATATCAAACACCCCCCAAGACCCCTCATTACACTCTCATTTGTCAAAACCCTAAAAATATTTTTTTCCTTCTCTCTTCTCTAACCAGCCGCCCCCCTCCCCTCTTCTTCATCTTCCTCACAACACCACGATCCACCCATCAACGCCAGTGCCCAGCCATCGCCCTCTCGCCAGAAAGGGACAGTAGCGCCGCTGAAACGAGGCCATCGTCAAAAAATGGCCACCTTTCATCCCCTCCATCAAGCTCGTCGGAGATCCGGCAGTACCTTTCCCCATGGTGCCGACGAGTTCACCCCACCCTTCAGCCACTAGTGTTAACGCCGTCCGGCCACCTCCTTTCTGCCTCAACGACGACAAAATACTCTCACCGCTTCTTCTTCATTAATCAAGTTCTGCGCTTCTTCTTCTTCTTCTTCTTCTTCTTCTTCATTAATCAACAAAATACTCCCACATCGTTTATTTACTGAAAGAACAGCTGAAGAACACATCGTGCCTGCGATTTTCTTCAGATTACTTAGAATATATTGTGCCTGAGATTTTCTTCGGAATCAACCCCTCTTCATCACTTTGCCTGCGATTTTCTTCTGCTGTGCCGCAAGGGACCTATCGAAGCTTAATTTCTCTTTTTCAAAGGTTAGATCTGTCCATTGTCTATATGTTTTCTTTTCCATTACTGTTATTTGTAATCAGTTTTTTGTGTTAATATGTTTTCAGCCTGAGAAAAAAGATTTTCTGGTTAGTTTTTGCACCTCTCTTTTGATACCCTTTCTGTGTATGAAGATTTCTGGTTAGTTTTTGCACCAATGTTACATTTTAATTATCGTTATTTTGAGATTGAAGCACCAATAGGTATTCCTTCTCTTGATTATGGTTATTTGTTGCCGATGATTCCGATTTGTTTAAGATAGAAATTCTATGCACAGGTAACTATTAAGAAAATTTACATGTCACTAAAATGTCATAACTGGAATCGTGTTGGAATTTTAAAAGCTCAGATTACAATTTCCCATTTTTCTGCTATACTCCTAACTCGGTCAATTTCATTTGGAGCATAAAATATTCCTAGAAGTAGTGCTTAAGAGGGAAGAGAGTTAAGGTTCTTTAACTTGAGGTAAATAATAGTTTAAACAAACATTTTCTTATAACATTGTTAGATTTAATTTGAAGTTCATTTAATTATTGAGTTTTAGTATTTTTGAATTTGTCTTATTGTTGTGTTAAAATTTAGATCTAAGTTATAAATTTTTGGTTTAATCTTGTTAAGATGAATTTGAATTTAGTGATTAAAGTTTGCTTATTTGTTGTTGTAATTTTTGTTGAATCTGGAAGAGTAGTTGTTCAAAATAATCTCAGATTTGATCTTGTTGTTCTTGGTTGTTCATCATGTTGTTAGAATTGTTGTTAAAGTTTTTTAAGAATTGTTTAAAATTGCTATATTTTGGTTGTTTGATTTAGAAGAATTGATTATAGCTGACAAGGTAGGATAATAATTTTAATAATTACGGAAGTAATTTGAGGAGTGATTTAGGGAAGGTGGGACCCTCAATTACTACAAGACAAATAGTAGGTTTGAAAATTAGGGGGACAATGTCAGGTGGGCGAGGACATCAATTATTAAATTTAAAGAGGGTGGGGAGCCACGTTTGACTATTTTTTTGATTGGCAATTAGTAATAGTGTGTAATAATAATTATCTAGTTTTAAAAAGTCTGTTACTGGGAATTGCTCGCTGTTATTGTTGCACTGCTGGAACTACTGCTTATACTAATTATTTTTCCTCTCCTCTTGCTGTTCAGGTACACTCCTTGAAAAGCACTTACTGTTTAATTTCAGTATAAGGTGTAATATGATTTTGGAGTTGATTGGGATAAAACTTCTGTTATTTGTTTTTACATTTTAAGTTTTGTATCAATAATATCTCGAAATAGTAATTCAAATTGAAATTGTAGTATGATTTGGATTGTGTGAATTTTCTCATAACTATTAGATTTTTTTTAATGTTAATAATTCACTTCAATATTGTTATTAATTGGTATAAGTATAAGCATATTTTTTTTTATTATCCAAGTTTTTGAGTAATTAAAAAAGAAATAAGTCATCTCTTTAGTTAAATAAAAACTGGTTAGTTTAGTAGTTAATGTTTTAATATTGTTTTTAATAAGCTAAAATTGCAAATATGTAGCTAGCTTAATAAAAATATGATTTTTAATTTTTTGGCGTAAAATTTAGGCATTTAGGTCCGATTTGAATAAATAATATTATTTTTCCTTTAAATAAGTATTAGTAATTAAGGAAAATTATTGTTCCTTTAAATATTTGTAAATAGTGAATTTTACCTTTCAAGTCAATTAAAGTATGTGTTTAAATTAGTTGTAAAATAATTGTTTTAATTTGTTATAAGTATTAATTTCCGATTTTGTATTTTTACTTTTATTTAGATTTTAGCCATATCTACTTCCGCTAAACAGTTATTTTAATATAGCAAGCAATATCACGATTGTAGTATGTATTTTATCTTTTATTTTACAAAAAAAAATAATAAGTTAATAAATAAAATTGTAGTATTTTGAGTTTGTTGAAAATGTTTGTTTATTTATTTTTCTGTTTCATGAATATTTTCCATAAATTAATTGGATGTATTGCATATTTTTAGTCTCTTAATTAATTAGGACTTTTCTCTTTTAATTTGGGGATAACTAAATAGAAAAAAATATAGTCACTTTAGGATTATCCTTTTAAAAAATAAAAAATGTTACGAGCCTAGCTAAATAGAAGAAATAAAATTGCGGGGCCCCTCAATAACAATGTTCAATTTTTCTTAAAAATAACCAATCACTAAAGCGGTTTAAAGTTTAATCAGAACACATAATTTATAAACATGTATAAAATCAGATATTTCTAAGCCATTTATAATAGTTGAAGCGACCGTGCTAGAACCACGGGATCCGGGGTGCCTAACACCTTCCTCCGGGTCAACATAATTCCTTACTTAGAATTTCTGGTTCGCAGACTTCATTTGGAAAGTCAAAAATTTCCTCGAATTGGGATTTAAATAAATCGGTGACTTAGGACACCATAATTTATTCCAAGTGGCGACTCTGAAATAAACAAAGAATCCCATTTCGAATATTGTCACTTAAATTGGAAAAACTCCCTTACGCATCTACCCTTCGGGGTAGGGGGCGCGCCAAAAGGAGGCGTGACAATCACCAGAGAAGAACTCCGGTGGCCGGAATTTCAAGAAGATGGGGCTTTTGGGGTTTCTTTGGGTTTTTAGGGTGGTTCGATGTAGAGAAGTAAGAAAAGAGGGGTTTGGGAGTTAAAGATGGCCGGAGATGGCCATGAAAGGCGGCCAGTCTCCATGGCCGGTGAGGATCAAAGAGGAGATGAAGAAGACATCACAGAGGCGGCTAGGGTTTTGTTACGTTTGGAAATGGCCGGTCTCTATGGAGAACAACCTTAAATACCCTGAGCTATTTAATCGATCCTGGCCTTTGGATTGTCTTCGATCAACAGCCAGGATCTTATGTCTTCAAATGGTGTCGTCTGGGAGTTAAAGAGAGATTAATAGATCTCCGTTAGATCTCTTTAGATGGACGACCCAGATTAGTTCATAAAAACTGTGTCGTTTCATTTTAAAATCAAATATCTGAATTCAACCGTTAGATTAGGTACATGGATGGCTCAGATTGATTGTAGTGAATAATTGGACTGGTTTATTGAAATGACCCGGCCCGACGTTACGGGAATTACCACCCCGCTACCATGCATTTACATATTTTATGCTTTTATACCAGTATTAGAGTATATCGGGTGAGTCAGGAGTGATTTGAGTTGAAAATGAAGCAACTAGCATGTTTGAAGGAAGCTTGAATATGGGAAGTCAACCTAGAGTTGACTATTGAGTTAGAGTGCTCGGAATTGGATTCTGATGATTCGAATAGTTTCGGGGGATCATTTATGACTTAGGAGAGCAATCGAAATTGAATTCAGAGGTTCGATGTAGAATTAAGCTTGAATTGGCAATGTTAGTATTTTGGCGAATTCCGGTTGATAGGTGAAATTTTGATCCGACGGTCGGAATGAAATTTCGAAAATTTTTGTGGCTCTGTTATGTCATTTTGGACTTGTGTGCAAAATTTGAAGTCAATCGGACTTGATTTGATAGGTATCGGCATCAAAAATAGAAGTTGGAAGTTCTAAAGTTCATAAAGCTTGGATTGGAGGTTGATTCATGATTTTAGCGTTGTTTGTTGTGATTTGAGGCCTCGAGCAAGTCCGTAATATATTATGAGACTTGTTAGTATACTTTGTTGGGATCCCATGAGACTCGGATAAATTTTGGAACAGTTTTTGGAAGATTTTTGCCGTTTTGAGCATAAATGTAATGATCCAAAGGTCTATTTTTAGTTCTAGAGATTCAAATTTGATTTCGAGACTTCGAGAATTTAAATAATAAATTATAGGACTGATCTGGAAAGTTTGGTCTAATTTCATCAAGCCGCGATTGGGTTTTTGATGCGAAATGTGAATTAATTGTTTAACAAGAAAAATTGATGTTGCACTGAGTAAATGACATCCAAATTCAGTTTTGTTTGAACCACTGGATCCGTATCAAAATTACGGAGCCATAGGAAAAAGAATCGTCGCATTTCGAGTTCGTATGATGGAGTTAGAGCCATTTCAGTGAAAATGGCTGTGTGCTGCAATTTCTGTATTGCTGCTGCATTTTTCTGCAGCATATGAATAGTAATTTCCGCGCGTGAACTGTAACCGCGCGGGTGAACAGTGTCGATTTTGGGTCATTTTTCCACCATTTTTGATCATTTAGAGAGCTTTTGGATGGGGGTTGAAGGGAGTATCATCGGGTATTCATCGGAGGTAAGATTCTTGACTTCAAATCATAATTATATGGTAGAATTAACATCAATCATCATGAATTTGGGTAGAAATTGTGAAGGATTGTGGCCTAGAAATTGAAAACGAAAATTTGGGTTTTGAAAGGCCAATCGAACTCCAATTTTGGTAAATTTTATATGTACGGACTCGTGGCGAGACGAGGATTCTGGAAATATGAAATTTGAAATTTTTTGAGATGTGGGCCCGGGGCTCGGGTTTTGCCAATTTCGTGATTTTTGATATTTTTCGAGTTCTTTCGATTGGGTTATATTCCATTAGCCTATTTTGATATATTTATACTTATTTTGGCTAGTTTTAACGTGTGTGGATGCCGGTTCGAGGAGCTAAGGTATCGCGAACATGAGTTTTTGCCGGTTCGAGGTGGGTAATACTTGTAAATGATGTCCTGAGGGTTAGTAAACCCCGTACTTGCACATCTTAGTGTTGTGTTGAGGTGACTTGCACGCCGGATAACGGGCGTGGGGTAGAGCACCATTGGGGATTGTGACTTTGTCCGTCCCGTGTAATAAATAATAACAGATAATTATTTGAAATGAAATTGACGCCTCAATAAAGATATTAATTATCATGAATTGGACTATTTATCATGTTTGGGCTTCGTGCCGATTATTTGAATCCTTCAGGGATTGGTATCATTGTCTTGATAACACCGTGCATATTTCTATCTCAATCTAAGGTTTCAAATGGTATTTTCCTACTCAGCATTTTTATAAAGTTATGAAAAACTTGAACAAGGTGTGAGCTAATATGATATTGTTGCCCGAGGGGCTTTCTTGATTATTTGTTAGAATGATTGGGGCCAAGGGCTATATGTTAGGGCATGACGATTTATGTGAGCATGTGCATACACATGCATGGATCGGACTGCACGCCGCAGTGGTATATGGATCGGGCCGCGCACCGCAGCAGGTGTGATATTGATATTGCGCTTGGGCTGTAGGAGCCCCTCCGGAGTCTGAACCCCCACAGTGAGCGTAGGCGCCTTTGCATGGATCGGGCTGTACGCCACAGCGTCATATGCACTGCATGGCATACATACATTGGTTTACGTGTACGTGGCATAACATTTAGCACTCATACATTACTGACACACATGTATTATTTGCCTTATTGACCAGATCTCCTGGTGGAAATTGTTAAGGAATGCTGAGCCCGAGGGGCTGATTTGAGTGCGGACTTGCACTGCTTGAGATTGTACCAGGTATTGGTATGTTATCATGAAAGAAAGAAGTTAAAAATTGAGATTTCTAAATAATCTACTCACATATGCTGGAAAGGAATAAAAAGATAGTTCTGTATTGTGTAGCATGAGATAGTGCCTTGCGTGGTTTTCTTCCCTTCAGCATTATTTACTTTTATTACTGCTGAGTTGGAAGTACTCACACCCGACTCCCTGCACCTTGTGTGCAGATCCAGGTACATCACAACAGAGTTGATTCTATTGCTGCTCGGGAGTGCTTTTGGACAGTCGAGGTAGCTGCTAGCGTTCGCAGGACCTGATTCTCCAGTTTGTCTATATTTTTACTCTGACCATCCCACACCTGTGCACAGTTATATTCACTATTTACACTTTTTATACTCTATAAAGGCTCATGACTCGTGACCCCTGGTCCTTGGGGAGTTGTTATTGTTTTTGGGATGTGATCCCTGTACTTGGTTATTCCATTACTGTTGTTCTATTTTTGTTTAAGCCAAAAATGGTTTAAGTGAGCTAATAGCTCTGTGTTTGTGTTGATTGGCCGGGCTGGTCTAGCCGAGTGTTGGGCGCCATCACTACTGGGTTTGAGGTCGTGACAAGTTGGTATCAGAGCCTAGGTTACTAGGCCTCATGAGTCTTGAGCCTGTTGGTAGAGTCTTGTGGATTGGTACGGGGACGCCTGTACTTATCCTCGAGAGGCTGCAAACCTTTTAGGAAAAACACTTCACATTTCTTGGAATTATCGTGCGTACTTGATTCACCCTGAGATGGAATCTTTGAAATTCATTCCCCACGTCTGTGTACGCTTCGAGCGCTCAGTAATATAATTGCCTTGAGGGCTTGTGATTCCCCGATCGAGGGGTGAGATATAATCTCTGTGAATTCATGTTGGGCCAGTCGGGAGGACTTGAGGCCAGATCTTTGTCTATGGCTTGATCACCAAGGTACTAATTTCGCGAGCCGGTATTATGAAGTTCATATGATCGGTATTGATCTTTATTGTGCAAATGGCAGTTTGATAATGGGAGAGCTGTAAGGTATTCAGTTCTTGTTGTGATTTGATATGTAGCCCTAGTTATGGGCGTGAGAAATATGTTCATTTCCTCTTAGCAGAAATGTAAAGTGCACTATGTGTGGTAGTATGAGTTTAGACTCAAGAAAATTGAATTGGTTATGCTATGAGTATTGTGGTGAAATGTATTTGACATATGTTATGATTCGAGCAGGTGCAGCGCATGTCCATGTATCAATTTTGATAATATAACTTGTATAGTGTTGAGATTAATATTGTTGATATACATTGCGATGTCTTGTTGAGTTATGGATGTATTGTTAGAATGGTTTGGTGATTCTCTGGTAGGTGGATAGGGCAAAATACAAAGGAAACTCTGCCGAAATTTTTGGAAAATTTGGGACTTAGAAAGATTTCTGTCACATAAAGAGAGTGGGCTTATTGGTTGTGTGTGTATAAATGCAAGAATTGCAGAAGGGTTAAGGTCTCTGATGATTCGAGTCTCTGTCAAGGCTTGTAAATGACTTGAGTTTAATCTCATTGTAACATTTCAGCATCACTTGAGTAATAATGATATGAGTGGTTAAAAGTGCTTTGATGAATGGCTTCGAGCCAAGTTGGGGAGGTTGCTATTAAATAACTAATTGCACGGTTGTGTGCTATGTGGGCACTGTCTTTAAGTATGTTGGGAAAATTCTGACAACGTTATGGTGCTTCGTAGATGTGAAGAAATACTAGGATGTTTTGAACTACTGTTGGTAAGGAATGTTCGGTGTATAGAAAAGAAAGATAGCGAATTGTACATGTAAGTAATCATGTTCTGCGATGTCAGAGTTCTAACAAAACACGAGTGGTTCTACTCAATAGGACAGTTGAATTACAACTGAATAAGGGTGAATGATGCCGAGAATGGTTTTGCAGTGTTCAAGATTTTGCTTGTAACAGTCAGGTGCCTTAAGATTGTGTATGTGGCTAAAGATGGCGGTTTCGTTAGAAAAGATCAAGGCTTGTGTTGCATCATGTGAATGATGGGATTCTATGTATCCGTATTGGGAAGTAATGATAACAAATTCAAAATCGCAGGAAGTTCTTCAAAACAAAGTGTGGTAGAATATGGTACTTCTGGGAAACATTTGAGAGAGTATTCAGCGGCCCGTGAGCCTTAGACCGTGTGGTCTTGTGTACGAGTTTGTGTGGTAAAAAGGGTTGAGGCATTGTCGTGCTACAGTAAAGACTGATATGAAATTAAAGATGAATCAGAAAGGAAATTGGGTAAATGGAACAACTTGTTAATAAACCAGAATGGTATGAAAAGGAATACGATTAATTCCTGGTATGTGGTTAAAGTAATGAGTCTTGCAGATATTGTGCAGCAAAGCTCTTGAGTGCTGGCAGTTGTGTAACTTGAGATGGGTATAAGGACTCAGTCCTGACAGTTAAACTTATGCAACGAATGGGAAGAAAGAGTTTGTGATGTGTTTCACCATGGTTTGAAAATGAGTATATTTCCTGTTGATATGCAAGGCTTGGAATGGGCAATGAGTTTTCTCTATATGGGATCATGAAAGTCCTTGACTAGTTGAGTGCGCCGATGTTTGCGGCGAAGGAAAGGGATATGAATTTCCATGTTGTCTTAGTGTGATATGGTATGCACGATGTGTTATGGAAAGTTGATAATGGCATATTCAAGGTTTTGAGATCAGTTCATAATATATGGGAAGTCAATAAAATTATTGAGCAGCGCGGACAGCTGCAGGTGAATTAAGAATCGATCTTTCTGATGATTTAAGAAAATGGTTCTGCTATTCTAGTAATTTGGCAGGGAATATGGTCCAAAAGGGACAAGGTAATGTAATTATTTTATTAATCATTTCGAGCTTCTGAGGCCTTGAAAACCTCATTCTATGTTGCCTCGATCTACGTGCATGATCCGAGCATGTAGCCGGAAAGATTTTTGTGATAGAAAATATGAATTCTATGAGAAATTTGGATAAAAATGATATTAATATTGATACGGTTGACTTCGGTCAACATTTTTGGTAAACGGATCCGGACCTGAGACTGGATGGTCCCGGAAGGTCCGTAGGAAAATGTGGGACTTGGACATGCGTCCGGAGTCGAATTCTGAGGCCTAGAGCCCAAAGTTATGAATTTTTCTGTGAAATTGTTTTTGATGTAATTATTAAAGGAAAATGAATTAATTGACTTTGGTATCGGGCTCGTATTTTGGTTCCGACACCCGGTACAAGTCTTAAATATTATATATGTGCTTTCTGCAAAGTTTGGTGACATTCGGATGTCGTTTGAGATGTTTTGGACCTTGAGTTCCAAGTTTGAAAGTTTTGAAAAACCAAAAGTATGAAAATCATGAACTTGAGGCTTGATTTGATGAAAACGATGTGATATTGGCGATGTGATCGCACGAACAAGTTCATAATGTGTTTTTGATGTTGAGTACATGTTTGGTTGGGAGCCCGGGGGGCTCGGGTAAAGATTTGATAGGCCGTAGGATCAATTTCCTGAATTTATGCACTGCTGGTTTTTCACCCAGCTGTTGGCTTCGCATTTGCGAAGAATTTCTCGCAAATGCGAAGAAGGCAGTTCAAGGCTGGGTTCGCAAATGCGAACCCATTATCACAAATGCGATGCCTGCCAGAACCAGCCAAGTTCGCAAATGCGAACAAAGTGTCGCAAATGCGACACTGGTACACCTGGGCCAGAGTTTGCAATTGCGAACTTAACCTCGCAAATGCGAGGCCTTCAGTATATTGCCTGGCTTCGCAATTGCGAAAAATTTGTCGCAATTGCGACAAAGCCCAGAAGCCAGCTTATTCGCAAATGCAAACATTATTTCGCAAATGCGAAATCCCCAGCATTTGCCTAGACTTCGCAAATGCAAACAAATGTTCGCAAATGCGAACTTCCCAGCCTTAGCTTATTTTTCAAACTCCAGAAATTGGTCGGGGTTCGCAATTGCGAACCCATGTTCGCAAATGCGAACACAGAGACCTATAAATCATGATTTTCAGTTCATTTCTTCACATTTCACAATCCAAAAACACCCACTTGCGATTCTTCACGGACTCCCTCTTCTTCAAAACAATTGTAAGTCACTTTTTACTTAATTCTTTCAATTCCTAACATCATTAAGCATGTTTTTCAATAGAAATCAAAGGTTTTTATGGTAGAATTTCTTGTTTTTGGTAGAATATAGGGTTTTTCATAAATTGGGAAATTGGACCTCGAATTGAGGTCCGATTTTGAAAAAAAACATATACTTGAACTCGTGGGGGGATGGGTAACCGGATTTTGGTCCGAACCCCGAGTTCCGACCATGTGGGCCTAGGGTCGAAATTCACTATTCCGGGCAGAATGTTGCAAAAGTTGTAATAGGCCTTAGGAATTAGTTTGTTGAGTAGTATTGATGATATTAAATCAATTGTGTATAGATACGATTGGATTGGAGCCAAATTTGAAAGGAAAAGGCATTGCCACGGATTGAATTGTTCATAAAAATTCGAGGTAAGTGTTTGTTCTATCCTAGCTTGAGGGAATAGGATTATGTGCTATGTGTTATGTGATCGAGTGTGGTGTATGGGTTGTGGTGACGAGCATCCATACACTGGCGTCTAGTATGACCGTGAGTCGTTGTTAATGCTTATTGTGAGACATAATTGCAGATAAATTGTTGAACCTTTGCCAGGTGGTAGAATTGTTATTGTTCTCCCTTGTCGGCACTTGTTGTGAAGATGATTATTGATTGCCCTTGTTGGGACGGTTTATGAATTTCTGTTTCATTCTTTGCCCTTAACCGTGGTTGTTATTTGGGTGAGGAAGAGTGATAATGCACGAAGGGTGATGTCGTGCCTTGATTTATTATTTATGCACGAAGGTTAATGCCGTGCCTTGTTATTGATTATGCACGAAGGTTAATGCCGTGCCATGTTTTATTATTTATGCACGAAGGTTAATGCCGTGCCATGTTTTATTGATTATGCACGAAGGATCATGCCGTGCCTTGTTATTGAACCATGTATGAAGGATCATGCCGTACCATGGATGTGAGGATGAGAGTAAAAGCACGAAGGATGATGCCGTGTACTTTATTTGCTTATTTGGTGAGGATGAGAGTAAAAGCACGAAGGGTGATGCCGTGCAACTACTTGCTATTTCTTGACTTGATATTACTTGTGTTTCCATTATTCTTTGTTTTCCTTGTGAACTTATTAACTGTTGTTAATTGTTGAGTTCTTTTGAGATATTCCTTATTGTGTTATTACTTGGTTATTTCTTGTCATTCTGTGGTATACATATATATTGAACTGCACAGGTTTATGTGGGTGTCTGGTCCTAGGCTTGTCACTACTTCGCCGGGATAGGCCAGGCACTTACCAGCACATGGGTCGGTTGTGCTGATACTACACTCTGTGCATTTTTGCACAGGTCCAGGTTACGATCAGGAGCAGCAGTAGTAAATCTTTTGCGTGGGAGTTGATCATATTTGAGACCGAGGTAGCTTGCAGACGTCCGCAGGCCCGGCGTCTCTCTCTTTACTTATGTTACTAGCTGTAGTCTCTTTGTTCCGAGACAAATAGAATTATGTTATATTTCTTTCAAACTTTTATGTGTAGTATTCGGTAGTAGTTCGTGAGTTGGTGACTCCACGTCTTGGGTAGAGGATTTCAGTATGATTTTTACCTTGAAACTGCTTAATACTATTTCGATAAAGTCTTCCGCATTTATTTAATTAAAGTTATGGTTTGTTGATAATTAATTATGAAATTGTATTAAAAACAGGATAGTATGAATACAGTGGCTTGCCTAGCTACCACGAGTAGGCGCCATCACGATCCCGATGTTGGGGGAAAAATCCGGGTCGTGACATTGATATCAGGAGCTCTAGGTTACATAGGTCTCACCACTCACGAACAAGCTTAGTAGAGTTTGAGAGGTAGGTACGGAGACGTCCGTACTTGTCCTCCAAAGTCTATTGAGTTAGGAAAGAGTCTCTCATTTGTTCTTTCTTGTCGTGCGACTTGTTCCTCAAATACTGATTGAATTTCTATTCTGTCCTTTCGCAGATGGTGAGGACACGCGCTTCTTCGTCCGCTGACCAGCAGCCCGAGCCCCAGACAGCTCCCGTGAGGGGCAGGGGCCGAGGCCGTATCAGAGGCCGTGGTAGGGGTAGAGCTCAGCCCCAGGCAGCTACCCCAGAGGTGGAGCCCCATATTGAGATTGACGAGGAGGTTCCAGTCCCAGCAGCTCCAGTGGGCCCAGCTCAGGTCCCAAGAGAGGCTTTATTTACCCCGGATCTTTGGGAGGCTTTGGTCGGAATAGCGGGGTTTATGGACAGCATTACCAGAGCGGGCTTATTATCAGTTGCACCAGCCGCTTCTCAGGCTGGAGGAGGGGCCCCGACTCTTATTGCTCGTACTCCGGAGCCAGTATCTCCTCAGCCTTAGGCACCAGTGGTTCAGCCAGCTGTGGCCACTCAGTCAGGTACCACAGCTCATGCCGGAGATGGATCGGCCAGGACTTCTAATTCTTTATGGAGACTTGATCGGTTCTCCAAGCTATTTACCACTACCTTCAGCGGTGCCACATCGGAGGATCCTCGGGATTTCTTATTCAGTTGCCATGAGATCCTCAAAACTATGGGGATAGTGGAGTCCAATGGAGTGGACTTCTATACATTCAGGCTTTCAGGATCCACCAAGACTTGGTGGAGGGATTATTGTTTGACTCGACCAGCAGGGTCCCCGACTTTATCATGGGATCAGTTTGCAGAGCTATTTCTGGAGAAGTTTCTCCCTGCTACTCAGCGGGATGTACTTCGGAGGCAGTTTGAGCGCCTCCATTAGGGCACTATGACGGTCACACAGTATGAGACGCGATTTGTCGATTTGGCTCATCATGCAGTGGTGATACTTCCCACAGAGCGGGAGAGGGTCCGCAGGTTTATAGATGGGCTTAATCAGCCAATTAGACTCCAGATGGCTGTGGGCGTGGGGAGTGACATATAATTTCAGGAGGCAGCTAATGCAGCACGCAGAGTTGAGATGGCTCTTGCTCGGGGGAGGTGGTTATTCTTCAGACAAGA
>JASVEL010011082.1:0-74682 GCA_032618575.1 Nicotiana noctiflora
ATCCAACACATACACTGTTGCGGCGTGCAGCCCGATCCAATATATATACTGCTGCGGCGTGCATCCCGATCCAATATATATACTGTTGCAGCGTGCAGCCCTATCCAAATATATATACTGTTGCGGCGTGCAGCCCGATCCAAATATGTATACTGCTGCGGCGTGCAGCCCGATCCAAATATATATACTGCTGCGGCGTGCAACCCGATCTAATATAGGTATATATATATATATATATATATATATATATATATGATACCTCATAATGGGTCCTCGACCTTGTCTCAATTAGTATAGGATTGGCCTTTCAGGCTCACTCAGCTAAATCAGGGAACTTCCACCCTAAGTAATCTATCTCTCACGGTACACATCTAGTACTGGCTCTTAATAGGCTATTCAGCTAGTTTTACGGCTGAGTATAAGTTTCCAGCACGATATAAGGGTCACCTAGCTTTACAGGTTCCCTAATGCTCTAAAGATCGGCCCAAGGCCCCAAACATGGCTATTAGCCCAATTGCACGGTTATAATCTCATTATCAGGCATAATACACAGTATTCTGTTAGCCGAGAAGGACCAAGTCCGAACCCCCAATCACAATGTCACCTCGCCCATTACAAGACGCGTATCTCATCTCAACATAGCACTGTGAAGTGCTAGTACGGGGTTTCAAACCCTCAGTACATTATTTACTACTACCAGTCACCTCGAACCGATAGAAGCCTCAGTCCGCCTTGCGCTTGCCTCGCAAATCAATCTCCTCGGGTGCCAAATCTGCTCAAAATCAATGATAATGCATCAATATATGCTAAATTCACGTAACCCATTCGAAATAACCCAAATTGCATCAAACCCCACAAAGTTCTCAAAACCCGACTTTTGGTGCACTTCTCAAAAAATTATAAAAGTTACATATTCGGAACCCTCGTCTCAATGCGAGTCTAGGCATATAAAATTTACCAAATTCGGACTCTATTTGCCCACTCAAATCGGTGTTTTTCTACAATTTTAGGCCTAGGACTAAAACCCACCTTTAATCTTCCATTTTCATAGAAATAATCAATGATTTCATGATAAAAGCGCGTAATTAAACCACAAAACTTACCTCCGACAATATCCCAATGTTCTCCCAGCAATTCCCGTCACTTTTCTCACTCTAGAGCTCAACAATGGGGTTTCTAAGAATGAAACCCGTATGTGAAATGTTCTAGTTTTAAAATCACTACCTGAGACTTTTCTTCTACGCGTTCGCGTGCCTCCACTCACGTCCTCGATGCACAGAACGGCTAACCCTTCGCGAACGCGGCGCTGCACCCCACGTTCGCGATGACCATTTTCCTCAGCTACCAGATTTTGTTCTTCGCGAATGTGACCTTATTGACACGAACGCGGTGCCTTTCCTTCTTCTTCTACGTGAACGCGATATCCACTCTCGCGAACGCGGTGCCCAACTGGACTCTGCCTACGCGAACGCGGCCTAAGCCTCTCGAACGCGAAGGCTTACAGTCCTGCCCAGTTTATGCAATTTTTCTGCAGATTTTTAAGTTCCAAATATGCCGGATGATGGTCCGTATTCATCCCGAGGCCCCCGGGACCCCAACAAAAACCACCAACATACTCCAAAACACGATACGAACTTGTTCCAATCATAAAAACACCATCCTAAACATCAAAATCAACAATTACACACGGATTCAAGCCTAAGTTTCTTCCAAACTTCTGAAACAGACATTCGATCAAATACCCGACCAAACGACCTCCAAAATAACCTAACGGAGCTACTGTAACTGACGGAATTCCATTTCGACTTCCGGATCAAAATCTCGCCTATCGATCGGATATCGCCAAAACTCAACTTTAGCCAATTCAAGCCTAAATCTACTCCGGACCTCCAAATTCACTTCGATCGCTCTCCTAGCTCATAAATGACATCCCGGAGCTGACCGAATCTTCAGAATTCAATTTCGAGCTCTCTAAATCACAGGTCAATATACAGCTGACTTTTCTCAACTATTCCTTCTTCTAAGAGACTATTTGTCTCATTTCCAACTAAACTCAACCCGAATTGACTCAAACTCGCCAAACATGCACATTGAAACATTAACAAGTATTTAACAGGGATAATGAGGTGATAACTCACATGATGACTGACCGGGTCATCACAACCAGGCTCTCTGCATTGCACCATCAAATATGTTACTTTGAAGTAACCATGCCAAGTTCTTCGCATCGCATTATACACTTACAAATCAAGTATCGCACCAAGATTTTGCACCGCACCAATGCTTCAAATTACAAATCAAGCACCATGCATCTAGGTTTGTCCACCTATTAATAGGACATGAAGTTGTCCACCTAATAATAGGACATGAGGTTGTCCTCCTGATAATAGGACATGAGGTTGTCTACCTGATAATATGATATGAGGTTGTCCGCCTGATAATAGGACATGAGGTTGTTCGCCTGATAATAGAACATGAGGTTGTCTGCCTGATAATAGGACATAAGGTAGTCCGCCTGATAATAGGACATGAGGTAGTCCGCGTGATAATAGGACATGAGGTAGTCCACCTGATTAATAAGACATTAGGTTGTCCGCCTGATTAATAGGACATGAAGTTGTCCACCTGATAATAGGACATAAGGTAGTCCACCTAATAATAGGACATAAGGTAGTCCGCCTGATAATAGGACATAAGGTAGTCCACCTTATTAATTGGACATGAGGTCGTCCGCCTGATTAATAGGACATGAGGTCGTCCGCCTGATAATAGGATATGTATGCATTAATATTTATGTTTATCTACCTTTAATTGGAGTTTTGAGCACGCTTTCCTTTAACATGATATGTGGGCTTATCCGCCTTCAATAGGACATTTATGCATAATATTTAGGCTTATCTGCCTTTAATTGAATATTTAAGAACGCTCGCCTCAACGATATTTTAGGCTTATCTTCCATAAATGGGATATTTAGGCTTATACGCCTCCAGTTGAATTTTAAGATATTTACCTATTAATATGATATTTAGGCTTGTCCGCCTTTAATAAGACATTTATGCATTAAATATTTAAGTTTATCCCCCTTTAATTTGGGTTTTAAGCACGTTTTCCTTTAATATAATATTTAGGCTTGTCCGCTTCCAATAGGACATTTATGCATTAAAATTTAGGTTTATCCACCTTTAAGTGAATATTTAAGCATGCTTGCCTTTATTATATTTAGGCTCGTCCTCCTTTAATGGGACATTTAAGCATATTTTTCTGTAATATTATATTTAGGCATGTTCACCTTCAACATGACATCTATGCATTAAATATTTACATTTATCCGTATTTAATTGAATTTTTAAGCAAGTTTGCCTTTAATGATATTTAGGCTCCGCCTTCAACAGGACAATTTAGCACATATTCGCATGATTTTCATTAATTTATTTTGACCTTGATGGCCATGCTTTTAATGTTATTACAGAAATGCATCATTATCATAAATCATTACAAAGCACATTTATAAACTGCATATTATTGTTGAAAATTATTACTGGCATAAACCTGCATTTTTATCAAATTATTTTGGCCGACTAAGCCGTATTGTATTTGTAAATGCCCAAAAAGTATCATTTTCATAAGACTACTTTACAACACATAACATTTCAATATCTACTCTACTGACAAATTTTCCTTGCAGGAAATATCGTACAGCATGGAGATAAAAACACTCATAGTTTTCTTTGAGTGCAGGAATTTACTAATAATAAACTTCAGCATGCAAATTCTCAAATTATTGGCACCGCTCCTTGAATATTTTCCGCTGTAAAGGTACTGCATCAAGCTTTCCGCACCATGGTGTTGTTATGCTTTACAGAAAATATAGCGCAATGTGAAACTATATCTTAGCAGTGAACTGGGGCAATTTGTTGAAGAGGAATACCAAACACTCCAATAAAGGTCAAGGATCTACTTCGGACTCGACTTGACTCAACTCACAAAATTCTTAATCAAATTCTTATTTCAAACATCTTTCTTTCAATCATGGTGCCTAGTGTCTTTATAATTCAACACTGGGGCACAATTTTAAGATTAGCATTAATAGTTTAGTCCTACTATAGGGTACCATAATTCTTGAACTACATATGGCCTAATTCTCGTGAAACCCAAGACATGTAGGCAACTCAAAACCGGAGTTCGGCCGCAATAATATTATTATTTTTACATCTTCTTTGTCCCATTTCAATCTTGATGGTCGGGACAAAATTGGCTACTAAGTCAATATTCTTTGCCCGAAAACTTTTTCATCGTCTCCGACCAAAGAGGGGCAGCTGTTGACATCCAATTTTGACCCTCCTTTCTTCCAAACTATTTCTTTAAGCTTCTACTATCACTAATAATGTAAGAATAGTTATTTTACTATTTTTTGCACAAACTAGACCTAATTATTATTTTTATTATCATTTACTTAATATCACTATTACTAGTATTAATACTACTACTACTACTGTTGCTGCTACAACTACTACTACTACTTCTACTACTACTTGTAATCACCTGACCGATAATTTTTGACACGCTCCAATCCCTAATTTACTGTTTCCCCTAGGTTCATTTCTACTATGGTGGTTTGTCGGGATATTCAATTCTAGAATTTGGAGTGTTTTGGGACACTTAGTCCCTAAATGAGAGCCTTATAGTTGAAAAATGGCCCATATTCGGAACAGTGTTAAGACGACCTCGGAACGAAAATCTAATGGTTTTTTTAACTCCGTTAGGTGATTTCAGGGCTAGGAGCATGTTCGGAATGTATTTTGGAGGTTCGTAGCTCATTTAGGCTTGAAATGCCGAAGTTTAAAATTTTTGGAAATACGGTCGATAGGTGAGATTTTGATCCGGGAGTCAAAATTAAATTCCGATAGTTGTAGTCGCTTCGTTAGGTGATTTTGGATATTTCTGCAAAATTTTAGGTCATTAAGACGCCGTTTGGTCGGGTTTTTGATAGGATGTAGGTTTCGGAAGTTTTGGTTGAAACTTAGGCTTGAATCCGCCATAATCTGATGATTTTTGTGTTTAATGATATGTTTTTATGATTGGAACAAGTTTGTATCGTGATTTGGAGTAGGTTGGTGCTTTTGGTTGAAGTCCCGGGTGCCTCAGAGGTGTTTCCGGGGGTCAAACAGACCATTTTAGGTTGATGAAAAGGTTAGTTTTCAGCTGTTGGTGTTGCAGACTTCTGTTCTCTGCGATTGCATCCTCACTCATGCGATCGCGTAGTGTAATTTCGGAGGTGGCCTAACTCCTTCAATGCGATCGCATAGTTCCCTCCTGCGATCACATAGTTGATACCTTTCCTTCTCCACGATCGCAGTGTCCTTGATGCGATCACATAGCATTATTATCTAACCTTACACGATCGCAGGCCTCCCATTGCGATCGCATAGAGTATTTTCCCAGGCCTTCAAAACTCCTTCTACGCGATCGCATATCTATTCCTGCGATCGTATAGACCAATTTCAGGCCCCAAAATGTTTCTTCTTCGCGATCGCATCTCCTTTCATGCGATCAAAGTGAACAAAGACCTGGGCAGACAGAAATAGTATATTCAATTTCATCCGCGAGGGTTTCACCATTTTTGCAAAAGCTCAAGCTAGGGAGCTCGGTTTTGAGTGATATTTCGCGTGCTTTTCAGAGACAATTGTTGGGTAACGATTTCTTACTCCCTTGTGATCATTATTTACTAATCTAAACTCAAATTCTTCCTTTATTTTCGGATTTGGGGTGTAAATTGGGGTAAGTTTCATATAACAAACTTTGATGATTTGGAGGGGCAAACGAACTCTGAGTTCGATAAATTTTATATGGTTAGACTCGTGAGAGTACGAGGGTTCTGAAAATATAAAAATATTTCGATTGCGAGCCGATGGCTGGAGGAATATTTTGGTCATTTCACCCATTTTCGCGCCGTAGCTTTAATTTTATAAGTGTAATTAGTTATTTGCGATGTTATTTAAACTATGTAATTGGTTTGAATAGATTTGGGCCACTCGGAGTCGGATACTTGTAGCAAGGGAGTCATTTCTTAGCGGTTTTATACCGGGATTGAGGTAAGTGACTTGTCTAACCTTGCGTGGGGGATTTTCTCCCCTATGATATATATGTGTTGATTTAAATGCCTTGTACGCGAGGTGACGGGCGTGTAATTGCGCAAATTATTAAAAACCACCTTATTTGAACTGCTCAATCCGTGTTATCTTTGTTATTTAGTTGGTTTAATTGCAAGAATTATCCTGTGTTAGCTAGGGAAGCATGATTAGATAGGATTATTTGTCTGAATGCCTACTTGTCTTAATTGAACTCCCTGGAATCTATTGAGACTAGATTTAGTTGTTAATGGTAGCAGTGTACTTCATATTTCTCTATGTTTTCTCTTATTTAATTATGTTTGTGTTCTGTGGACTACATGATTAATTCCCGGAGATCCGGTGCTACTGAGGTAAAGGACTGTGGGTTCAATTCCTGGAGATCCTGAGATACTGATATACAAACTGCGGGTTCAATTCCCGGAGATCCTGAGATACTGATATACGAACTGCAGGTTCAATTCCCGGAGATCCTGTGATACTGATATGAAGGACTGTAGGTTTCAATTCCTGAAGATCATGTGATACTGATATATGGGATGCGGGTTCGATTCCCTGAGATCCTAAGTTGGTGAGTATAAAAGGACTGCGGGTTAAATTCCCGGAGATCCTGGACTGTTGATTTGTACTTGTTGTGTTGATTTCACTTTGTTAGCTTAATTGTAGACGGCTTGTAGTATTTATCTCATTTTCCATTATTTCAGACTTATTCCTACTTTGTATTGTTCGGTGTTATTATCATTATTTTTTTTACTATTCTCGGTAGGGCCCTGACCTTCCTCGTCACTACTCTATCGAGGTTAGGCTTGGCACTTACTGAGTACCGCCGTGGTGTACTCATGCTACTCTTCTGAATACTTTTGTAATGCAGATCTAGGTCCATCTTACCAGACGCACTACTGGTGATTTAGGCACATTTTTCAGGAGACTCAAGGTATGAACTTGCTATGTCCGCAAATCCGGAGGGTCTTCTTATATTCTCCCTGAGTGATGTCAATTATTTCCTCTATTTCAGTTGTATAGATACTCTGGATGTATAGAGCTACAGTTATACTCTCTTAGTCTGTGTTGCCCATGAGTTTCCAGGGCTTGGTCGTTGTATTTCTTTCGGGTATTTGGTTAAGTGTATGTGCCGAGCGGAGCTTATTACATTTCTTTTATATTACTCCGCAGTTATCTTAACTTTTGTTCATACGGGTTGTACATTCCGCATTGTGTTAGGCTTACCTAGTCGCGAAGACTAGGTTCTGTCATGACAGGTTCACGATTGGTAAACTAGGGTCGTGACAAGTTGGTATGAGAGCTCTAGGTTCATAGGTGTCACGGGACACAGACCGGTTATTTAGAGCCTTGCTGATCAATACGGAGACGTCCGTATTTATCTACGAGGGGCTATGTAACTGTTTAGGAAACTCTTCATTTCTTTTGAAATCCTTGTCGTGCGATATTTTGACACCAAATCTAAACTTTTGTCTTCTATTCTCTCACAGATGGTGAGGACACGTGCTACTCGTGAGGATCAAGCACACTCACCCCCTACTGCCGTTGCCAAAGGCCAGGGCCGGGGTAGAGGTCGAGGATGCGCCTGAGGTGCAGCCACAGCACCCGCGCGCGCTACCACTAAGTGTAACAACCCGACCTGTTGTTACGGGAGTTATTGCCCCATTTTCTTCATTTAACACTTCAATATGCTAATTTATATGTGTTCGGAAAGTTAGAAGCAAATCGGAAGAAATTTAGATAAAAATAAGGCCATAAACCTCTTTATGAGAAGAATAGGTTGGAAAAGTCAATCGAATATTGACCGATGAGTTAGACAGCTCGGAATTGAATTCTGATGATTCGACTAGTTTCGGGGGATCATGTATGACTTAGGAGAGCAATCGGAATCGAATTCTGATGTCCGGTGTAGTTTTAGGCTTGAATTGGCTAAGGTTGAATTTTGGCGAATTCCAGATAGTAGGTGAGATTTTCATCTGAGGGTCGAAATGGAATTTTGAGAGTTGCAGTAGCTCCATTAGGTGATTTTGGATATGCGTGCAAAGTTTCAAGTCATTCGGAGGTGTTTAGGTCGGGTTTAAGATCAAATGCAAGTTTCAGAAGTTTTAGAAGAACTTAGGCTTGAATCCGATGTAAATTTGGTGTTTTGATGTTAGTTTTGGTGTTTTGAGAGTGAAACTAAGTTTACATGATCATATGTGGCATGTTAGTATGTTTGTATGCAGTCCAGAGGAGCTCGGGTGAGTTTTAGATAGGTTTGGGTTGCGTTATGCTCGTTTTTCTTATGCTTCAACATTGTTTCTTCAAGCATAAATGATATCATATTGAACACATGAGCTCCGATTACTGTTTTGAATGAAGCATTAGATCCGTATCGTAATTGCGGACTCGTAGCAAAAAGAATCATCGTATGAGGGATTTTATGGCCATTTTACTAAAGTTGCCCAGATTTTTAGGTTAATGATGAAACTGCCCCTGACGGCGTATTAAAAACCTACACTATTTACAAATCTTAAAACCTACATATCTCCTTCATTATAAGGTCAAATTGAGTGATTCAAAAGCCTAGATTCATTAGAATTTCTCAAGAATTCCATTGGGAGTAGTAAAATGCGTGAACAGTATATCTATAATGAGCAGGTCGAGTTTTCTTCCAATTTTGGAACGGGAAGAAGCTTCTGAGGCGATTTTTAAGAGAGAAATCAATGGGTAATCGCTGGAGGTAAGTTTTTTTTACTCAAAAACATGATTTTATGTTATAATCAGCACCAAAATTCCTGAAATTGGTAGAATTTGTGAAGAACTAGGGCCTAAATCATGAAAACGAAATTTTGGGTTTTGAAAGGTCATTCGAACTCCGATTTTGATAAATTTTATATGCACGGACTCGTGGAGAGACGAGGAATCTGTTGGTATAATTTTCGGAATTTTTTGAGAAGTGGGCCTGGGGCTCGGGTTTTACCAACTTCGTGAATTGTTGCGTTTTTCGAGTAATTTTGATTGGGTTATGTTCTTTTGACCCATATTTATGTTATTATTGTGGTTTTGACTAGATTTGATGCACGAGGCAGCAAATTTGAAGGGAAAAGGTATCGCGAACGAGTCCACGGCTGGGTAGAGGTGAGTAGTTAGTGTATATGGCAGCATGAGGGTTTGAAACCCCGGCTTAGCATATTGTGACGCTAGTAGGGCGTGGCTCGCACCCCGTTGCAGGTGCGCGATTCATTGTGACTGGGGATTGAGACTTAGTCCATCCCAGATGTGAATAATATGCTATATTCGGTCGAAACACACATTGTGTTAGATATATTTTGTGGGCTGTAAGCCATGTTTGGGGCTTTGTGTCGTCCTGTAGTATCCCTAAGGGATAATTATATATGTGATAGCTCTAATTGTTTAATCACTGATCTCAGTCCTGGTTTGAAATGCTAAGTCATATGTTTTGGAAAATTAAATAAGCATTAAAGTATTTTCATAATTAAATGAATTGGAACCTGGAAATAAATAAGTTGAGCTATTGTGTGACTCATATGCATGTTGTGGACTGAGGATGGATCGGGCTGCACGCCGCAGCGGTGATATGAGGATCGGGCTGCACGCCGCAGTGGTTGATATGAGGATCGGGCTACACGCCGCAGCGGTATTGCGCTTGGGCTGTAGGCCGTAGCGGTTATGTGCATTGCATTGCATTTTTTTTGTCTATGAATTATCTGTGATAGTGGTAATGTATTGTTGTTGTTGCTAGTTCGTAGGAGGAATCGGACTGTAGTTTAGCTTCATTATGTGGTATTCTATGGATTTCTTACTTTCAGCTACTTGTATATACTTTTTACTCACTGAGTACTTAGTACTCACCTCTACTCCCTGCACCTTTGTGTGCGGATTCAGGTTCAAATGAAGGTTAGACGAGCACTCCAGCTTTTATTAGAATTTATCCGAGTTGCTGAGGTAGTTGCCGGCGTTCGCAGAACCTAGCTTCTCTTCTTATTCCAGTTTTCCTTTGTATATACATTATTCATACTTGAGTATTTGGTTTAGATATTATTATCCGATCATGTTTAAAGGCTCTAGACTCGTGACCCTAGATCTTTGGGTGGTTATTCAGTTTAGTTTTATTGTTGATACTAATATTCAGGTAATTAATTTGAGCTTCATTCTCGAGGTGAGAGTGTAAATGGTCGAGCTTGCCTAGCCGTTGTGTTGGGCGCCATCACGACCGGGATTGGGGTCGTGACAAGTTGGTATCAGAGCCTATGTTACTAGGCCCCATGAGTCTTGAGCCGGTTGGTAGAGTCTCGTGGATCGGTACGGGGACGCCTGTATTTATCCTCGAGAGGTTGCAAACCTTTAGGAAACACTTCACATTTCTTGGGATTCTTATCGTGCGTACTTGATTCAACTTGAGATATAATCTTTGAAATTCCTTCCACACGCATGTGTACGTATCGAGCGCTCAGTAGTATGTTTGCCTTGATAGCTTGTGATTTCCTGATCGACGACGAGATATAATCTTCGTGAGTTCATGTTGGGCCAGTCGGGAGGACTTGAGGCCAGATCTTTATCTATGACATGAGCACCAAGGTGCTGATTTTGTGATCTAGTATTATGAAACTTATATGACCGGTATTGTCCATAACTGTGAAAATGGCAGCTTAATAATGTACGAGCTGTCAGGTGTTAGATCCTTATTGTAATCTGTTGAGTAGTCCCTAACTATGTGCGTGGTGAATATTTATCATATCTCTTAGTTGGAAAGTAAAGTGCCTTACGTATAGTAAAACGAGTTTAGACTCGGGAAAGACTAAAACGATTATGTTATGTGTATCCTGGTGGAGGGTGTTGTGCTGAAATGCTAAATTGAGGCGAAGTAGGTGGGTTGATTCTTAGGTGTAATTGAAAGGTATTTGATATATGTTATAATTTAAGCAGGTGCAACGCATGTTCAGGTATCAATTGTGATAATATGATTCGTATAGTATTGAGATTTAATGTTATTGAAATACATTGTGATGTGTTGTTGAGTTGTGGATGTATTGTTAGAATGGTTTGGTGATTCTCTACCAGGTGGATATGCCAATTTACAAAGGAAACTCTGCCGAAATTTTTGAAAAATTTGGGACTTAGAAAAGATTTATGTCACCTAAAGAGAGTAGGCTTAACTGTGGTGTGTGTATAAATGCAAGAATTGTAGAAGAGTTAAGGTCTCTGATGATTCGAGTCTTTGTCAAGCTTGTATATAACTTGAGTTTAATCTCACCATAACATTGTGGCATCATTTGAGTAAAGAATGCTATGAGCGGCTAAAAGTGCTTTGATGTATGGCTCCGAGCCAAGTTGGGGAGGTTGTTATTGATTAACTGATTGCACTGATGTATGCTATGTTGGTTCTGTCTTTAAGTATGTTGGGAAATTCTGATAAAGGTTATGGTGATTCGTAGATATGAAGAAATAATAGGATGGTTTGAACTGCTGCTGGTAAGAATGTTCGGTGTATAGAAAGGAAAGATAGCTAAATGCATTGTATGTAATCATGTTTTGCGGTGCCAGAGTTCTAACAGGGCATGAGTGGTCCGGTCCGATAAGACGGTTGAATTATAATTGAATAAGCGTGAACGACGACCGAGAATGATTTTGCGGTGTTTAAGACTTTGCTTGTAACAGTAAGGTATCTTAAGATTGTGTATGTGGCTAAAGATGGTGGTTTCGTTAGAAGGGATCAAGACTTGTGTAATGTTATTTGAATGATGGGATTCTATGTATCTGTATTGAGGAGTAATGATAACGAATTCAAAAAAATTGCGGGAAGTTCGTCAAAATAAAGTATTGTAAAAGGTGGTACTCTGGGAAACATTTGAGAGATTATTCATCGACCCGTGAGCCTTAGACCGTGTGGTATTGTGTATGAATCTCGTGTGGTGACATGAGTTGAGGTATTGTGATCCTTCAGTAAAGGAGAATACTAAGTTAAAGAGGATTCAGAAAAGAAATTGAGTAAATGGAGAAACTTGTTAATAAACTGAAACGATATGATAAGGATATGATTAATTCCTGGTATGTGTTCGAAGTAATGACACTCGCAGATATTGTGCAACAAAGCTCTTGAGTGCTGGCAGTTGCGTAGCTTGATGTGGCTAAAAGGACTCAGTCCTGGCAGTTAAACTTACGTAATGAATTGGGAGAAAGAGTTTGTGATGTGTTCTACCGTGGTTTGAAAGTGAGTATATTCCTGTTGGCATGCGAAGCTGGGAATGTGTAATGAGTTTTCTTCTATATGGGATCATGAAGGTCCTTGACTAGTTGAGTGCGTCGATGTTTGCGGCGTAGGAAAGGGATAAAAGTTCCATGTTATCTTAGTGTGGTATGGTATATGCGATGTGTTATGGAAAGTTGATAATGGCATGTTCAAGGTTTTGAGATCGGTTCATAATATATGGGAAGTCAAAAAAAAAAATTATTGAGCTGCGCAGGCAGCTGCAGGTGATCTAAGAATCGATCTTTCTGGTGATTAAGGAAAAATGATACTGCTATTCTAGTGATTTGGCATGGTATACTGTCAAAAAGGGAAAAGGTACTGTAAACTGATAATATCTAGTGGTATGGTGGTATTCTCTTGTTGGATCGACTGTGATGATTGAGTTGATGATGGCGTAGGGATATTTCTGAATGACTCTCGTGGTATGAATAGATTCTTGATGTGTGCTATGTATTTATACAGTGTGGAGTGTGGAATCAGGCACAGTTAATCGTGTGTTATATAGGTGATGGGGACTAGAAGTTCTCGTAATCCGCCTATGCAGTGGTTGTATATCGTGTGTATCGGTACCGTTTAGCGATCATTGGAAATCGGAAGCCCTAGTGGCTCTCTCTTAACTTGATATGACGAATTTGGGTTACGATACTTGATTGCAGACTGGTTGTCATAAGTTAGGTTGTCTAGACTAATGTAATATGGACTATGTCGAAAATGGCACAAATTGCTTAGCAGAGTGCATCAGAGTATGCTCCAGCAGGGTAGTTGTACCCAGGACCAGCGGGCGACTGGTAGGTATTGCTTTGTCAGTTGGGCCTTCGTGGCGAATATCAGTGCAGAGGTTTCTACTATTGATTCAGTTCCGATATTGGGGAACTTTGTCGGATGCGTTTTTTGTGGCCGAGCTTGAGGCTATATGTGTTTATTGTAATGAGGAATCTGACTCTGTGTGCATTTCCTTTTGCGAGATGTATGCGTGGATCGGGTGGCACGCCGCCACGGGTTATTTGGATCGGGTGGCACGCCGCCACAGGTATGGTATCTGGATCGGGTGGCACGCCGCCACGTGTATGTTATTTTGAGCAGGTTGCACGCCGCAACCGTGTGACATGGAGAATAGTTTTTCTATATGTTACCTTGTGTACAATACTTCCTAGTCTCTGAGGAAAATCAGTGTTGGGTGTCGCTCGGCAAATGGTGCATCGGTTGTGTCCCTACAAGACTTGATGGTGTATATTAATTGTTTCACCGTGGGTGAGATTGATCGCTTGAGTTCAGGCCTGAATCTGTGCGTGGCTGACTGTTTTGAGCATGGTGACTTGAGGTGCTTCAGGAGTAATAGTGTTTGGATGGAATCATGAGCCGTGGCAAGGCCACATGAAGTTATGACCTTTCGAGGAGGATTCAGGTACTCTAATTCTATGATGTGAGACAAGATCTCAGTTATGTGTTGTGACTGTATTGAGGAATTTGAATTACAGCTCTTTTGTTGAGGTAGTTGTCATGATTTGAGTATGTTCAAGCGTTTGTTATTGGAGCTTGTCTTGTGCTTGTTGTGGCGTAGGTCGGTGTTGAGGTATCATATCACCAGTGCGGTGTGTTATAATCAGAATAATCATTGGAGCCATTAATGAGTGCGGGCATATGTGATTTCAGCTGGTTAGAAAGGAAAACATCGAGGTTTGGCTCCGAAATATATTGTAATGTCACTTAAAAGGGAAATGGATCCATGAATTGATGACCTGAGAGATGGATTCGATCTATCGCGTGTTCGGTTGCCGTGGGTAAAATATGAAGGTGTTGGAATAAGATGTTAGCTAATGAAAAAGGTTTTCCAGTTAGTATTTGGTTATCGTGGGAAATTGTTGTGATTAGAGACCATCGCCTCGAGTGATTGGGTTGTTTGGTACACCATAGGATCTCACCCGGAGTGGCGAGTATGGGCTATTACAGTTAGTTCGGGTGTATTATGAGTATAGACGTGGGAGTCGGATTTGGTATATGATTTCGGAAAGTGCAATGCGGTCTATGGTTCAGATGGACTGCGGAAGTTCAGCTATATTGTGTTATCGGACTTATGATAGATAGTGTGACGTGGTACCACCCCGAATATATGCTTGGCAAGGTCATTCAGCTATTGGGTTGCTTCTAGTACAACTCTGGGTACGCTCGAGGACGAGCGTTTGTTTAAGTTGGGGAGAATGTAACGACCCGACCCGTCGTTACGGGAGTTATTGCCCCGTTTTCTTCATTTAACACTTCAATATGCTATTTATATGTGTTCGGAAATTTAGAAGCAAATCGGAAGAAATTTAGATTAAAATGAGGCCATAAACCTCTCTATGAGAAGAATAGGTTGCAAAAGTCAATTGAATACTGACCGATGAGTTAGACAGCTCGGAATTGAATTCTGATGATTCGACTAGTTTCGGGGGATCATGTATCACTTAGGAGAGCAATCGGAATCGAATTCGGAGGTCCGGTGTAGTTTTAGGCTTGAATTGGCTAAGGTTGAATTTTGGCGAATTTCGAATGGTAGGTGAGATTTTCATCCGAGGGTCAGAATGGAATTTTAAGAGTTGCAGTAGCTCCATTAGGTTATTTTGGATATGCGTGCAAAGTTTCAAGTCATTCGGAGGTGTTTAGGTCGGGTTTAAGATCAAATGCAAGTTTAAGAAGTTTTAGAAGAACTTAGGCTTGAATCCAATGTAAATTTGGTGTTTTGATATTAGTTTTGGGGTTTTGAGAGTGAAACTAAGTTTACATGATCATATGTGGCATGTTAGTATGTTCGTATGCAGTCCCGAGGAGCTCGGGTGAGTTTCAGATAGGTTTGGGTTGCGTTATGCTCGTTTTTCTTATGCTTCAACATCGTTTCTTCAAGCATAAATGATATCATATTGAACACATGAGCTCCGATTACTGTTTTGAATGAAGCATTATATCTGTATCGTAATTACGGACTCGTAGCAAAAAGAAGCATCGAATTTGGACATCCTATGAGGATTTTATGGCCATTTTACTAAAGTTGTCCAGATTTTTAGGTTAATGACGAAACTGCCTATGACGGCGTATTAAAAACCTGCACTATTTACAAAGCTTAAAACCTACATATCTCCTTCATTATAAGGTCAAATTGAGTGATTCAAAAGCCTAAATTCATTAGAATTTCACAAGGAATCCATTGGGAGCAGTAAAACGCGTGAACAGTATACCTATAATGAGCAGGTCGAGTTTTCTTCCAATTTTGGAACGGGAAGAAGCTTCTCAGGCAATTTTTAAGAGAGAAATCAATGGGTAATCGCTGGAGGTAAGCTTCTTTACTCAAAAACATGATTTTATGTTATAATCAGCACCAGAATTCCTGAAATTGGTAAAATTTGTGAAGAACTAGGGCCTAAATCAGGAAAACGAATTTTTGAGTTTTGAAAGGCCATTCGAACTCCGATTTTGATAAATTTTATATGCACGGACTCGTGGAGAGACGAGGAATCTGTTGGTATAATTTTCGGAATTTTTTTGAGAAGTGGGCCCGGGACTCGGGTTTTACCAACTTCGTGAGTTGTTGCGTTTTTCGAATAATTTTGATTAGGTTCTTTTGACCCATATTTATGTTATTATTGTGGTTTTTACTTGATTTGATGCACGAGGCAGCAAATTTGAAGGGAAAAGGTATCGCGAACAAGTCCACGGCCGGCTAGAGGTGAGTAGTTAGTGTATATGGTAGCTTGAGGGTTCGAAACCCCGGCTTAGCACATTGTGACGCTACTAGGGCTTGGCTCGCACCCCGTGGCAGGTGCGGGATTGATTGTGACTGGGGATTGAGACTTAGTCCATCCTGGATGTGAATAATACGCTATATGCGGTTGAAACGTACATTGTGTTAGATATATTTTGTGGGCTGTAAGCCATGTTTGGGGCCTTGTGCCGACCTGTAGTATCCCTAGGGGATAGTTATATATGTGATAGCTCCAATTGTTAGTCACTAATCTCAGTCCTGGTTTGAAAGCACCGTATTGAAATGCTAAGTCCTTTGTTTTGGAAAACTAAATAAGCATTAAAGTATTTTCATAATTAAATGAATTGGAACCTGGAAATAAATAAGTTGAGCTGTTGTGTGACTCATATGTATGTTGTGGACTGAGGATGGATCGGGCTGCATGCCGCAGCAGTGGATGTAAGGATCGGGCTGCACTCCGCAGCGGTTGATATGAGGATCAGGCTGCACGCCGCAGCGCTATTGCCCTTGGGCTGTAGGAGCCCCTCCGGAGTCTGTACACACCCCCAGTGAGCGCCATCGATGTTAAATGGATCGGGCTACACGCCGTAGCGGTTATGTGCTTTGCATTGCATCTTTGTCTGTGAATTATCTCTAACAGTGGTAATGTACTGTTGTTGTCGCTAGTTCGTAGGAGGAATTGGACTGTAGTTTAGCTTCATTATGTGGTATTCTGTGGATTTCTTACTTTCAGCTACTTGTATATATTTATTACTCACTGAGTACTTAGTACTCACCCCTACTCCCTGCACCTTTGTGTGCAGATTCAGGTACACAGGAGGGATATATGAGCACTCCAGCTTTTATCAGTATTTATCCGAGTTGTTGAGGTAGCTGCTGGCGTTCGCAGGACCTGGCATCTCTTTTTATTCCAGTTTTCTTTGTATATACATTATTCATACTTGAGTATTTGGTTTAGATATTGTTATCCGATCATGTTTAGAGGCTCGAGACTCGTGACCCTAGATCTTTGGGTGGTTATTCAGTTTAGTTTTATTGTTGATACTAATATTCAGGTAATTAATTTGAGCTTCATTATCGGGGTGAGAGTGTAAATGGTCGGGCTTGCCTAGCAGTTGTGTTGGGTGCCATCACGACCGGGATTGGGGTCGTGACACTAAGGCACCGCTGATGGATTAGGTTGGAGCGCAGGCACCTGGTACACCTACTACAGCTACTACGACTCCAGCACTCCAGGAGACTCTAGCCCAGTTTGTGAGCATGTACACTACTCTAGCTCAGGTGGTGTTGCTTGCTCTCGCTGCAGCTACATCTCAGGCCGGGTGAGGGGCCCAGACTCCTACAGCCCGTACACCTGAGCAGCGAGTGCCCGTGGAGCAGGTTCCAGAGGTTATTACTATACCGCCTGTCGCACCAGTACAGCCCGGAGGTGGGCCAATTGCCTCCAAGGACGAGCAACGCAGGTTGGAGAGGTTCAAGAAGTATGATCCCCAAGTGTTCAGTGGTTTAGGTTCAGATGATGCCTTGGGATTTCTGGAAGAGTGTCATCGCATCCTCCGTACTATGGGTATAGTGGAGACCAATGGGGTTTTCTTTACTACTTTTCAGCTTCGAGGGGCCGCTTATGATTGGTGGCACACATATGAGTTAGATAGTCCATACGAGTATGCCTCGTTGACCTAGAAACAGTTTTGTAATTTGTTCTTAAGGGAATTTGTTCCCCAGAGCCTTAGGGAAGGTTGGCGAGCGGAGTTTGAGCGGTTGCGCCAGGGCTCCATGACAGTATCTGAGTATGCCATTAGTTTCACCTAGTTAGCCAGACATGCACCGGCCTTGGTTGCCACGGTCCAGGAGAGAGTGCGAAGGTTTATTGAGGGTCTTATTCCGCCTATCCGGTCCAGCATGGCTAGAGAGCTTAGAGACGGATGTACCGTATCAGCAGGCGATGAGTATTGCCAGGCGGATCGAGGGTATGCTCGCTAGGGAGCGAGGAGAGAGGGAGGCCAAGAGGTCTCATGAGTCAGGTCATTTCTCCGGTGCCCGTACTGCAGCAGCCGGTCGATATCGAGGATAAGCTTAGCACTTACTGAGTACTGCCGTGGTGAGTACTTGCTACTCTTCTGCACACTTTTGTAGCCTTACTATGCTCCCCCAGTTTCCAGTGCACCTTCTGCGCGGGGTATCTCAGGGGTCAGTCCAGCAGGAGCGGGGCCATTCAGTCAGAGCCACCGTATCCTCTCAAGGCTTGTTTAGAGTGTGGGGATACTCGCCATCTGGTTAGGGAGTGCCTTAGGCATATGAGAGGAGCGCCTCCACAGACTTTGCAGCCTTAGAGTGGTTCACAGGGGCATCAGTCCATCGTTTCAGCCCCAGCTGCCGCCCCACCTGCCCAGCCAGCTAGGGGTGGGGATCAGGGTTACAGAGGCCCCCCTCGAGAGAGGGGTCAGGCCAGATTTTATGCTATTCCTGATCGCGCCGCTGCTGTCACCTTCGATTATGTTATCACATGTATTATCTTGGTTAGTCACAGAAAGGCATCGGTTCTATTCGATCCTGGTTCTACATTTTCATATATGTCCTTTTATTTTGCTTCACATCTGGGTTTGCTGCGGGATTCTTTGAGTGCCCCCATTTACGTTTCTACTCCGGTGGGAGATTATTTAGTTGTGGACCGTGTGTATCGGTCATGTTTGGTCACTATTTGTGGTTTTGAGACCAGAGCTCATCTTTTATTGCTCGGTATGATTGATTTCAATATTATTCATGGCATGGACTGGTTGTTGCCCCACTATGTTATTCTTTATTGTCACGGCAAGACCGTGACACTGGCTATGCCAGGCATTCCACGTATTAAGTGGAGTGGTACTCTAGATCATAACCCTAGTCATGTTATTTCCTTTGTCAAAGCCCAGCGTATGGTTGAGAAGGGGTGTGCTGCTTGTCTAGCTTATGTGAGGAATGACACTCCTTCTATTGATTCCGTCCCAGTGGTACATGATTTCTCTGATGTATTTCCAGTTGATCTCCAGGGCATGCCGCCCGACAGAGATATCAATTTTGGTATTAAGATTTCTCTGATGTATTTCCAGTTGATCTCCAGGGCATGCCGCCCGACAGAGATATCAATTTTGGTATTAACTTATTGCCGGGAACTCAGCCCATTTCTATTCCTCCGTACCGCATGGGTCCTCCTGAGTTGAAGGATTTGAAGGATTAATTACAGGAGTTGTTGGAAGAAGAAGCATGGTTCTATGCGTATGTGCATTGACTATCGCTAGTTGAACAAAGTTACAATGAAGAACTGGTATCCTTTGCCACGTATTGATGACTTATTTGACCAGCTACAGGGCGCACAGGTGTTCTCCAAGATTGATTTGCGCTATGGTTATCATCAGCTAAAGATTCGGGAGCCAGATATCCCGAAGACTGCTCTCAGGACTCGGTATGGTCACTATAAGTTCCTCGTTATGTCTTTTGGGCTAACTAATGCCCCAGCAGCTTTCATGCATTTGATGCAGAGTGATTCAGGTCTTATCATGACTCGTTCGTGATTGTTTTCATTTATTATATTTTGGTATATTCCCGTAGTCGGGAAGAGTATGAGTGGCACTTGAGGATAGTGCTTCAGACTCTGAGGAGAAGCAATTATATGCAAATTTCTCTAAATATGAGTTTTGGCTAAGTTTAGTGGCATTTCTAGGCTACGTGTTGTCGATCGAGGGTAGTCGAGTGGATCCGAGGAAGGTGGGGTCCATGCAGGGTTGGCCCAGACCCTCCTCAACTACTGAGATTCGTAGCTTCCTTGGTTTGGCGGGTTATTACCATCGCTTTGTGGAGGGGTTCTCTTCGATCACAACACCTATGACCAGATTGACCCAAATGGGTGCCCTTTTTCAGTGGATAGAGGAGTGTGAGGCGAGCTTCCAAAAGCTCAAGACAGCTTTGACTTTGGACCCTATCTTGATGTTGCCTACCGGTTCGGGGTCCTATACAGTATATTGGGATGCCTCACAGGTTGGACTCGGAGCAGTATTGATGCAGGATGGTAGGGTGATTGCCTACCCATCCCGACAGCTGAAGGTGCATGAAAAGAACTACCCCATTTACGATCTTGAGCTAGCTTCCATTGTTCACGCCTTGAAAATTTGGTGTCATTACTTGTATGGGGTCCATTGTGAGATTTACACTAATCATCGGAGTTTGCAGCACTTGCTTAAGCAGAAGGACCTGAACATGCGTCAGAGGAGGTGGTTGGGTTGTTAAAGGACTATGATATTACTATTCTTTATCACCCGGGCAAGGCCAATGTGGTTGTCGATGCCTTGAGTTGCCGGGCGGAGAGTTGGGGAGTCTGGCATATCTACCGGCTTCGAAGAGACCTATGGCGATGGATGTTCAGGCTTTGGCCAGGAAGTTTGTTAGATTGGACCTTTCGGAGCCCAGTCGGGTTCTGGTCTATATGGTTTCTCGGTCTCCTCTATTTGATCGCATCAGAGAGCGACAGTTTGATGACCCTTATTTGTTGGATCTTCAGGACAAGGTTCAGCGTGGTGATGCTCGAGATGTCACCATCGGGGATGACGGAGTGATGAGGATGCAGGGGCATATTTGTGTGCCCAATGTAGATGATCTTAGGGTGGGTTATTGCAGCAGATTAAGATCCCAGAGTGAAAATGGGAGAGCATCAACATGGACTTCGTATCTGGACTTCCACGGACTGTGAGGAAGTTTGATTCTTTTTAGGTCATTGTGGATCGGCTGACCAAGTCTGCACCATTTCATACCTGTGTGCACCACTTACGCATCGGAACGGTTGGCAGAGATCTACATCAGGGAGATAGTCCGGTTGCATGGTATTCCAGTTTCATTCATTTCAAACAGAGGCACTCAGTTTACTTCACGGTTCTGGAGAGCCGTGCAACAGGAGTTAGGTACTCGGGTGGAGCTGAGCACAACATTTCACCCCCAGACGGATGGACAGTCTGAGCGCACTATTCAGATTTTGGAGGATATGCTCCGTGTGTGATTTAGTTTGGAGGTTCATGGGATCACTTCTTGCCACTGGAGAAGTTTGCTTATAACAACAGCTATCAGTCCAGCATTCAGATGGCATCGTATGAGGACCTATATGGTAGGAGGTGCAGGTCCCCAGTGGGTTGGTTCGAGCCGGGCGAGGCCAGGTTGCTAGGTACTAAGATGTTCCAGGACGCAATGGACAAGGTCAAGGTGATTCAGGATAGACTCCGTGCAGCCCAGTCCAGACCGAAGATTTACGCTGACAAGAAGGTTCGCGATGTGGCATTTATGGTTGGCGAGCGGGTTCTACTTCGAGTCTCGCCCATGAAGGGTGTCATGAGGTTTGGGAAGAAAGGGAAGCTGAGTCCAACATTCATTGGCCCTTTTGAGATTTTGAGGCGTGTTGGGGAGGTTGCTTATGAGATGGCCTTACCTCCCAGCCTAGCTGGAGTCCATCCAGTATTTCATGTCTCTATGCTCCGGAGATACCATGGTGACCCATCGCACGTGTTGGATTTCACTTCTGTTCAGCTAGACAAGGATCTGTCTTATGTTGAGGAGCCAGTGGCCATTTTGGACAGGCAAATCAGAAAGCTGAGATCAAAGAACATCGCTTCGGTGAAGGTCCTGTGGCAGGGTCATCCGGCCGAGGATGCGACTTGGGAGACCGAGCAGGATATGCATAGCCAGTACCCTCATCTCTTCACTACTTCAGGTATGTTTTCTATGCTCGTTCGAGGATGAACAAATGTTTAAGAGTGGGAAGATGTAACGACCCGACCGGTCATTTTTGAAATTTACGCCCCAATCCCCAATTTACTATTTCCCCTTGGGTTCATTTCTGCTATGGTGGTTTGCCGAGATGTTCGGTTCTAGAATTTGAAATCTTTTGGTACACTTTGTCCCTAAATGAGAGCCTTATAGTTGAAAAATGGCCCATATTTGGAACAGTGTTAAGACGACCTCGGAATGGAAATTTGATGGTTCCATTAGCTCCGTTAGGTGAATTCGGGGTTGGGAGTGTGTTCGGAATGTATTTTGGACATCCGTAGCTCATTTAGGCTTGAAATGCCGAAGTTTGAAATTTTGGAAATCCGGTTGATAGGTGATATTTTGATCAAGGAGTCGAAATGAAATTCCAACATTTGTGGTAGCTTCGTTAGGTGATTTTGGATATTTCTACAAATTTTTAGGTCATTTGGACGTCGTTTTCTCGGGTTTTTGATAGCATGTAGGTTTCGGAAGTTTTGGTTGAAACTTAGGCTTGAATCCATCATAATCTTATGATTTTTGTGTTTAATGATACTTTTTTATGATTGGAACAAGTTCGTATCATGATTTGGAGTAGGTTGGTGGTTTTGGTTGAGGTCCCGGGGGCCTCGGGGGTATTTTCGGGGGTCAAACAGACCATTTTAGGTTGATGAAACATGTCAGTTTTCAGTTGTTGGTGTTGGAGACTTTTGTTCTCTGCGATCGCATCCTCACTCATGCGATCACGTAGTGTAATTCCAGAGGTGGCCTAATTCCTTCAACTCGATCTTGTAGTTCCCTCCTGCGATCGCACAGTTGATACATTTTCTTCTCCGCGATCGCAGTGTCCTTGATGCGATTGCATAGCATTATTATCTAACCTTAAGCGATCGAGGCCTACCATTGCGATCGCATAGAGTATTTTTCCAGGACTTCAAAACTCCTTCTACGTGATTGCATATCTATTCCTGCGATCGCATAGACCAATTTCTAGCCCCAAAATATTTCTTCTTCGCGATCGCATATCCTTTCATGCGATCGCAGCGAACAAAGACCTTGGCAGACAGAATCAGTATATTAAATTTCATCCGCGAGGGTTTCACCATTTTTGCAAAAACTCAAGCTAGGGAGCTCGGTTTTGAGTGATTTTTCGCTTGCTTTTCAGAGACAATTGTTGGGTAACAATTTCTTACTCCCTTGTGATAATTATTCACTAATCTAAACTCAAATTTTTCCTTTAATTTCGAATTTGGGGTGTAAATTGGGGTAAGTTTTATAGAACAAACTTTGATGATTTGGAGGGGCAAACGAACTCCGATTTTGATAAATTTTATATGGTTAGACTCGTGAGAGTAAGCGGATTCTGAAAACGGAAAAATATTTCGATTCCGAGCTGATGGCTGGAGGGGTATTTTGGTCATTTCACCCATTTTTGCTGTAGCTTTAATTTTATCAGTGTAATTAGTTACTTTTGATGTTATTTACACTATGTAATTGGTTTGAATAGATTTGGGCCACTCGGAGTCGGATACTCGTGGCAAGGTAGTCACTTCTCAGCGGTTTTGTACCGTGATTGAGGCAAGTGACTTGTCTAACCTTGCGTGGGGGATTTTCTCCCCTAGGAAATATATGTGTTGATTTAGATGCCTTGTATGCGAGGTGACGGGTATGTACTTGCACAAATTATTGAAAACCACCTTACTTGAACTGCTCAATCTGTTTTATCTTTGTTATTTAGCTAGTTTAATTGCAAAAATTATCCTGTGTTAGCTAGGGAAGCATGATTAGATAGGATTATCTGTCTAAATGCCTACTTGTCTTAATTGAACTCCCTGAAATTTGTTGAGACGAGATTTAGTTGTTAATGGTAGCAGTGTACTTCATATTTCTCTATGTTTTCTCTTATTTGATTGTGTTTGTGTTCTGTGGATTGTGGGTTCAATTCCTGGAGATCCAGTGCTACTGAGGTAAAGGACTGTGGGTTCAATTCTTGGAGATCTTGAGATACTGATATACGGACTGCGGGTTCAATTCCCGGAGATCCTGTGATACTGATATAAGGACTGCGGGTTCAATTCCCGGAGATCCTGTGTTACTGATATAAAGGACTGCGGATTCAGTTCCCGGAGATCTTGTGATATTGATATATGGACTACGTGTTCAATTCCCAGAGATCCTGAGTTGCTGAGTATAAAAGGATTGCGGGTTCGATTCCCGGAGATCCTGGATTTTTGATTTGTACTTGTTGTGTTGATTTCTCTTTGTTAGCTTAACTGTAGACGGCTTGTAGTATTTATCTCATTTGCTACTATTTCAGACTTATTCCTATTTTGTATTGTTCGGTGTTATTATTATTATTATTTTTTATTGTTCTCAGTAGGGCCCTGACCTTCCTCGTCACTACTCCATTGAGGTTAGGCTTGGCACTTACTGAGTACCGCCGTGGTGTACTCATGCTACTCTTCTGCACACTTTTGTTGTGCAGATCCAGGTCCATCTGATCAGACGCACTACCGGTGATTTAGGCGCATTTTTCAGGAGACTCGAGGTATGAATCTGCTACGTCCGCAGATCCGTAGGGTCTTCTTCTATTCTCCCTGAGTGATTTTAGTTATTTCCTCTATTTCAGTTGTATAGATACTCTGGATGTATAGAGCTACAGTTATACTCTCTTAGTCTGTGTTGCCCGTGAGTTTTCGGGTCTTGGTGATTGTATTTCTTTCTGGTATTTTGTGAAGTGTATGTGCCGAGCGGCGCTTATTACATTTCTTTTATACTATTCTGATGTTATCTTAACTCTTGTTCATAAGGGTTGTACATTCCGCATTGTGTTACACTTACCTAGTCGTGAAGACTGGGTGCCGTTATGACAGGTTCACGATTGGTGAACTACGATCGTGACACTACTACTACTATTGTTATTATTATTGTTTTTATTATTATTATTATTATTATTATTATTATTATTATTATTAATATCATCATTATCATTCATATCTTAAATAGTATTTATTGTTACTTTTCATGAAAAGTAATTTTATTTTTTTTATCTCACTGAGCTAGAACTTTTTTTGCTCGAAATTATATTTAATAATTGCGGCATTTTACGATTAGTATTTTATTTAAGCATTAGTATTTATAATTAGGCATAATAAATAAGTTAGTTACTTTCTTAGTTTAACATTATTATTATTATTAGAAGCTTGAAGAATTTAGAAGAAAATAAATTCGGCTAACAAAAGACCGAAGATTATCCTTTACAAGTCGCATGTCCTGGTTATTTAATGTCTGTAGACCTAATTTCTCAAGCCTATTCTGATTAAAAAAACAATAGTGGCGCAACAATATTCAATTAGCTTTTAGACTATTCCATTAAAGATAAAATTACTTTGGCTCTTCACGTGATGTTTTTTTTTAAGTTTCAACCAAGACCCCATCATGTTTCCCCAGTTTTCAAGATTTTTTTCCTTTCAAGAATTTGTCCTTCGTGGTTTAAATTTCAAATCAAACAACAACAACAACAACAACAACAACAACAACAACCCAGTATATTCCCACAAGGTGAGGTCTGGGGAGGGTAATATGTAGACAAGCGTTACCTCTACCCGAAAGGGCAGAGAGGCTGTTTCCAATCGACCCTCGGAGCATGAAAAAAAGGCAAACAAAAACAAAAATAAAAACAAAAACGAAAACAAAAACCGCATTAGTTACTCCAGCATACATCTCATAAAAGTTATCTAAACATAAGATGCACATGTACCATAAATAAACAGACATGCAAAGATATCAAAACAGTAACTACCAGAAATGACTACCAAAAGAGAACACAAACTAATCATCTATGGGCGGCTCTACCACGCCTCACACCCCGGGAAAGGAGTATGAAAAATCTAGAAGCCCCTATCCTACAACCCTGATACTAGACCTCCAGACTTTCCTATCAAGGGTCATGTCCTCGGAAATCCGCATCCTGGCCATGTCCTGTCTAATTACCTCTCCCCAGTATCTCTTAGGCCTCCCTCTACCTCGCCTCACACCGACCACCGCTAGCCGCTCACAACTCCTCACCGGGGCGTCGGGCTTCTCCTCCGCACATGCCCGAACCACCGAAGTCTTGCCTCTCGCATCTTCTCATCCACCAGGGGCCACCCCCACCTTCTCCCGAATAACTTCGTTCCTAATCTTATCTAACCCGGTGAGCCCGCACATCCACCTAAGCATCCTCATCTCCGCAACCATCATCCTCCGAACATGAGATTTCTTCACCGGCCAACACTCCGTCCCATACAGCATGGTAGGTCTAACCACAGCTCTATAAAACTTCCCCTTGAGTTTCTGTGGCACTTTCTTATCACACAAGACTCCTGATGCAAGCCTCCACTTCGACCACCCCGCCGCTATACGGTGAGTGACATCCCCGTCTATCTCTCCGTCCCCCTGGATCACCGATCCAAGGTATCTGAAACTATCCTTCTTGGCTATGGCCTGAGATCCAATCATCACGCTTCCTCCCACATCGCTCGACTCAGCGCCAAACTTGCACTCCAGGTATTCTGTCTTAGACCTGCTTAGTTTAAACCCCTTAGACTCGAGAGTCCTGTCTCCATTCCTCTAGCCTCTCGTTAACACCGACCCTCGTCTCGTCTACCAGGACTATGTCATCAGCAAATAGCATACACCAAGGAACATCCCATTGAATATGATCAAATTTTTCAATCAACTTTACAGACAAAAATCTTTTCCCTTTTTCAACAAAAGATCTCTTTTTTCCTTTTTCCAAAATTCTTCCCTCCCACGTGAATTGCCATTTTTCTCCAACTTTTTTTTCCTTCTTTATGATCTAGATCTCTTTTACAATAGAAAGAGAGAGTGCACCTAAATTTCTTTTTTTAAACTCTTGCCTGCCACCATTACTGACATGAGGTCATCAAAACAGAACGACTCTTAAAGCCGTTCAATTTTTAATTTTTAGAAGAGGAATAATAACTTAATTTTTCCTCTATAATTACTGGCATTGAAAGATATTTTAGAGGGGACTGCTGGTGGCCATCTTCTCCTTGCCCGTGCATGTGTCTACCCCGATGGGTGATACAGTTATTGTGGATCATGTATACCGATCCTGCCTTGTTACTATTAGGGGTCTGGAGATCCGAGTTGACTTATTATTATTGGGCATGGTGGATTTCGACGTGATTCTAGGCATGGATTGGTTATCTCCTTACTATGCGATTTTACATTAGCTATTCCAGGTAATCTGAGGATCGAGTGGCGAGGCGTGACTGATTATGCATCCGACAGGATGATTTCCTTCCTAAAAGCTCAACGAATGATTGGGAAGGGTTGCTTATCTTATTGGGATTTCGTTAGGGATGTTGAGGCTGAGCATCCCAGTCTTGATTTGGTCCCCATTGTGAGGGATTTCCCGGATGTATTTCTAGCGGACCTACCGGGCATGCCGCCGGACAGGGACATCGATTTCGGTATTGACTTGGTACCGGACACTCAGCCCATTTCTACTCCTCCCTACCGTATAAAACCAGCTGAGTTAAAAGAGTTGAAAGAACATCTTCAGGAACTCTTATATAAGGGGTTCATTCACCCGAGTTTGTCACCTTGGGGTATACTGGTATTATTCGTAAAGAAGAAAGATGGCACAATGAGAATGTGCATTGATTATAGGCAGTTGAACAAGGTGACAATAAAGAATAAGTACCCATTACATCGTAGTGAGGACTTGTTTGATCAGCTTTAGGGAGCAAGTGTATTCTCCAAAATTGACCTTCAATCGGGTTATCACCAGTTGAAGATTAGAGATTCAGACATTATGAAGACGGCTTTCAGAATGAGATATGGGCACTATGAATTTCTGGTGATATCTTTTGGGCTGACTACTGCCCCAGCCGCATTCATGCACTTGATGAATAGTGTATTTCGGCCATATCTGGATTCATTTGTGATCGTATTTATTGATGATATCCTGGTGTACTCACACAGTTAGGAGGATCACGCAGAGCACTTGATGGTGGTATTGCAGAGATTGAGAGAGGAAAAACTTTATGAGAAATTTTCTAAGTGTGAGTTCTGGCTTGATATTGTGACTTTTCAGGGACATGTAGTGTCCAGTGATGGTAATCGGGTCGATCCATAGAAAGTCGAGGCGATGCAAAGTTGGCCCAGGCCGTCCTCAGTTACTAAGATCCGGTGTTTCCTCGGGTTGGCAGGCTATTACCGCAGGTTCGTTCAGGGTTTTTCGTCTATGCTTCACCTCTAACGAAGTTGACACAGAAGAATGCTCCATTTTTGTGGTATGATGAATACGAGGAGAGCTTCTAGAAGCTCAAGTCGGCCTTGACCACATAATTATAATATTTCATAACATTCCCCTTTGAATTTCTATAAATAATATGCCTCGTTAAAACATTACTAAAAAAAATCCAATAGGAAAAAAATTTGGTGAAGGAAAAAGGGTACACATATTTTGTAATACACATTACTTGTTGCTTCATTAAAAACCTTGCTAGGAATACCAGTGGGATACAACCTTAGCTAAGGAAAAAGAGTACATAGCGTTATGTTAATCATACATTTACTCCCAGATTATCGGACTAAGCTAATAGATCGTAATGTTTATATAGGATACATCATCGACGTATTTACCAGTTTATCGCATACTATATCCAAAATCATATTTGCAAGGATGTGGACGTTAACAATTGACCGTTAGTTACCATGTTCAATTTACATACAATATTACTATGTGGTTGATGGGTTACCACGTTCTTTTGTCGTATAATAAAAGAGATAGACTTATGTGGTTCTTGTAGGCCGATTCATTTAAAGTATTTTTATCCTTTTGACCTGACTTAAGGTGGTGTGAGAGATCCCTAAGTCAGCGCATAAAGTGCGATTTTGTCTTTCCAAATGGGCTTTGTCATCTCGAAGTTCATCCATGTTCATTAAAGCACATTCCTATTGCTCCTTCCAATTTTGAGCTTCAAGCTGAGCTTCTTTACTGGCCTTTGCGGATTCCCGAACCTTTCTTTCCAAAGAGTTAATCCTTTCCATTAGCTCAGTACCAATCAAATTAGCCTACGAATATAAGTCCACATATCAACATTATAATCATTTGTCCAGATACATAAGTCCACTTGTTGTTAATTTTAAGTCCACATATTTTCCATTAATGGACTAAGAAGTTTAAATCGGAGATATAAGAGTTTAAATTGGACGTTTATGTATAGTTATTGTTTCTCAACTGAAGATATGTTACATCTAGGGTAGATCATCAGGGTAACACCTCAAATAAGCATTGTCATAGTCAACCTAATATGTTAGTAATAATTTACTAGTAGTCTTATTATTTTATCATGTAATGTTCATATTTACCCAATATGTTTAACGAGATATACCTATTATAATAAACTTTAGGCCTGCGACAACCACATACGTTTATGAATTAATAGGTAATTGTGATGACCTAGCCCGCCATCATGCGAGTTATCACCCCGTTTTCCCCGTTATATACTTGTTCATGTTTCAATATGTATGTTTGGTGAGTTTGAGTCAATTCGGATTAAGTTTGGTTGGAATTGAGGCAACTAGTCTCTTAGAAGAAAGAATAGATGGAAAAAGTCAATCGGATGTTGACTAGTGAGTTAGAGAGCTCGAAATCAAATTCTAATGATTTGGTCAGCTCCAGGTGGTCATTTGTGGCTTAGGAGAGCGATCAGAATGGAATTTGGAGGTCCGGTGTAGAAATAGGCTTGAATTGGATAAGGTTGAATTTTGGCGAAATCCGAACGGTAGGTGAGATTTTGATCCGGAAGTCGAAATAGAATTCCAACATTTGCAGTAGCTCCGCTAGGTTAATTTGGATATGTCTGCAAAATTATAGGTCATTCGGACGTCGTTTGATCGAACAAGAATTTTGAAAGTTATAGTTAAACTTAAGCTTGAATTTGCTAAAAACGGATGATTTTGATGTTAACGATAGTGATTTTATGATTTGAACAAGTTGGAATGAGGTAATAGATCATGTCTGTATATTTGGTTGAGGTGTCGGGGGTCTCGCGTGTGTTTCTGATGTCCAACGGGTCATTTTTGGAAGATTTTTGTCGTATTGAGCATAAATGTAATGATCCAAAGGTCTATTTTTAGTTCTAGAGATCCAAATTTGATTTCGAGACTTCGAGAATTTAAATCATGAATTATAGGACCGATCTGGAAATTTTGGTTTAATTTCATCAAGTCGCGATTGGGTTTTTGACGTGATATGTGAGTTAATTGTTTAACGTGCAAAATTGGTATTGATATGAGCAAATTAGCTCTAAATTCAGTTTTGTTTGAACCAATAGATCTATATCAAAATTACAGAGCTATAGGAAAAAGAATCGTCTAATTTTGAGTTCGTATGATGGAGTTAGAGCCATTTTAGTAAAAAAAATGGCTTTGCTGCAATTAAGAGAAAAAAAGCTGCAGCAATGAACAGTACTCGTGAATAGTACCTCTTGAATAGTAATCGTGAACAGTACCTTGTGAACAGTAATGCATGTGAACAGCAACACGGGTGAACAATATTTTGTTAAAAAATCTGGATAGAAGGTTTTTAATTGGCATTTCATCCGCGACTCATTAATTGAATACCTCCATTGTTGAGTCTTGGAGAGCAAAAGTGAAGGGAAATTGCTGGGATTTCACAGTGTTATCATCGGAGATAAGTTTTATGGTTCAAATATGCGTTTTTATCTTAGAATCATTCTCTATTTCACTGAAATTGGAAGAATTAATGGGGGATTTTAGCCCTAGGCCTAAATTATGGAAAATCAATGATTTAAATGGGCAAACGGAGTCCGATTTTGGTAAATTTTATATGAATAGACTCGTGTTGAGACAATGATTCCGAATACGTGACTTTCACAATTTTTTTAGAAACATACCAAAAGTCGGGTTTTGACAACTTTGTGGGTTTTGGTGCAAATTGAGTTATTTCGAATGGGTTGTCTCTAATTAGCCCATATTGATGTATTCTCATTGATTTTGAGCAGATTCGGCATTCGAGCTGATTGAATTGCGAGGCAAGCGTAAGGCGGACTAAGGCTTCTATCGGATCGAGGTGAGTGGTGGTAGTAAATAATGTACTGAAGGTTTGAAACCCAGTACTTGCACTTTACAGTGCTATGTTGAGATGAGACACGCGTTCTGAGACGGGTGTGGTGACATTGTGATTGGTGGATTGGACTTGGTCCTTCCCGACTGATAGTTTATTGTGTATTATGACTGTGAATGAGCTTATAACTATGTAGTTGGGCTGGTAGCCATGTTTGGGACCTTGTGCCGATCTGTAGAAGTATTAGGGAAACCTGTAGAGCTAGGTGACCCTTATATCATGCTGGATACATACACTCAGCCATAGTATATCATGCTGGCTACATACACTCAGTCGTAGTATATCATGCTGGCTACATACACTCAACCGTAGTATATCATGTTGAATACATACACTCAGCCGTAGTTATAGCTGAATAGCATATCATGAGCCAGTATTAGATGTGTACTTTGAGGGAGACTACATGGGGTGGGATTCCCTATTCTAGCTGAGTGGGCCTGAGAGGCCAACTCTATACTGACTGAGATAGAGTCGAGGACCCACTATGAGATATTATATTGGGCCTGAGAGGCCAAGTATATACTGACTAGGATAGGGTCGAGGACCCACTATGAGATATTATATATCTATATTGGATCGGGCTATACGCCGCAGCACTATATGTATTGGATCGGACTGCACGCCGCAGTGATATATATGTGGATCGGACTGCACGCCGTAGTAATATATATAAGTGGGACGGACTACACGCCACAGTATTATTGCGCTTGGGCTGTAGGAGCCCCTTCGGAGTCTGATTCTGCACACATTCTCAGTGGGCGCTGGAGTATATTATGGGATCGGGCTGCACGCCGCAGAAGTATATATATATATATATATATATATATATATTAGATCGGACTGCACGTCATAGTAATATATGTATGGATCAGGTTGCACGCTGCAGTATCATAGCGCTTGGGCCGAGGGAGCACCTCCGAAGTCTATATACACCCCCAGTGAGCGCCGTCGATGTTAAATGGAGTGGGCCGCACGCCGCAACGGTATATGTATTAGTGCGGCGTGCAGCCCGATCCAATATTTATATATCTATATATATATATATATATATATATATATATATATATATATATATATATATATATATATACATACGCAGCGGGCTACGCGCCGCTGCATTATAGATATATGCATATATATATATGTATATACATGGGATCGGATGTACGCCGTAGCAGTACGAGTGAGGACTAGATCAGTGTGGGACCTTGGTGAGATAGATGTGGACAGGAATTTGGGGGTATTCGCTGTTGAGATGACTTACTTGTGAGGTTACCCTTACAACTGTATAGTGATAGTGCAGGCGTTCTCACTTCCAATTGTTATTTATTATTATTACTCACTGAGTTGAAATATACTCACCCCACTCCCTTGCACTTTTTGTGCAGATATACAGGTTTAGGAGGGCAGTTGAGCTATCGCAACTGTTTGTATTATCACCATTCCGTGGAGACTTAGAGGTAGCTGCCGAAGTCCGCAGTACCTGACCTCTTCCTCTTTATTATTTTGTTGTCTCCATTCTGCTTAGACCTGATTGTGTAGTAGATCTCATTTGTAGAGGCTTAGACTTGTGACACCACGATTTGGTTGGGACTGTATTCGTGTATATTATTCTACACTTCTTGATTTGTTATAAAGACAAGCTAATTACGATGATTAATCAGTATTAATTTATAATTTGCTGGTTCGAATGGATAAGATGGTCAGGCTTGCCTAGCAAGGTGTAGGGCACCATCACGACCGGGGTTTGGGTCGTGACAAGTTGGTATCAGAGCTTAGGTTAACAGGTCTCGCGAGTCATGAACCGGTTAAGTAGAGTCTCGTGGATCGGTACGGGGATCCCTGTACTTATCCTCGGGAGGCTGCAAACCTTTAGGAAAGTTTAAAATTCTTGAAATTCTTATCGTGCGTACTTGATTCAGCTTGAGATGTAATTCTTGAAATTCCTTCTACACGTCTGTATGCGCACTCGAGTTCTTAGTAATATAATTGCCTTGATGGCTTGTGACTCCCCGATTGAGGGGCGAGATGTAATCTCCGTAAGTTTTATGTTGGGCCGGTCTGGAGGACTTGAGGCCGAATCTTTACCTATGGCTTGAACACTCTAATTTTGTGAGCTGGTATTATGAACTTCTATGTTCAGTATTGTCCATAATTGTGGGAATGGCGGCTAGATAGCAATGTAATGAGTATGTTGGTAGTGTGTAATGTGTATGGCAGTGGAAGGTATACAAAAATATTAAGGAAAGAAAATGTTCTTACTTGGTGGAATAGCCTAGATAATGGAGGGTTGAAATGTACTTTCTATGTGTTATGATTCAAATAGGTGAAACACATGTCCATGCATCAATTTTGATAATATAATAATGGTGGTATTGAGATTAATGTTGTTGATATATATTGTGTTGCTTTGTCAATTTGTGGACGTGTTGTTAGGATGATTTTGGTGGTTCTCTAGCAGGTGGATATGCCCAATTACAAAGGAAACTCTGCCGAAATTTTTGAAAATTTTGGGACTTAGTAAAAAAAATAATAATTGTCACCTAAGGTGTGGGCTTAAATATTGTGTAACTAAATGCAATAATTGTAGAAGAGTTAAAATTTCTGATGATTCGAGTCTCCGCCGAAGCTAGTAAATGACTTGAATTCAATCTCACTATAACATTGTGGTGTCATTTGAATAAGAATGCTATGAGTGGTTAAAAGTGCTTTGATATATGGCTTCGAGCTAAGTTGGGGAGGTTGCTATTGATTAACTGATTGCACTATTGTGTGCTATGTTGGTTCTGGCTTTAAGTATGATGGGGAAAATTCTGACAAAGGTTATGGTTCTTCGTAGATGTGAAGAAATACTAGGATGCTTTGAAGTGCTATTGGTAAAGAATGTTCGGTGTATAGAAAAGAAAGATAGCTAATTGTACCTATAGGTAATTATGTTTTGCGGTGTCAGAGTTCTAACCAAACAAGGGTGGTTCTGTTCAATATGACAGTTGAATTACAGTTGAATAAGGGTGAATGATGCCCGAGAATAGTCTTGCGGTGTTCAAGATTTTGCTTGTAATGGTAAGGTGTCTTAAGATTGTGTTATGTTATGTGAATGATGAGATTCAATGTATCTACATTGGAGAGTAATGATAACGGATTCAAAATCGTAGGAAGTTCTTCAACGTGAAGTGTTGTAGATTGTGGTACTTCTGGATACATTGAGAGAGTATTCAATGACCTATGGGTCTTAGACCATGTGGTCTTATGTACGAGTTCTATGTGGTAACATGAGTTGAGGTATTGTGATCCTCCGGTGAAGGAGAATATTAAATTAAAAATGCCAATAAACTGGAACAGTCTGAAAAAGGGAACGAGTAGCTCCTGGTATGTGTTCAAAATAATGAGTCTTACAGATATGGTGCAACAAGACTCTTGAGTGCTGGCAGTAGCGTAGCTCGATATGGGTAAAAGGACTCAGTCCTGGCAGTTAAACTTATGCAATGAATTGGAGGAAAGAGTTGTGATGTGTTTTATCATGGTTTGAAAATGAGTATATTCCTATCGGTATGCGAATCATGGAATGTGTAATGACTTTTTTCCCTATATGGGATCATGAAGGTCCTTGACTAGTCGAGTGCGTCGATGTTTGCGGCGTAGGAGAGGGATAGAAATTCTCCGAGTATCTTGGCACAGTATGGTATATGCGATGTGTTATGGAAAGATGATAACGACATGTTCAAGGTTTTGAGACTAGTTCATATTATATGGGAAGTCATTAAAATCCCCCAAGCAGCGTGGGCAGCTGCATATAATCTGAGAATCAATCTTCCGTGGTGATTAAGGAAAATAGTACTGCCATTCTAGTAATTCGACAGAGTATATGGTCAAAAAAGGCCAGGTAATATAAACTGATAATATCTAGTGGTGTGTGGTATCCTCCTGTTGGATTGACAGTGATGATTGAGTTGTTGATGGCATAGGGAAATTTCTGAATGGCTTACGTGGTATGAATGGATGTTTGATATGTGTTATGTATTCGTACGGTAGAGTGAGGAATCAGGCATAGTGATTCATGTGTTATATATGTGTTGGAGACTAGAAGTTCTCGTAATCTGCCTATGCAGTGGTGGTATATCGTGTGTATCGGCACCGTTTAGCAGTTATTGGAAATTGGAAGCCCTAGTGGCTATTTTGTTACGTGATATGATGAATTTGAATAATGATATATGATTGAAGACTGGTTTTCATAAGCCAGGTTGTCTAGACTAATGTGATATGGACTATGTCAGAAAAATGTCACAAACTGCGTGGCAGAGTGCATCAGATCATGCTCTAGTAGGGTAAATGTACCCTAGGGCCAGCGGACGACTGGTAGGTACTGCTTTGTCAGTTGGGCCTTCGTGGCGGATGTCAGTGTAGAGGTATCTACCATTGATTCAGTTCCAATATTGAGGAACTTTGTTGGATGCATTTCATGTGGCCGAGCTAGAGGCTATATATATGTTATTACAATAAGCAACTTGACTCGATGTGCATTCCCTTTTGCTAGATTTATGCGTGGATCGGGTGGCACGCCGCTACAGGTATAGTATCAGGATTGGGTGGCACGCCGCCACAGGTATGGTATCTGGATCGGGTGGCACGCCGCCACGGGTATGTTATTGGAACGGGTTGCACGCCGCAACAGTGTGATGTGGAAAATATAGTTTCCTATATGTTACCTTATATACAATACTTCCTAGCTTCCGAGGAATAGTCCGTATTGGGTATCGCTCGAGGAATATCTCATCGGTTGTGTCTTTTCAGGATTTGATAGTGTATATTAATCGTATCACCGCAGGTGTGATTGATTGCTTGATTGCAGACCTAAATATGTGTGTGGCTAACCATTTTGAGCATGGTGGCTTGAGGTGCTCCATGAGTAATAGTATTTGGATAGAAACATGAGTCGTGGCAAGGCCACGCGATGTTATGACCTTTGGAGAAGGAGTTAGGTACTTTATTCCTATGATGTGAGACGAGATCTCAGTTTTATGTTATGATGGTACAGAGGAATTGAGCTATGGCTCTTTTGTTTGAGTCCGTTGTTATGATTTGAGTATGATCAGACGTTTCTTATTGGAGCCTGTGTTGTGCTCGTCGCATCTTAGGCCGGTGTTAAGGTTTCATATCACCAGTGTGGTGTGTTATAACCGAAATCATCATTTGAGTCATTAATGAGTGCGAGCATATGTGATTTCAGTTGGTTAGAAAGGTAATATCGAGATTTGGCTCCGAAATCTGTTGTGGTATCAGTTAAAAGGGAAATAGATTCATGGATGGTTGACTTGAGAGATGGGATTGATATATCCCGTGTTCGGTTTCCGTGGGCAGGATATGAAGGTGTTGGAATAAGAATCTATCTAATGGGAAAGGTTTTTCCGCTAGTATTTGGTTATTGTGGCCAATTGTTGTGATTAGAGACCATCGTCTCGAGCGATTGGGTTGTTTGATACATCCTGTGATCTCATCCGGAGTGGCGAGTATGGGCTATAACAGTTGGATCGTGTGTATCCTGAGTATAGGCATGAGATTAGGATTGGTATGTGATTTCGGAAAGTGCAATGTGGTCTATGGTTCGGATGGGCTGTGAAATTCCAGCTATAGTGTCTGCCGAACTTATGTGAGATAGGGTGACGTGGGATCGCCCCGAATATATATATGCTTGGTAAGGTCATTCAGCTATTGGGTTACTTCTAGTAAACCCCTTGGTCCGCTCGGGGACGAGCGTTTGCTTAAGTAGGGGAGAATGTGATGACCCAGCTCGTCATTATGCGAGTTATCTCCTCGTTTTTCCCGTTATATGCTTGTTCATGTTTCAATATGTATGTTTGGTGAGTTTGAGTCAATTCGAATTAAGTTTGGTTGGAATTGAGACAAATAGTCTCTTAGAAGAAGGAATAGATGAGAAAAGTCAACAGGATGTTGACTTGTGAGTTAGAGAGCTCAGAATCAAATTCTGATGATTTGGTCAGTTCCGGGAGGTCATTTGTGCCTTAGGAGAGCGATCAGAATGGAATTTGGAGGTCCGGTGTAGAAATATGCTTGAATTGGATAAGGTTGAATTTTGGCGAAATCCGAACGGTAGGTGAGATTTTGATCCGGGAATCAGAATGGAATTCCAACAGTTGCAGTAGCTCCGTTAGGTGAATTTGGATATGTCTGCAAAATTTCAGGTCATTCAGACGTCGTTTGGTCGGGTTTTTGATCGAACAAGAATTTTGAAAGTAATAGTTAAACTTAAGCTTGAATTTGCTGAAAACGGACGATTTTGATGTCAACGATAGTGATTTTATGATTCGAGCAAGTTGGAATTAGGTAATAGATCATGTCTGTAAATTTTGGTTGAGGTCTCGGGGGTCTCGGGTGTGTTTCGGATGTCCAACGGGTCATTTTTGGAAGATTTTTGCTGTATTGAGCATAAATGTAATGATCCAAAGGTCTATTTTTAGTTCTAGAGATCCAAATTTAATTTCGAGACTTCGAGAATTTAAAACATGAATTATAGGACTGATCTGGAAATTTTTGTTCAATTTCATCAAGTCGCGATTGAGTTTTTGACGCAATATGTGAGATAATTGTTTAACGAGCAAAATTGGTATTGAAATGAGCAAATTAGCTCTAAATTCAGTTTTGTTTGAACCACTAGATATGTATCAAAATTACGGAACTATATGAATAAGAATCGTCTAATTTCGAGTTCGTATGATGGAGTCAGAGCCATTTTAGTAAAAAAAAATGATTGTGCTGCAATTTAGAGAAAAAAAACTGTTGCAATGAACAGTACCCGCGAATAGTACCCCCCGTGAATAGTGATCGTGAACAGTATCTTGTGAACAGTAATGCATGTGAACAGTAACACGGGTGAATAGTATTTTGTTAAAAAATCTGAACAGAAGGTTTTTAATTGGCATTTCATCCGCGACTCATTAATTGAAAACCTCCATTATTGAGTCTTGGAGAGCAAAAGTGAAGGGAAATTGCTGAGATTTCACCGGGTTATCATCGGAGGTAAGTTTTATGGTTCAAATATGTGTTTTTACCTTATAATCCTTCTCTATTTTACTGAAATTGGAAGAATTAATGGGGGATTTTAGCCCTAGGCCTAAATTATGGAAAATCAATGATTTGAATGGGCAAATGGAGTCCGATTTTGGTAAATTTTATATGCATAGACTCGTGTTGAGACTAGGATTCCGAATATGTGACTTTCGTAATTTTTTGAGAAGCATACCAAAAGTCGAGTTTTGACAACTTTGTGGGTTTGGTGCAAATTGAGTTATTTCGAATGGGTTGTGTCTAATTAGCATATATTGATGTATTCTCATTGATTTTGAGCAGATTCGGCATCTGAGGTGATTGAATTACGAGGCAAGTGTAAGGCGGACTAAGACTTCTACCGGATCAAGGTGAGTGGTGGTAGTAAATAATGTACTGAGGGTTTGAAAACACGTACTTGCACTTTACAGTGCAATGTTGAGATGAGACATGCGTCATGTAACGGGCGTGGCGACATTGTGATTGGAGGATTGGACTTGGTCCTTCCCGACTGATAGTTTATTGTGTATTATGACTGTGAATGAGCTTATAACTGTGTAGTTGGGCTGGTAGCCATGTTTGGGTACTTGTGCCGATCTGTAGAAGTATTAGGGAAACCTGTAGAGCTAGGTGACCCTTATATCATGCTGGTTACATACACTCAGCTGTAGTATATCATGCTGGCTACATACACTCAGCCGTAGTATATCATGCTGGCTACATACACTCAGCTGTAGTATATCATGATGCATACATACACTCAGCCTTAGTTATAGTTGTAAAGCATATCATGAGCCAGTACTAGATGTGTACTTTGAGGGAGACTACCTGGGGTGGGATTCCCTGTTCTAGCTGAGTGTGCCTGAGAGGCCAAGTCTATACTGACTGAGATAGAGTCGAGGACCCACTATGAGATATTATATTGGGCATGAGAGGCCAAGTCTATATTGACTGAGATAGGGTTGAGGACCCACTGTGAGATATTATATTGGGCATGAGAGGCCAAGTATATATTGACTAGGATAGGGCCGAGGACACACTATGAGATATTATATATATATATATCTATGTTGGATCGGGCTGCACGCCGCAACACTATATATATTGGATCGGACAGCACGCCGCAGTGATACATATGTGGATCGGACTGCACGACGCAGTAATATATATAAGTGGCACGGACTGCACGCCGCAGTATTATTGCGCTTGGGCTGTAGGAGCCCCTTCGGAGTCTGAGTCTGCACATATTCTTAGTGAGCGCTGGTGTATATTATGGGATCGGGCTGCACGTCGCAACAGTATAGTTATATATGTATATGTATATTGGATATATATATATATATATACATATATATTGGATCGGACTGCACTCCGTAGTAATATATATGTGGATCGGGCTGCACGCCGTAGTAATATCTGTGTGGATCGGGCTGCACGCCGCAGTATCATAGCGCTTGGGCCGAGGGAGCCCATCCGAAGTCTGTATACACCCCCAGTGAGCACCGTCGACGTTAAATGGAGCGGGCTGCACGTCGCAGCGGTATATGTATTGGAGCGGGCTGCACGCCGCAACATTTTACTTATACATATATATATATATATATATATATATATATATATATATATATATATATATATATATATATATATATATATATATATATATACACACACACACACGCAGCGGGCTACGCGCCGCCGCATTATAGATATATGCATACATATATATATATATATATATATATATATATATACACATCGAATCGGCTGTACGCCATAGCAGTACGAGTGAGGACTAGGTCGGTGTGGGACCTTGGTGAGATAGATGTGGACTGGAATTTGGGGGTATTCGCTGTTGAGATGACTTACCTGTGAGGTTACCCTTAGAACTGTATAGTGATAGTACAAGTGTTCTCACTTCCAGTTGTTATTTATTATTATTACTCACCGAGTTGAAATATACTCACCCCACGCCCCTGCACTTTTTGTGCAGATATACAGGTTCAGGAGGGCAGTTGAGTTATCGCAACTGCTTGTATTATCGCCATTCCATGGAGACTTCGAGGTAGCTGCCGACGTCCGCAGTACCTGACCTCTTACTCTTTATTATTTTGTTGTCTCCATTCTGCGTAGACCTGATTGTGTAGTAGATCTCATTTGTAGAGGCTCAGACTTGTGACACCACGATTTGGTTGGGACTGTATTCGTGTATTTCATTCTACACTTCTTGATTTGCTATAAAGACAAGCTAATTACGCCGATTAATTAGTATTAATTTATAATTGGCTGGTTCGAATGGATAAGATGGTCGGGCTTGCCTAGCAAGGTGTTGGGCGTCATCACGACCGGGGTTTGGGTCGTGACACTAATGAGTGTGACTAATGGACATTATGTGGTTATGTCGTCCTAGTATTTTCTGATAGGGTTTAGTTTAAACATTTGAAATTGGATAGGGAATTGTAGTCACCTAGTCTTATATGTCCATAATCTATTTATGATACTATTTAATGTGTCAAGTCTACATGAATGTAACGATTAGTACATATTCTTATGGAGTAATCAATCTTCGGTAAAGAGTATCCGAAGACTATATACATTTATAATTTTACGTATTTGGTATCGAAACCAGATCTGTTGACTATAATTATGTGCATAATAGAAACTGCTAATACTATAACTCAATACGATTGTAGTATTGAGAGTAATGTAATACGATTGTTCATGAGTAATGTAACTGATAATAATCCCATCCTACATTATATCGTGGTTCTAATACGCTGTTATGGATTGCAATATTATGCGTGTGTGTTATTTAACATATGTTTTAGGAAGATATGATAGTTAATGTTCGTAATGTGCCTATGTTTAAACTCCTAGTATGCTAAACATTGTGTTGACTAAATTAGTCAATACAATGTTTAGCTAACATACTGGGTATTCGTAGTCACAAACATAGCCCTTATGTAATATAAAATAGTTAAATGGTTATCTTAAGGATTTCACGTATGTAATCGTATTAGGAGATATGTATTTTTATGATGGTCATAAGTATAGTCATACTCATCTTGTACATATTATGACGGATTTCAAATATTCTATACATATCCAATTTTTAGTCAACACAATGTTTCGCTAACAAACTGGGTATTTGTAGTCCTAGTATTAGATATTACTGATAATCCTATTTTACTAATATTTAAATATACATAATCGTACATCTCGCTACGATTAGAGAGATGTACAATATTATATAGGGAGTAATATACAATATTGTATGCAACTCATAGGGTGCTGATGTTATGTATTGACAGTATGAATATACTTGATTGCATAGATGGATTTTAGGTATTAGATATTGGATATACATTTACGTAATTTATGTAACATTATAGTACATTCATTTAAATGTGAATTTGATTTATATGTATTAGTTTATATACTTAAGAAATCACACGTATACTACATATACGATTTGGCAATTAGTGCATATTAATGATCATATATGATCATAGGTGTTCTAATATATCTGTTAAACATAAGCTACTATATATACGATGCCAATTTAATAACTATTACTTCACGGGTCCATAAAAACTTAGATATGGCCTAGGATAAGTCCTATTTAAATAACAATTTAACCATGGATACTAAAAGGCTTATGTTATTTAAATAGGATTGGACTATAGTCAAGTAAACCCTATCAGTTTATATTACCCTAAACGAATGTGGTAGTCCAAATTTTATACAATTATAATAAACCTTTGCACCTTATAAAATAATATCAGATTTTTATTAATGTGATTATATTGCACGTATAATTAGGACAAAATAAATATTTGTTTATACTTATCCAATATACCATGAATATAAAAAGCCCATTTATTTGCGTATATCTATTACAAATTCGAAAATAATAATATATTATCATAAAGTAGATATTAAACCGTATAATATGACATGAGTGTTAAATATATACGGAAACTATTTAACCGTATAGAACGTATGGTCAAATATCCGTACGTGGTTTAGCAATTGTAGGAAGAAGAGCCTACAATTGCTAAATATTTATAGTATTATGTTAAAATATGCAGTAACACCGTTTATACAATGTAAACACATAAGCATTACTATGACGTAGATTTAAATAGTCCATTGGTTGTAATATCCCCATAATCATCGTATTTGTTCAAATCCTTGTGCATAATGATTTAACAATTTTTGGTCACGATCCGTACGCTCTAACAAAACCGTCCTATGCATAACGGCTCTGTGTGATTATCTATTATTGTCCAACCACAATAGTATAAACCAATTAACAGTATAAAACAACAGATTACGAACCATATTTAGAACGAGTAATACTAAATATCAAATGAACAAGGATTATGTTTTCAACCATGCCAAATTACAGTATAGTAATGAACCATGATTTTCATTAAGGGGACCTAATATTATATACGCTTACGTATGGCTTATCTGAGTATACCACAACAACTATTATAGATAATGAATAAGATTGCGCAGTTAACCCCAATCTATTAAGTTATTATAACAAAATTTCTCGTAAACATTTAATATATTTCATTATATCCCTGTCATCGGCCTGAACAGTGCTATATCATAGACCCAAAGAGGCGGTTGGAATATTATAGTCAAAACTAATGAAGTCATCTATGTGCAAAAATTATGTATGATTAGTATGTGGGTCTATTGCTAATTTTGCCTTTGGCCTAAAAGAAGCTCAATACGTTTACCCAAGTTTATAACCACACTACCATAGTCAAATTGTCACGACTCCAATCCCGATCGTGATGGCGCCCAACACATCTGCTAGGCAAGCCCGACCATTTACACTCTCATCCCGAGCATGAAGCTCAAATCAATTACCTGAATATTATTATCAACAATAAAACTAAACTGAATAACCACCCAAAGATCTAGGGTCACGAGTATAGAGCCTCTAAACATAATCAGATAACAATATCTAAACCAAATACTCAAGTCTGAATAATGTATATACAAAGGAAAACTGGAATAAGAAGAGAAGCCAGGTCCTGCGAACTCCGGCAGCTACCTCAGCAACTTGGATAACCACTGATAAAAGCTGGAGTGCTCGTCTATATCTCATGTGTACCTGAATCTGCACACAAAGGTGCAAGGAGTAGGGGTGAGTACTAAGTACTCAGTGAGTAATAAATATATACAACTAGCTGAAAGTAAGAAATCCACATAATACCACATAATGAATCTAAGCTACAGTCTGATTCCTCCTACGAACTAGCAACAACAAAAGCACATTACCAATATCACATATAATTCATAGATAAAGAATGCAATGCACATAACCGCTTCGGCGTGTAGCCCGATCCATTTAACGTCGACGGCGCTTACTGGGGGTGTGTACAGACTCCGGAGGGGCTCCTACAGCCCAAGCGCAATACCGCTGCGGCGTGCAGCCCAATCCTCATATCAACCGCTGCGGCGTGCAGCCCGATCCATCCTCTGTCCACAACAAACATATAAGTCACACAACATCTTAATTTATTTATTACCAGGTTCCAGTTCATAAATTATGAAAATGCTTTAACTTTTATTTAATTTGTCCTAAAACAGGTGACTTAGCATTTTAATACGATGATTTCAAACAAGGACTGAGATCAGTGATTAAGCAAGTATAGCTATCACATATATAGCTATCCTCTAGGGATACTACAGGTCGGCACAAGGCCCCAAACACGGCTTATCGCCCACAATTATTTCAAACGCAGTGTTTTTCAACCACTAGTATCATATTATACTCATTCGGGATGGACTAAAGTTTTAATTCCCAGTCACAATCAATCCGCACCTGCCACGGGGTGTGATCCACGACCTACTAGCGTCGCAATGTGCTAAGCCGGGGTTTCGAACCCTCAGGCTACCATATATACAAACTACTCACCTCTAGCCGGTCGTAGACTCGTCCGCAATGCCTTTTCCTTTGGAATTTGCTGCCTCGTGTGTAGAATCTAGTCAAAACCACAATAATAACATATATATGGGTCAAAAAAAACATAACTCAATCAAAATTATTCGAAAAACGCAACAATTCACGAAGTTGGTAAAAATCGAGCCCCGGGCCCACTTTTAAAAAAATTCCGAAAATCATGCCAACGTATTCCTCGTCTTTCCACGAGTCCGTGCATATAAAATTTATCGAAATCGGAGTTCGAATGACCTTTCAAAACCCAAAAATTCATTTTCATAATTTAGGCCCTAGTTCTTCACAAATTCTACCAATTTCAGGAATTTTGGTGTTGATTCTAACATAAAATCATGTTTTTGAGTCAAAAAACTTACCTCCAGCAATTTTCCATTGATTTCTCTCTTAATAATCGCCTCAGAAGCTTCTTCCCGTTCCAAAATTGGAAGAAAACTCGACCTGCTTATTATAGGTGTACTGTTCACGCGTTTTAGTGCTCCCAATGGATTCCTTGTAAATTTCTAATGAATTTAGGCTTTTGAATTACTCAATTTGACCTTATAATGAAGGAGATATGTTGGTTTTAAGATTTGCAAATAGTGCAGGTTTTTAATACGTCGTCAGGGGCAGTTTCGTCATTAACCTGAAAACCTGGGCAACCTTAGTAAAATGGCCATAAAATCCTCATATGATGTCCAAATTCGATGATTCTTTTTGCTATGGGTCCGTAATTACGATACGGATGTAATGAATCATTCAAAACAGTAATCGGAGCTCATTTGTTCAATATGATATCATTTATACTTGAAGAAACGATGTTAAAGCATAAGAAAAACGAGCACAACGCAGCCCAAACCTATCTGAAACTCACCCGAGCTCCTCCGGACTGCATACGAACATATTAACATGTCACATATTATCATGCAATCTTAGTTTCACTCTCAAATCACCAAAACTAACATCAAAACACCAAATTTACATCGGATTCAAGCCTAAGTTCTTCTAAAACTTCCGAAACTTGCATTTGATCTAAAACCCGACCTAAACACCTCTGAATGACTTGAAACTTTGCACATATTTCCAAAATCACCTAACGGAGCTACTGCAACTCTCAAATTCCATTCCGACCCTCGGATCAAAATCTCACCTACCATCCGGAATTCGCCAAAATCCAACCTTAGCCAATTCAAGACTAATTCTACACCGGACTTCCAAATTCAATTCCGGTTGCTCTCCTAAGTCATAAATCATCCCCCAAAACTAGTCGAATCATCATAAATCCATTACGAGTCTTCTAACTTATAAGTCAACATTTGGTTGACTTTTCCAAACTATCCTTCTCAAAAAGAGGTTTATGGCCTCATTTTTATCTAAATTTCTTCCGATTTGCTTCTAACTTTCCGAACACATATAAATTAGCTTATTGAAGTGTTAAATGAAGAAAACGGGGTGATAAATCTCGTAACAATGGGTCGGGTCGTTACATTCTCCCCAACTTAAACAAACGCTCGTCCTCGAGCTTACCCAGAGTTGTACTAGAAGCAACCCAACAGCTGAATGACCTTGCCAAGAATATATTCGGGGTGGTACCACGTCACCCTATCTATCATAAGTCCGATAACACAATATAGCTTAATTTCCGCAGTCCATCTGAACCATATACCACATTGCACTTTCCGAAATCATATACCAAATCTGACTCCCACGTCTATACTCAGATTACACCCGAACCAACTGTAATAGCCCATACTCGCCACTCCGTGTGAGATCTTATGGTGTACCAAACAACCCAATCACTTGAGACGATGGCCTCTAATCACAACAATTTCCCACGATAACCAAATATTACTGAAAAACCTTTCTCGTTAGCTAAAGTCTTGTTCTAGTATCTTCATATACTGCCCACGGCAGCTGAAACACGCGATATATCGAATCCATTTCTCAGGTCATCCATGCATGACTCAATTTCCCTTCTAACTGATACCATAATAGATTTCGGAGCCAAACCTCGATATTACATTTCTAACCAGCTGAAATCACATATGCTCGCATCATTAATGGCTCCAAAGATCATTTCGATTATAACATACCGCACTAGTGATATGCCACCTCAACACCGGCCTAAGCCACGATGAGCACAACACAGGCTCCAATAAGAAGCATCTGAACATACTCAAATCATGACAACTAACTCAAACACAAAAGTTGTAATTCAATTCCTCCGTACCACCGTAACATAGGACTGAGATCCAGTCTCGCATTATAGAAATAGAGTACCTAAATTCTCCTCGAAAGGTCATAACATCATATGGACTTACCACAACTTATGATTCCATCCAAACACTATTACCTATGAAGCACCTCAAGTCATCATGCTCAAAACAGTCAGCTATGCACAAATTCAGGTCTGAACTCGAGCAATCAACCTCACCCACGGTAAAACAATTAATATACGCCATCAAATCTTGTAAGGACATAACCGATGCGCCATCTGCCAAACGGCACCCAACACTGACTTTCCTCAGATACTAGGAAGTATTGTACACAAGGTAACATATAGAAAAACTATTCTCCATGTCACACGGTTACGGCGTGCAACCTGCTCAAAATAACATACCCGTGGCGGCGTGCCATCCGATCCAGATACCATACCTGTGTCGGTGTGCCACCCGATCCAAATAACCCGTGGCGGCGTGCCACCCGATCAACGCATAAATCTCGCAAAAGGAAATGAACACCGAGTCAATTGCTCATTACAATAAACATATATAGCCTCAAGCTCGGCCACAAGAAACGCATCCGACTAAGTTCCTCAATATCAAAACTGAATCAATGGTAGAAACCTCTGCATTGATATCCGCCACGAAGGCCCAACTGACAAAGCCATACCTACCAGTCGTCTGCTGGTCTTGGGTACAACTAACCTGTTGGAGTGTAACGACTCAGCCCGTCGTTCCGGGAATTACCACCCCGTTATGTTTCAACTACATATTTTATGCTTTTATATCAGTGTTAGAGTCTATCGGGTGAGTTAGGAGTGAATTGGATTGAAAATAAAGCAAATAACATGTTTGAAGGAAGCTTGAATATGGAAAGTCAACCTAGAGTTGACTATTGAGTTAGAGTGCTCGGAATCGGATTATGATGATTCGACTAGTTTTGGGGGATCATTTATGACTTAGGAGAGCAATCGGAATTGAATTTGGGGGTCCGGTGTAGTTTTAAGCTTGAATTGGCGAAGGTTGAATTTTGGCGAAAACCGGATGGTAGGTGAGATTTTGATCCGGGGGTCAGAATTGAATTCTGACAATTTCTGTCGCTTCTTTATGTAATTTTGGATATGTCTGCAAATTTTCAGATCATTCGGACATCGTTTGATCGGGTTTTTGATCAAATGTGTAATTCAGAAAGTTTTAATAAACTTAAGCTTGAATCCATGTGTAATTGGTGATTTTGATGTTTAGGATGGTGTTATTATGATTGAAACAAGTTCGTATCGTGTTTTGGAGTATGTTGGTGGTTTTCGTTGGGGTCCCGGGGGCCTCGGGGTGAATCCGGACCATCATCCGACATTTTTGGAACTTGGAAGTCTGCTGTAAAATTGCAGACCACTGTGCAAAAATTAAGCCATCGCGTTCGCGAGGGCAAGGCCCGCGTTCGTGTAGGCTGGGGCATCTTGGTCATCGCATTCACGAGGATGAGGGCCGCGTTCGCATAGAAGGAATCTGGGAAGCATCGCATTCGCGTTGGTGTTGGTCGCGATCACGTAAGAGGAAATAGTGAAGCATCGCGTTCGCGTGGATGGAGACCGCGTTCGCGTAGAAGGATCTCATGATGGCTGAAGAAATGTGCATCGCGAACACGTTGGGCATGTCGCGTTCGCAAAGGGAAAAATTGATCAGTACATCGCGGATGCGTGATGGGTAACGCGAATTCGAAGAGTAAATGGGAGCTGTGTATCGCGAACGCGTAAGGTTAAATGTTCTGGCAGTGAAATTAAGATCACAGAACAGAGGGCTCACGGGTTCATTCACCCAAAACATATTTTTGAGCCCTAGAGAGAAGAAATCATGGGAAAACACTGGGAAATCATCGGGTATTCATCGGAGGTAAGTTTCTTGACTCAAAAACATAATTATATGATAGAATTAACATCAATCTTCATGAATTTGGGTAGAAATTGTGAAGGATTGTGGCCTAGATATTGAAAACGAAACTTTGGGTTTTGAAAGGCCAATCGAACTCCGATTTTGGTAAATTTTATATGTACGGACTCGTGGCGAGACGAGGATTCTGGAAATATGAATTTCGAAAGTTTTCGAGATGTGGGCCCGGGGCTCGGGTTTTGCCAATTTCGTGATTTTTGATATTTTTCGAGTTCTTTCGATTGGGTTATGTTCCATTAGCCTATTTTGATATATTTGTACTGATTTTGGCTAGTTTTGACATGCGTGGATGCTGGTTCGAGGAGCTAAGGCGTTGCAGGCATGAGTTTTCGCCGGTTCGAGGTGGGTAATACTTGTAAATGGTGTCCTGAGGGTTAGTAAACCCCGGACTTGCACATCTTTGTGCTGTGTTGAGGTGACTTGCACGCCGGATAATGGGCGTGGGGTAGAGTACCATTGGGGATTGTGACTTGGTCTGTCCCACGTAATAAATAATAACACCTAATTGTTGAAATGAATTGGACTAATTATCATGCTTGGGCTTCGTGCCGGTTTTTTGAATCCTTCAGGGATTGGTATCATTTTCTTGATAACACTGTGCATGTTTTTATCTAAATTTAAGGTTTTAAATGGGCATGACAATTTATGTGAGCATATGCCTACACATGCATGGATCGGACTGCACGCCGCAGTGGTATATGGATCGGGCTGCGCGCCGCAGCATGTGTGATATTATATTGTGCTTGGGCTGTAGGAGCCCCTTCGGAGTCTGAACACCCACAGGGAGCACGGGTACCCAAATTGGATCGGGCTACGCGCCGTAGTGGTCATATGCATTGCATGGCATACATACATTGGTTTACGTGTACTACGTGGCATAACATTTAGCACTCATACATTATCGGCACACATGCATTAGTTGCCTTATTGACCAGATCTCCTGGTGGAAATTGATAAGGAGTGCTGAGCCCGAGGGGCTGATTTGAGTGCGGACTTGCACTGCTTGAGATTGTATCCAGGTATTGGTATGTTATCATGAAAGAAAGAAGCTAAAAATTGAGATTCTAAATAATCTAAATAAAAAGATAGTTCTGTATTGTGTAACATGAGATAGTGCCTTGCGTGGTTTTCTTCCCTTCAGCATTATTTACTTTTATTACTGCTGAGTTGGAAGTACTCACACCCGACTCCCTGCACCTTGTGTGCAGATTCATGTACATCACAGCAGAGCTGATTCTATTGCGGCTCGGGTGTGCTTTTGGACAGTCGAGGTAGCTTCCAGCATTCGTAGGACCTGATTCTCTAGTTTGTCTATATTTTTGTTCTGACCATCCCACACTTGTGCACAGTTACATTCACTATTTACACTTTGTATACTCTGTAGAGGCTCATGACTCTTGACCCTTCGATCTATGGGAGTTGGTATAATTTGGGACTTCGTTCCCCATTTTCGATATATGTATCACTGTTGTTTCATATTTTGATATGCTTAAATGGGATAAAGCGGGCTCCTAGCTCCGTCATTGTTATTGATTGGTCTGGCTGGCCTAGCAATGTGTTGGGCGCCATCACGACCGGATTTGGGGTCGTGACAAGTTGATATCAGAGCCTTGGTTACTAGGTCTCATGAGTCTTGAGCCAGTTGGTAGAGTCTTGTGGATCGGTACGGGGACGCCTGTACTTATCCTCGGGAGGCTGCGAACCTTTAGGAGACACTTCACACTTCTTGAAATTCTTATCGTGCGTACTTGATTCAGCTTGAGATATACTTTTGAAAAAAATTCCTTCCGCACGTCTATGTACGCATCGAGCGCTCAGTAATATAAATTGCCATATGTCTTCTGATTTCCCCGAGCGAGGGGCGAGATATAATCTCTGTGAGTTCATGTTGGGCCAGTCGGGATGACTTGAGGCTGGACCTTGTATATGACTTGAGCATTGAGGTGATGATTTTGTGAGTGATGGCAATAGATAAGGTACTGAGGGACTGAAACCCGTACTTGTACTATACAGTGCTATGCTGAGATGATACACGCGTCATGTGACGAGCTTGGTGGTATTGTGAATGGGGATTTGGACTTGATCCTTCCTAATTGATGAATTACTGTGTAAAATGACTGATACTGGGCTTATATATATGTACTTCGGCTAGTAGCCATGTTTGGGGCCTTGTGCCGATCTGTAGAGTATTAGGGAGGAGGCTTACTAATGGATGAGCTGTTAATTGCTCGACTTTTGTCTAATATGTTGTGTAGCCCCGAGCTATGGTCGTGGTGAATATTTATCATATCTCTTAGTTGGAAGGTAAAGTGCCTTACGTGTAGTAAATCGAGTTTAGACTCAGGAAGACTAAAGTGATTATGCTATGTATATCCTGGTGGAAGGTGTTGTACTGAAATACTAGATTGAGGAAAAAAGGTGGGTTGATTCTGATATGTAATTGAAGGGTATTTGATATATGTTATGATTCGAGCAGGTGCAGTACATGTTCAGGTATAATTGTGATAAGATGATTCGTATAGTATTGAGATTTAATGTTGTTGAAATACATTGTGATGTTTTGTTGAGTTGTGGATGTATTGTTAGAATGGTTTAGTGATTCTCTGGCAGGTGGATAGGCCAAATTACAAAGGAAACTCTGCCGAAATTTTTGAAAAACATTTGGGACTTAGAAATATTACTGTCACCTAAAGAGAGTGGGCTTACTGGTGGTGCGTGTATAAATGCAAGAATTGCAAAAGAGCTAAGGTCTCTGATGATTCGAGTCTCTATCAAGGCTTGTAAATGACTTGAGATTTATCTCACTATAAAATTGTGGCATCATTTGAGTAAAGAATGCTATGAGCGGTTAAACGTGCTTTGATATATGGCTTCGAGCTAAGTTGGGGAGGTTGCTATTGATTAACTGATTTCACTATTGTGTGCTATGTTGATTCTGTCTCTAAGTATGTTGGGAAATTCTGGTAAAGGTTTTGGTGCTTCGTAGATTTGAGGAAATGCTAGGGTGTTTTGAACTGCTATTGGTAAAGAATGTGCAGCGTATAGAAAAGACAGGTAGCTAATTGTACCTGTATGTAATCATGTCCTGCGATGTCAGAATTCTAACAAGACACTAGTGGTTCTGTTCAATAAGACAGTTGAATTATAATTGAATAAGGGTGAATGACGCCCAAGAATGGTTTGTAGTATTCAAGATTTTGCTTGTAACAGTCAGGTGCCCTAAGAATTGTGAATGTGGTTAAAGGCGGTGGTTTCGTTAGAAAAGATCAAGGCTTGTGTTATATCATGTGAATGATGGAATTTTATGCATCCGTATTGGGAGGTATTGATAACAAATTTAAAAGAATCGCAGGAAGTTCTTCAAAATAAAGTGTGGTAGAATGTGGCACTTCTGGGAAACATTGAGAGAGTATTCAGTGGCATATGGGCCTTAGACTGTGTGGTCTTGTGTATGAATCTCATGTGGTAACATGAATTGATGTATTATGGTGCTACAGTAATGGATAATATAAAATTAAAGATGAATCAGAAAGGAAACTGGGTAAATGGAACAACTTGTTAATAAACCGGAATGGTATGAAAAGGAATACGATTAATTCCTGGTATGTGGTTGAAGTAATGAGTCTTGCAGATATTGTGCAGCAAAGCTCTTGAGTGTTGACAGTTGTGTAACTTGATATGGGTATAAGGACCAGTCCTGGCAGTTAAACTTATGCAACGAATGGGAAGAAAGAGTTTGTGATGTGTTTTGCCATGGTTTGAAAATGAGTATATTTCCTGTTGATATGGAAGGCTTGGAATGGGTAATGAGTGTTCTCTATATGGGATCATGAAAGTCCTTGACTAGTTGAGTGCGCTGATGTTTGCGGCGGAGGAAAGGGATATGAATTTCCATGTTGTCTTAGTGTGATATGGTATACACGATGTGTTCTGGAAAGTTAATAATGGCATATTCAAGGTTTCGAGATTAGTTCATAATATATGGGAAGTCATTAAAATTATTGAGCAGCGCGGGCAGCTGCAGGTGACATAAGGATCGATCTTTCTGGTGATTAAGGAAAATGGTACTGCTACTCTAGTGAATTGGCAGTGAATATGGTCCAAAAGGACAAGGTAATGTGATCTAATATCTAGTGGTATGGTGGTATTCTTCCATTGGATCGAATGTAATAATTGAGTCGTTGATGACATAATGAAATTTCTGAATGGCTTTCGTGGTATGAATAGATGCTTGATGTGCGTTATGTTTTCGTACGGTGAAGTACGGAATCAGGCATAGTGATTCATGCGTCATATATGTGTTAGAGACTTGAAGTCCTCGTTAGTCCGCCTATGCAGTGGTGGTATGTCGTGTGTATTGGCATCGTTTGATGATTATTAGAAATTGGCAGCCCTAGTGACTCTTTCATTACTGGATATGACGAATTTGAATGATGATATATGATTGTAGACTGGTTGTCATAAGTTAGGTCGTCTAGACTAATGTGATATGGACTATATCAGAGGAATGTCACAACTATGTGGCAGAGCGCATCAGATCATGCTCCAGCAGGGTAAATGTACCCTAGGGCCAGCGGACGGCTGGTAGGTATTGCTTTGTCAGTTGGGCCTTCGTGGCGGATATCCGTGTAGAGGTTTCTACCATTGATTCAGTTCTAGTATTGAGGAACTTTATCGGATGCATTTCAGGTGGCCGAGCTTGAGTCTATGTATATGTTGTTGCGATGAGCGACTTGACTCGATGTGCATTCCTTTTTGCTAGATGTGTTCGTGGATCGGGTGGCACGCCGCCATAGGTAGATTATTTGGATCGGGTGGCACGCCGCCACAGGTATGGTGTCTGGATCGGGTGGCACGCTACCACGGGTATGTCATTGGAGCGGTTTGCACGCCGCAATAGAATATTGTGAAAATATAGTTAGTTATATGCTACCTGGTATACAATACTTCCTCGCTTCTGAGGAAAAGTCTGTTTTGAGTATCGCTTGGTGAATGGCACATCGGTTGTGTCCTTTCAGGATTTGATAGCATACGTTAATTGTTTCACCGTGGCTGAGGTTGATTGCTTGGGTTCAAGACCTAGATATGTGCGTGGCTAACCGTTTTGAGCTTGGTGGCTTGAGGTGCCTCATGAGTAATAATGTTGGGATAGAATCACGAATCGTGGCAAGACCACGTGATGTTATGACCTCTCGAGGAGGATTCAGGTACTCTATTTCTATAATGCGAGACGTGGTCTCAGTTCTATATTATGATGGCACAAATGGATTGAATTGCAGCTCTTTTGTTGGAGACAGTTGTCATGATTTGAGCTGTCATGATTCGAGTGTGTTCAGACGTTTCTATTGGAGCCCATGTTGTGCTCATCGTGGCTTAGGCCGATGTTGAGGTGTCATATCACCAGTGCGGTGTGTTATAATCGAAATGATCGTTGAAGCCAATAATAAGTGTGAGTATATGTGATTTCAGCTGGTTAGAAAGGTAATACCGAGATTTGGGTCCAAAATCTATTGTGGTATTAGTTAAAAGTGAAATGGATTCATGAATGGTTGACCTGAGAAATTGGTTTGATATATCACGTGTTCGGTTGCCGTGGGCATGATATGAAGGTGTTGGAACAAGACTCTATCTAATGAAAAAGGTTTTTCGGTTGGTATTTGGTTATCGTGGGAAATTATTGTGATTAGAGACTATTGTCTCGAGTGATTGGGTTTTTTGATACATCATATGATCACACCGGGGTGGCAAGTATGGAAAATTACAGTGGGATCGTGTGTATCCTGAGTATAGGCATGGGATTAGTATTTGGCATATGATTTCAGAAAATGCAATGTGGTTTATGGATCAGTTGGAGCGAGAAATTTCAGCTATATGGTGTTGTCGGACTTATGTGAGATAGGGTGACGTATGATCGCCCGAATATATGCTTGGTAAGGTCTTTTAGCTATGGAATTGCTTCCAGTACAACTCTACGCTCGAGGAAGAGCGATTGTTTAAGTTGGGGAGAATGTAACGACCCGGCCCGTCGTTATGGGAATGACCACCCCATTATGTTGCAACTACATGTTTTATGCTTTTATATTAGTGTTAGAGTCTATCGGGTTAGTTAGGAGTGAATTGGATTGAAAATGAAGCAAATAGCATGTTTGAAAGAAGCTTGAATATGGAAAGTCAACCTAGAGTTGACTATTGAGTTAGAGTGCTCGGAATCGGATTATGATGATTTGACTAGTTTCGGGGATCATTTATGACTTAGGAGAGCAATCATAATTGAATTTGGGGGTCCGGTGTAGTTTTAAGCTTGAATTGGCGAAGGTTGAATTTTGGCGAAAACCGGATGGTAAGTGAGATTTTGATCTGGTGGTCGGAGTGGAATTCCGACAATTTCTGTAGCTTCGTTATGTAATTTTGGATATGTCTGCAAATTTTCAGATCATTCGGACGTCGTTTGATCGGGTTTTTGATCGAATGTGTAATTCGGAAAGTTTTAACAAACTCAAGCTTGAATCCGTGCGTAATTGGTAAATTTGATGTTTAGGATGGTGTTATTATGATTGAAACAAGTTCGTATCGTGTTTTGGAGTATGTTGGTGGATTTCGTTGGGGTCCCGGGGGCCTCAGGGTGAATCCGAACCATCATCCGACATTTTTGGAACTTGGAAGTCTGCTGTAAAATTGCAGACCACTGTGCAAAAATTAAGCCATCGCGTTCGCGAGGGCAAGGCTCGCATTCGCGTAGGCTGGGGCATCTTGGTCATCGCGTTCGCGAGGAGGAGGGCTGCGTTCGCGTAGAAGGAATCTGGGAAGCATCGCGTTCGCGATGGTGTTGGTCGCAATCGCGTAAGAGGAAATAGTGAAGCATCGCGTTCGCGTGGATGGAGGCCGCGTTCGCATAGAAGGATCTCCGGATGGCTGAAGAAATGTGCATCGCGAATGCGTGGGGCATGTCACGTTCACGAAGGGAAAAATTGATCTGTGCATCGCGGACGCGTGATGGGTAACGCGAACGCGAAGAGTAAATGGGAGCTGTGCATCGCGAACGCGTGGGAGCTCACGCGAACGCGTAGGGTTAAATGTTCTGGCAGTGAAATTAAGATCACAGAACAGAGGGCTCACGGGTTCATTCACCCAAAACATAATTTTGAGCCCTAGAGAGAAGAAATCACGGGAAAACACTGGGAAATCATCGGCTATTCATCGGAGGTAAGTTTCTTGACTCAAAAACATAATTATATGGTAGAATTAACATCAATCTTCATGAATTTGGGTAGAAATTGTGAAGGATTGTGGCCTAGATATTGAAAACGAAAATTTGGGTTTTGAAAGGTCAATCGAACTCCGATTTTGGTAAATTTTATATGTACGGACTCGTGGCGAGACGAGGATTCTGGAAATATGAATTTCGAAACTTTTCGAGATGTGGGCCTGTGGCTCGGGTTTTCCCAATTTCGTGATGTTTGATATTTTTCGAGTTCTTTCGATTGGGTTATGTTCCATTAGCCTATTTTGATATATTTGTACTGATTTTGGCTAGTTTTGACGTGCGTGGATGCCGGTTCGAGGAGCTAAGGCGTCGCGGGCATGAGTTTTCACCGGTTCGAGGTGGGTAATACTTGTAAATGATGTCTTGAGGGTTAGTAAACCCCGGACTTGCATATCTTAGTGCTGTGTTGAGGTGACTTGCACGCCGGATAACGGGCGTGGGGTAGAGCACCATTGGGGATTGTGACTTGGTCTGTCCCACGTAATAAATAATAACACCTAATTGTTGAAATGAATTGGACTAATTATCATGCTTGGGCTTCGTGCCAGTTATTTGAATCCTTCAGGGATTGGTATCATTGTCTTGATAACAATGTGCATGTTTTTATCTAAGTTTAAGTTTTTAAATGGGCATGACAATTTATGTGAGCATATGGATACATATGCATGGATCGGACTACACGCCGCAGTGGTATATGGATCGGGTTGCGCGCCGCAGCAGGTGTGATATTAATATTGTGCTTGCGCTGTAGGAGCCCCTCCGGAGTCTGAACCCCTACATCGAGCACGGGTACCCAAATTGGATCGGGCTATGGTTCCGTGGTTCTAGTACGGTCGCTCAACTGTCATATTTGGCTTATTTATCTGTTTTATACCATGCTTTAGCTTATGTGCAAAGCTTAACCCTTAACCGCTTTTAATATTATTTTACAAGAATTGCAACATTGTAAAAATTGTATTTCGGATCACACCGTACCAGTATGCCTGCGACCTTTAACGCATTCTGACTTCATTGAGATTTGGATTTGGGTCACATAAATGTGCACCCATATTTAGGAAATTATATTATTAAAGTCATGCCTAAAGAGTCTATCGTGTTGTTAACTTTGGGGAAAGACCATGAAATTCGCTAAATGGTCCTTCCGAGTCTAAGGTTTTTTACCGAAACTTATTTGAGGGCCCCGCAATTGTATTTTTTACGCGGCGAGGCTCATCTCATTTTATTAAGTCCAAACTAAGTAGCTAAATTTCTATAGCAATTTTTATCTTTAAACAAACAAAGAAAAGAAGAATCGTGGCTCACTATTATTAAGAATATCAAGCTTCAAGTTCAAATTCGTGTACAAACAATAGTCTAACTTTTCAATTTAAATCGATTATTCAATTTGAAGTTCAACTTTATATTTATAGAATTCAAGTTATTTTGGACCTAATACCAACTTGTCTTATTCAAATTATTTCGGACCTAACACCAAATTGTCCACTTCCTAATGTCCATCATGTTCAAGTGTGATCTTGCTTTACTTTTTGCAAACCTTTTCCTTAATTAAAAAATACAAGCTGAAAAAAATTTAAATAGTAAGGTGACTTTTGTTGATCATCATCGTAGTACCTAAGAATATCTGTAATTGTGATCTTATTTCTCATTCCAATCAAACTCAAAGTGAAAAGGCAAAGTTATACATTTACTAACAGACACTTATATCGTGATTATTGATATAACATATTATTATCCGAAATTACCAAGGCTGTACAATATTATCTAGTATGTGGCTCATGAAATTTGGTACAATTTATACTTCAATTCTAAACTTAATGACAAACTTCAATCTGGTTAGAACAATATAAAAGAAACTAAACTAAGAAAATGATAAAGAGGCCAAAATCGGATCACAGTCCACAGTTAAACAGTCCAGTTATACATATTCTACTTCCAGAATTATCTTCATATTTAATGCGCAATTAGTACCTGTCATCTAACTTTAAAAGTATCAAATCACAATATTAATCCTTAAACTAATTGATTTCCTATGGCTACATTTCAATACAGTCTTATCACATTTTTCGAATAACAAACCAGCATACACACGAAAAGGCTAAAACATATCAAAGATTATAATGCAACACAAATAAAAATCAATTTGCATCAATTCAACAAGTATTCAGATCCAACATTGCTTTGTATTGCCATCTCGAAATTACATCAATTCGAATTTGATTGTGTACCTGGTAGTCGAAATACAAGTAGAAGAAGAAGAAATCAGTAGATGGCAGCTCAATGGCAAAGTAACAACAGCAGTCGACAAACCAGTAGAATCAAATCCAAATCCAATGAAAACAACAGATTTCCAACACAAAAATCAGAATATTGTAGTTCAATGAACTACTACCAACTTCAAAATCTTAAAACTCAATGAAACACTAGTTTAAATACTCCTGGAGCTTCAAGTGAATCAAAAATTGCTTCAGAAGTTTTTAATTAGTGAAAAATCCTTAACCAGACGCAATGTATTGCTCTCAATTTTCACACTTCTTTTTTTCAATGACTCTCCAAAGAAATCTTTGTTTTCGAATGTTTGTGTGTGTCCTGTTAAAGTCTGAAGTCTGTCCTTTTATAGAACCAAACAGATCCAGCAGAATATTCAGACTCACTCCTTTTTCTTTAGCACATGGGCACCCTTAACCTTTTAACCATTTCCAGCTCTTAAAAGCATTCCAACAGAGTTAATAAACACAATGTTCCATCATATTCTCTGCCCAACCCACTAACTAATGTCCAATTCTATTTTTTAATTCCAAAATGTATTGGAAGCCTGTTTTTCTATTCAAAACCCCTTAAACATGCGAAATGGTTCCCATGTGACTTCTGTTTTCTAACCCTAAGAGTGTATTAAACAATGTTTTAAACTAAGTGGTCCAACTAATATCCCCTGACAGATCACCCCTGACCATTTTCAAACCTTTTCTTCAAATTCCTAATTCCCTTTGATTCCTACAACTATAATTAACATCTATAACCAATTCAGACTTAACAAAATCAATTTAAAGTTTGAGTCAATGCTCAGGTCAGACCAAATAGCACCAAACAAGAACAGAACTAACAGGGTGATTTCCAATGACTGTGGACAAAACAAGAACTAAAGGAAACTTTTTTAATCGACAAAATCAATTCAAACGACTAAATGAACAGAAATATTTTTTGACCCTATAAACAGGTCTGATGTAGCAGGAATGGAATAGTTTAAAAAAAATAAAAAATAACATACTAAAAAAATGAAAAAACTTACACAAATAACAACTTTAAGAAAAACTAGAACAAAAGAGAAAGAAAATTACCTCAGGCTCTATAGACCGGAACTAATCATATGCCCTTTGAAATCAATTTCCAATTAGTATTATAGGCATATTTCATCAGAAACATGTTTATAATACTAACTAGAAACCAACTCGACCCTAACGATTTTGACACAGTCTTGAATCCCTAAGCCCTAGATCCGTCATTTGATGGTTTTAACTCGGATTTGGGCCAAATTGGCTAAGGATTAGGGGCGAGGGTGATTCGGTGGATAGGTGGTATGATTTTGGGGGTGTTTGGTGTCTGTTGAGTCTGGACTCGAATCTTCAAATGAAGATTCGAAACAAATCAGGTCAATTCGAGCCAAATTGATACTGGATTTAGGTTCAAGGGGTTGAGATGTATCAGGGGTGTTCTTTTGGTGGCCGGTAGCATTGTTGCCGCCGAGTTTTAGGCGGTGGAATGGTCCGGCAGCTAGGGTTTTATTTCAAGGGTCGTTTGGGTTCTTGTTGTCTGGAGACAGAAGGGTGAAATGGGGCTGTGTAACAGGGTTTGGGTATTTTTGGGTTTTGGTATATCAAAAATGAATAAATTAGTCCCAGTCGTTCGATCTGATGAGATCAACGGCTTGGATCCATTCACTACATGAAACGGCGCCGCTTCAGTTGGCTTAAGACCTGTTAGGTCTTTGGAATGAAATGGGTCGGGTAGAAAGGAATGATCAAGGCCGTTGGATTAATTGGAGTGAATGGCTGAGATCTGAAAAGATCGAATTTGGGCTGTGTATAGGGGTAATTGGATTGGGCCTGGACTTTGGTTCAATTTTTCTTTTCCAATTTTTCTTCTTCTTTTTATTATTTAGTCCCTCATTATTAGAACAAAAATTCTAACTATACTACAAAAAATCATATTAAATTATAAAAGTACTAATTAAGTTATACTAATAATTATCACATACAATTAAATATCAATTAAAATAAAATAACATAATTTTCACATTAAATACTAAAAATACAAAATTACATATTTTTTGTGATTTTTTCATTTTCGTAAAATAAATTTAAACACTTCTAAGTGCGGAATTATATCCTAAAAATACAAATGAAACATTTTTGTATTTTTTATTGATTTAGACAAATAGTCGTGGACACACAAACGCAAACAATAAGAGAAAAATGACACAAAATCCACAAATATTGCAAACAACACAAAATTATTTTATTTCGAATTTTTTTAGGAGTAAGTCTCATATAGGGCAAACATGACGTGCTCACAGCTGCCCCTCTTTGCACGGGAACACGAAGAGTTTTCGTGCAAAGACAAGTGAGCAAATACGAGCAATTTTTTGCCCGTTCGAGCACTCCGTGTGAAGCATTTTTTGAAAGACTTGACCGAACCTTTGCTTTAAAAGGTCTCCTACATATCACTGGCTAAAAGGGAATCAGGTCAATGTAGTTCGGGAAGTTTGGTAGCTGGGACTACCATGAAGCTGTGATCTTGCCGTTACTGCTGTTGCATGGTGTTACCACTGCTTTACTGAGCTCCTTATTACACCGTGCTAAAAGGAAAAACAAGAAGCTAAGCTAGCCTATGGATCGTAAGATCTCATCTATCTTTAACTTATTCGTGTCGCCTTGCCTTCTTGTCGTCTTGTGTTTCTTCCAATGCTTTCTTTCGAGAACTTTGAGGTGGCTCTGGCCTTTCATTCTTTGAACATCAATTTTCCTCATTTTGCTCAAACTGCTGTAGATATAGCTTTCTCCCTCAAGTTTGCTATGTTGAAGGGGTAGACAAAGTTTGAAAGCTTGTTCCTTTCTGGATGTGTCTCATATCTCTTCTGACTTATGTGCTTGGATTTGCGTTGAGAACTTTTCTATATCTTTCTTCTTTCGGATGGGTTACTGGTTTCAAAGCCTGTAACGTGAAGAGCTTTTCTAGCCACTGTTGCCTTCTTTCTCACATCTGAACTTGGGTTTGTGCTGGGGATCTTCCGACGTGTCCCTCAGCTTTCATGGTGGGTCGCTTGTTTCAATACCTGCTATGTAAAACTGAAAAATATTCCTCTTATTATACAGGTGGGCGCCTATTTTCTAAGACATGAAAATGTCTTCCCTCATTATACAGGTGGGTGCCTAATTCTAAGACGTGAAAACTATTCCCTTGTTATACGGGTGAGCGCCTAATTACTAACACATGTAAAGTATTTCCTTGTTATACAGGTGGGCGCCTATTTATTAAGACATGTAAACTATTCCCTTGTTATATAGGTGGGCACCTAATTCTAAGACGTGAAAAGCATTCCCTTGTTGTACAGGTGGGCGCCTATTTTCTAAGACATGAAAAGTATTCCCTTGTTATACAGATGGGCGCCTATTTCTAAGATATGAAAAGTATTCACTCGTTATACAGGTGGGCGCCTATTTGCTAAGACATGAAAAATATTCCCTTGTTATACAGGTGGGCACCTATTTTGCTATGATACGAAAAGTATTCCCTTGTTATATAGGTGGGCGCCTATTTGCTAAGACATGAAAAGTATTCCCTTGTTATACAGGTGGGCGCCTATTTTGCTAAGATACGAAAAGTATTCCCTTGTTATACAGGTGGGCGCCTATTTGCTATGACATGAAAAGTATTCCCTTGTTATACAGGTGGGCGCCTATTTTCTAGGACATGAAAAGTATTCCCTTGTTATACATGTGGGTGCCTATTTCTAAGATATGAAAAGTACTCCCTTGTTATACAGGTGGGCGCCTATTTTCTAAGACATGAAAAGTATTCCCTTGTTATACAGGTGGGCGCCTATTTCTAAGATATGAAAAGTATTCCCTCATTATACAGGTGGACGCCTATTTTCTAAGATAAGAAAAGTATTCCCTTGTTATACAGGTGGGCACCTATTTGCTAAGACAGGAAAAGTATTCCCTTGTTATACAGGTGGGCGCCTATTTTGCTAAGATACAAAAAGTATTCCCTTGTTATACAGGTGGGCGCCTATTTTCTAAGACATGAAAAATATTCCCTTGTTATACAGGTGGGCGCCTATTTCCAAGATATGAAATGTATTCCCTTGTTTCCTCGTTCAACCGAGAAATGTTTTTGACAATGACAGAAAATTTTCTGCCCCAGTTTGCATGACTTTCATTGTGGCGTATCTCCCTGCCATTTCCAACCTTTATTTTCCTGTAAAACCAAAGAAACTTTTGTTATTTTTAAAAACATGGTGAGTAATCTTGACACTCCTGCTGGGACTGTTTTTATTTTTCTTTTCTTCTATATTTCTTGCCATGTGCCTCCCAACTGGTTGAGGATAATTTTACTTGCTGGGGATGATTTCTCTGTTGGGGATAGACTTTTTATTCATCCGTTTCCCTCTCTCTTGCTTCAAAAAAACCTGGGGGAGTCTTTTCAGATCCAAACCACTCTCTACACGAGTTACTCTCATGGATTTTCCTTTTCACCTTCCTTTTTCTGTGTGGTTTGACCATCTTAGAAATTGTTCAGTAATCCATCAGAGTCCTGTTGGGGGTCTTCTTGGAACCTGATCTATAAGTTCCTCAACCATTACTTCCCAGCTTTTCTCCATATTTTCCATTGTACTGTCTCGGCGACTGGTAGTACACTCTGAAAAACCTTTCTTTTAAATAGAAAGAAAACAAATTTCTGGAAAAGTCTTTTAGACAAAGAGATGAAAAGATAGAAAAAGAGAAAATATTTCCGAACAATATGCTGAGAAAAGAAAAGAAAAGAACTTATCTAGATGGTATGACTATTCCCAACGATCATGTCGTGCATTCCAGATTAAACGACCCAGTCTATTTGTATCAATCAAACTTTCCGATGGCCTCATTTGCCCGGGGTAAACAGATGCGCAACTTTTTGCCCATGTGGATCCTTTCCGCCAAACTCGTCATGTCGACCCATAGCGCCCTTCGAGGGGTTTTCACTAATGAGACTCTCTCATTTCTCTCAGTTCACATCGCCTTAAGGTGCATGCGAAGGTTTTCACCCTGAGACTCTCATTTTGATTCGTCTCGGCTTACGTCGCCTTACGGTGCCTATGAAGGTTTTCACTGATAAGACTCTTTCATTGTATTTTCTCATTTGGGGGTTGGAGTGCTGTTGATAAGATTCTCTCTGTTGGGAATTCTTTCAGCTCATGATCCTTTTCAGTCGAGGATTAGTGTATCACCCTGAGCTCTCATCTTCCTGTCCTGACACTTATTAAGCAATGATCGGAAGGTCTTTTGGACATAAGATGGGGTTTTGTGTGGGTAAGAAAAAGATCATCAACAAATTTTAAATAACTTGATGAGTAAAGGAATACAACTCTTGGAACCAAATTTCTTAAAAGGAAATATAACTTCTGCCCCAGTTTTCTTGTTTGGGGATTTCTGAATCGCGTGACATTTGTCACGTTGCAACCAAGCCGTGAGGCGCCTACGTATCCTTTCTTGAGGAATCAGGTCAAACGTAGTTCAATTCTTGTGTTTTTCTTATCATCATTTTTCATTAATTTTTTTCTTTAACGATTCCAAGAGAGGGGTATAAAACAAAATAATTAAGGCTCCAAAGGGAAAACAAAGGTTGAAAGTGTTTGGATAGAAGAAAGAACTGCCTCCGTCATTTCATTACTCAATAAAAACCAAATACAGACAAACGAGCAAGCAACTATCATATTCAAGGAAATTACACATAATATCTCTTAACTGCATCAGAGTTGATGGCAATGTCGGTGTTTCTTCCTTCAATATCTGTTAGACACAAAGCGCCATTGGACAACACCCGGGTCACAACATAAGGTCCTTGCCAATCTGGGGCGAACTTGCCCTTTGCTTCAATTTGATGCGGGAGAATCTGTTTCAACACTTGCTGCCCTACTTCAAATTTTCAGGGGCACACCTTCTTATTGTATGCTCTCACCATTCTCTTTTGATACAATTGGCCATGACATACTGCTGCCAATCTCATTTCATCGATTAAGCTCAAATGTTCTAGTCGTGCTTCGACCCATTCATCATCATCAACCTCGGCTTCGACGACAATTCAGAGAGATGGGATTTCAACCTCCGCTGGTATTACTGCTTTAGTTTTGTATACCAACAAGTAAGGAGTTGCACCTACCGAAGTCTGTACAGTAGTGCGATAACCCAATAATGCAAATGGCAACTTTCATGCCATTGCCTAGACCCTTCTACCATCTTTCTCAATATCTTTTTTATATTCTTGTTTGGTGCTTCAACCATGCCATTTGCTTTGGGACGATACGGGGTGGAATTGCGGTGTGTGATCTTGAACCGTTGACATACCTCCTTCCACAAACCATTGTTAAGATTAGCACCGTTGTCTGTGATTATCATCTTTGGGATCCCAAATCTATAGATGATATGGGAATGGACAAAGTCTACCACTGCCTTCTTAGTCACTGACTTGAATGTCTTTGCCTCCACCCATTTGGTGAAGTAATCAATGGCTACTAGAATACACCTATGACCGTTGGAAGCTGCCGGCTCAATCGGTCCAATGACATCCATGCCTCACGCAACAAATGGCCATGGTGATGACATTGTATGCAACTCCGTTGGTGGAGAGTGAATCAAATCTCCGTGTACCTGGCACTGATGGCACTTTCGTACAAAATTTATACAATCATGCTCCATGATGAGCCAGTAATATCCTGCCCGTAGGATCTTCTTTGCCAACGCGTATCCGCTCATATGCGGTCCTCAAACTCCGGCATGTACCTCTGTCATCACTGTTATGGCTTGACATGCATCTATAAGTCGCAACAATCCCAAATCCGTAGTTCTTTTTTACAACACTCCTCCACTAAGGAAAACCATTTTCCAATCACCGAGTAGCTCTCTTTTGATCTCCAGTCGCCTGCTCTGGGTATATTCCCATTCTGAGGTACTCTTTGACATCATGAAACCATGGCTCGCCATCCATTTCTTCCTCTATCATGCTACAGTAAGCATGCTGCTCATGAACCTAGATATGCAATGGGTCAACATGAATTGTCTGGGTGATGCAACATTGATGCCAAGGTGGCCAGTGCATCAACAACCTCATTGTGAACTCTCGGAATGTGTCTGAATTCCACCGATCGAAATCGCTTGCTCAGATCATGCAAACATTGTCGATATGGTATAATCTTCAAATCACGTGTCTCCCATTCACCTTGAATTTGATGTACCAGGAGGTCCGCGTCCCCCAAGACCAAGACGTCCTGGACATCCATGTCTGCAGCTAACCGTAATCCCAAAATACAAGCCTCATATTCAGCCATGTTATTGGTGCAATAGAATCGTAGTTGTGCTGTAACAGGATAGTGATGTCCTGTTTTTGAAATGAGAACTACTCCTATCCGAACTCCTTTCGAGTTTGCGACTCCATCAAAGAAAAGCTTCCATCCTGGTTCCTCCGTTGATTCCACCTCATCTACGTACATCGCTTCTTCATCGGGTAAATACGTCCTCAATGGCTCATACTGTTCATCAACAGGGTTTTCAGCCAAGTGATCAGCCAATGCTTGGGCCTTCATGGCCGTCCTCGTCACATAGACGGTATCAAACTCCGTGAGTAATATCTGCCACTTTGCTAGCCTTCCTGTGGGCATAGGCTTTTGGAAGATATATTTCAATGGGTCCAAGCGTGAAATGAGATAAGGTGTATATGATGACAAATAATGTTTCAAATTTTGGGCTACCCATGTCAAGGCGCAGCATGTCTTCTCTACCTGAGTATACTTAACCTCATTTACTGTAAACTTCTTGATGAGATAGTAGATGGCTTACTCTTTTCTCCCTGTACTGTCATGTTGCCCCAGTACGTAGCCAAATGAATTTTCTAGTATCGTTAGATAGAGAACCAATGGTCTTCCAAGTTCAGGTGGAACTAGCACGAGTGGATTCGGTAGATACCCCTTGATTTGGTCAAAGGTTGTCATGAGTTGAGCAGTGAATCTGCTGATGTAATTCAATCTTCCCAATAGACTCATTACCTCTGTTTTATTCTTTGGCGGTGACAAGTCCTGGATGGATTTGATCTTGGATGGGTCCAACTCAATGCCTCGTCGGTAACGATGAATCCCAACAACTTTCCTGATGGAACCCCAAAAGCACACTTGGCCGGGTTGAGTTTGATATCATACCTTCGAAGTCTTTGGAAGAACTTCCTTAGGTCCGTTATATGGCCCTCTTGCCGCCTAGACTTTATGATCACATCGTCCACGTACACTTCAATCTCTTTGTGTATCATGTCATGGAACACAATGGTCATTGCTCTCATGTACGTTGCCCCAACGTTCTTCAAACCGAATGGCATTAAACTGTAGCAATAAGTTCCTAATGGCGTAATGAAAGCGGTCTTTTCTGCATCTTCTTCATCCATCAAGATTTGATGATATTATGCATAGAAATCCATGAAGGATCCGATCTCGCGCCCAGCACAATTATCAATCAAGTTATGGATGTTGGGAAATGGAAAATTATCCTTAGCGCTTACTTTGTTGAGATTGCGGTAGTCAACACACACCCTGATCTTTCCATCCTTCTTCGGTACAAGTACCACATGGCCAACCAATCGGGATATCGAGTGACGCGAATAACTTTGGCCTGTAACTGCTTAGTCACTTCTTCCTTAATCTTGACACTCATATCTGTTTTAAACTTCCTCAGTTTTTGATTGACGGGAGGGTAGGCCAGGTCAGTGGGCAATTTGTGAACCACTAAATCGGTGCTCAATCCTAGCAAGTCATCATATGACCACGCGAAAACATCTTTTAATTCAATGAGTGTTTTGATTAGTTCCTCCCTAGTTCTTGGCTCAATATGGATGCTGATTTTAGTTTCCCTAACATCATCTGTACTCTCTAAATTAACAGCTTCAGTTTCATTTAGATTGGGCTTCGATTTCTCTTCGAATTGGCACAATTCCCTGCTTATTTCCTCAAAGTCCTCATCCTCTTCGCATTCAGATTCATTATTTCGCTCAAACTCTAGTTCAATTAAGTTGGAGTTGGATTGATTATTTAGACTAGGTCGAGGATCCGTTGTGCATTCCATGTCTTTAGGACCAGTAAAAGAAGAAATAAAAATTAAAACCAGAAAAAAAGAAAGGAAACTTTCGTTCTTATTAAGAAAATGTGGAATAAAACAGTTTCACACTTGAAGAAAAATACAAACAAAAACAAAAGGTTACAATTCTGGGATAACCCAGGAAACAAGAAAGGAAATCCAAAGCCGACTACCAAGACTCCCTTCGAGTGGGAAGAGGAGTGGCAGCCCAGTTGTTGATATTGGCTTTAGGCCCCACAAATTGTATGTCCGCTCTGCTGGAACCCTCTCCAGCTTCTAACATATGGACATCAGCAAACATTTTTTCAAAAGTCTGTTCTAAATCCCCATCTATACCGATCAATAGTCCTTGGATTTTCGGAACCGCCGATTTCTTGGCCCTTGCTTTGATGAAAGATCTGGACAGACATGGAACTGGCTTGGGGAGAACCCAAGATCTTTTCTTCATTGTTTTGGCTCGTTGTATGTCTTCCATAGTGGGTTTGAACCCCAATCCAAATGTCCCTGAATTTCCGGGCAAAGACACGGGCTGAAGAATACCCTGAAGCTCTACCCCCAGGCCTTTTCCTAGAACAAACCCATTTCCCAGCATCTCTGAGATTGTGAAGACGGTTGTGGGAGCTATGCCGTATAAATGGCACAATATCATCTCCTCCAAGGCTTGTGCCGTCAGTTCCGTACACAATTATCTCCTGCCTGTCCCATTCGAATTTCACCATCTGGTGTAATGTGAAAGGTACCGCTTTTCAGTATGGATCCAAGGTCGTCCAAGAAGAAGATTGTAGGATACTGTCACGTCGACCACCTGGAATTCCATGGTGAACTCAACTGGACCAATGGTTAATTCCAGTATGATGTCACCCACCGTGTTGGTACCACTACCGTCAAAACCCCGAACGTAGACGATGTTCTTATGAATCCGGTTGTGATCAATTTTCAAGTTGTTCAAAGCAGCCAAGGTATAGATGTTGGCACTGGACCCATTATCAACCAGTACTCGGGTGACCACCGAGTCTTCGCACTTCACCGTTAAATATAGGACTTTGTTGTGTTCTGTGCCCTCTATTGGTAACTCATTATCAGAAAAGGTCACCTGATTTACTTCGAAGATTTTCTGCACCATCTTCTCCAAGTGATTAACCGAGATTTTGTCCGGAATTGAGCCTTGTTCAGGATTTTCACTAGCGCTTGGCAATGGTGTCATGACCCTAGTTCACCGATCGTGAACCTGTCATGATGGCACCCAGTCCCCGCGACTAGGTAAGCCTAACACATTGCGGAATATACAAGTTCGTGAACATTAAACAAGAAATAGTGGAAAAACGATATATATAGGAATATAATTCATGCTGCTTGGCACATATACTCGTCAAACACACTGTATAAAAATACCACCAAGACCCGGAATCCCATGGGTAACACAGACTAAAAAGAAATATAATTGTGGCTCTATATGTCAAGAGTATCTAAAACAACGAAGTGAGGGAAAAACATCTACTAATACTATCAGAATAGAAGGAGGGCCTCCGGATCCGCGGACGTAGCAGATCATACCTCGAGGTCTCCAAATGTGCTGCTGAATCACCTAGTATGGGCTTGGCCTGATGTACCTGGATCTGCACAACAAAAGTGTGCAGAAGAGTGGCATGAGTACACCACGACGGTACTCAGTAAGTGCCAAGCCTAACCTCGATGGAGTAGTGACGAGGAAGGTCAGGGTCCTACCGAGAGAACAATAACATAATGATAATAACAATAATAAGCAATTTAAATAATAATGAATCTGAAATAACAACAATAAAGTGATTGTTGCAACCATCTACAATTAACCAACAACAAGTAACTAACTCAACAAAACTCAATCAGCAAGTCCAGGACCTATGGGAATTGAACCCACAGTCCCACTCTATAATCAACAATCCAGGAACTACGGGAATTTAACCCACAATCCCAATAACAGTATCTCTGGGTCTCCGGGAATCGAACCCGCAACCCATGTCTCAATACCTCAGGATGTGTCTCAAAGATCTCAGGATCTCCGGGAATCAAACCCGCAGTCCATATCTCAATAATATATCAATAAACTCCGGGTCTCCGGGAATCGAACCCGCAGCCCTTGGATCTCCGGGAATCAAACCCACAGTCCACAAACAATACCACTCCGGGTCTCTGGGAATCGAACCCACAACCCTGGGATCTCCGGTAATCGAACCCGAAGTCCACCAACACAACAAATAAAGAAACACCCAGAGAAAAATATAATATGCTTAACTACAACTTCACCGAAACTAGTGCCAACAATTATCAAGAAGTTCAAGTAAGACAATTAGGCAATTAGACAGTTAAATCATATCTAGTCATGCTTTTCTAGCGAGTGCTAGGTAAATGTAGCAATTTAATCAACTAAGAACAAGAATATCACTAATCGGACAATTCAAGTAAAGTGAGTTACAACAACCAGCGCATGTACACGTCCGTCACCTCACGTACAAGGCTTTTCAACTATCACATAATATCCTAAGGGTGAAAGTTCCCCCACACGAGGTTAGACAAGCCACTTACCTCGACTTCGGTACAAAACCGCTAAGAGACAACTTTCTTGCCGCAAATGTCGGCCTCCACAGGTGTAGTATCTAATAAAAATCAACAGAATCACATCAAAATAGGCCCATTACCCAATCAAAACAATTCAAAACACACTAAAACCACAAGTTTCCAAAACCCGAAATTTTGGTACGCTTCTCGAAAAATTAAGAAGGTTACATATTCAGAACTCCCATCTCAATAAGAGTCTAAGCATATAAAGTTTACTAAATTCGGACTCTATTTGCCCATTCAAACCCTAGATTTTCTAAAATTCAAGCCTAGGGTGAAAAACCCCTATAAAATACCCCAAATTCCTCCATTTTCATGAGATAATTGCATAATATTATCAACAATAATCATAATTTGAGTCCATAATCGATTAGCTGAAGAAATCCCTTGAATTTCCCTTCAAAATCGCCCAAATCGCCTCTTAAGCTGAGCCTTTAATGTTTGAAATGTTTCTGAAATTTCTAACTTCTGATATAATTAAACCCTCTGCGATTTTCGCTTCTGCGGACACTTTTCGCCTCTGCGGAACAGCTTCCGCGACAAATTGGTCGCTTCTGCGACCCCTGGCCTAACTGGCCATTTCCGCCTCTGCGAACAGCGGACCGTTTCTACGGAATCGCTCCTGCGGAACAAGGTCCGCTCCTGCGGGCTCTCCCGCTCCTGCGAATAGGAGTCCGCTTCTGCAGACTCGCTCCAGCGACCAAAATTCCGCTTGTGCGAATCCTTCACCCCTCGACTAAACTCCGCTTCTGTGACACTCTTTCCGCACCAGCGATGCCACTTATGCGAACAAAGGTCCGCTCCTGCGAACCAGTACACCCATGCGCTCCCTCGTCCGCTCCTGCGGACTCGCCTCTGCGGTCCCATTTCCACAGGGGCGAAAACAACAGAACCAGCAACCAAAACCTGCAATTTTCCATGTTTTCTCCCGTTTAACCATCCGAAAACACTCCGAGGCCCCCGGGACCTCATCCAAACACACCAACACATCCTAATACCTTATTCGAACTTGTTCCAATCCTCAAAACACATCTAACAACATCAAATCCCATAATTCACATCGAATTCAAGCCTAAATTCCTTAAAACTTTCCGAATTACACATTCGATCTAAAACCCGACCAAAAAACGTCCGAATGACCTGAAAATTTGCAGACATATCCAAAATCACATAACAAAGCTACAGAAATTGTCGGAATTCTATTCTGACCCCCGGATCCAAATTTCACCTATGGTTCGGATTCGCCAAATTTCAAACTTCGGCATTTCAAGCCTAATTGAGATACAAACCTCCAAAATACAATCCGAATGCGCCCCCAACCCCGAAATCACCTAACGGAGCTAATGGAACCATCGGATTTCCGTTCCGAGGTCGTCTTAACACTGTTCCGACTACAGGCCATTTTCCAATTATAAAGCTCCTAATTAGGGACTAAGTGTCCCAAAACACTCCAAATTCCAGAACCGACCCTCCCGGCAAACCACAATAGAAGAAATGAACTTAGGGGAACATTTAAATTGGGGATCGGGGCGTAAATTTCAAAAATGACCGGCATCTTCCCACACTTAAAAGATTCGTTCGTCCTCGAACGAGCATAGGAAACATACCTGGAGTGGTGAAGAGATGAGGGTATTGGTTGCGCATATCCTGCTCGGTCTCCCAAGTCGCCTCCTCGACCGGCTGACCCCGCCACAGAACCTTTATTGAAGGGATGTTCTTTGACCTTAGCTTCCTTACTTGCCTGTCTAGAATGGCCACTGCCTCCTCAACATAAGACAGATCCTCGTCTAGCTGAACAGAAGTGAAATCCCACACATGCGACGGGTCACCATGGTATCTTCGGAGCATAGAAACATGAAATACGGGATGGACTTCGGCTAGGCTGGGAGGTAAGGCCAACTCATAAGCAACCTCCCCAACACTCCTCAAAATGTCAAAAGGACCAATAAATCTAGGACTCAGATTCCCCTTCTTCCCAAACCTCAAAACGCCCTTCATGGGTGAGACTCGAAGCAGAACCTGCTCGCCAACCATAAAGGCCACATAACGGACCTTCTTGTCCGGATAACTCTTCTGTCTAGACTGGGTTGCACGAAGTCTATCCCTGAATCACCTTGACCTTGTCCATAGCATCCCGAACCATATCGGTACCTAGCAACCTGGCCTCGCCCGGCTCAAACCAACCCACGGGAGACCTGCACCTCCTACCATATAGGGCCTCGTACGGAGCCATCTGAATACTAGACTGGTAGTTGTTGTTATAAGCAAACTCCGCCAGCGGCAAGAAATGATCCCATGAACCTCCAAACTCAATCACGCACGCACGGAGCATATCCTCCAAAATCCGAATAGTGCACTCGGACTGGCCATCAATCTGGGGGTGAAACGCTATGCTCATCTCCACCCGAGTGGCTAACTTCTGCTGTATGGCTCTCCAAAACCGTGAAGTGAACTAAGTGCCTCTATCTGAAATGATGGAAACTGGAATACCATACAGCCGAACTATCTCCCTGATGTAGATCTCTACCAGTCGCTCCGATGAATAAATAGTGCTCATTGGTATGAAATGGGCGAACTTGGTCAGCCGATCCACAATAACCCAAATGGAATCAAACTTCCTAACAGTCCGTGGAAGCCTAGATACAAAGTCCATGGTGATGCACTCCTATTTCCACTCTGGAATCTCTATCTGCTGCATCAATCCACTCGGACGCTGATGCTCATACTTCGCATGCTGGCAGTTGAGGCATCTAGAAACATAATCAACTATATCCCTCTTCATCCGCCTCCACCAGTAATGTTGTCTCAAGTCCTAATACATCTTCGCGACACCCGGATGTATGGAATACCGCGAGCTATGGGCCTCTGCTAGAATCATCTCTCGAAGATCATCTACATTGGGCACACAAATACGCCCCCGCATCCTCATAACTCCATCAACCCCAATGGTAACATCTCGAGCATCACCACACCGAACTCTATCCTGGAGGACAAGCAAATAAGGGTCGTCGAACTGACGCTCCCTGATGTGGTCAAATAGAGAAGACCGAGAAATCACACAACCTAGAACCCGGCTGTCACGACCCCAATCCCGGTCGTGATGGTGCCCAACACAACTGCTAGGCAAGCCCGACCATTTACACTCTCATTTCGAGCATGAAGCTCAAATCAATTACCTGAACATTTATGTCAACAATAAAGCATAACTGTATAACCACCCCAAAGATCTAGGGTCACGAGTCTGGAGCCTCTAAACAAGATCGGATAACAACATCTAGACCAAATACTAAAGTCCGAATAATTTATATACAAAAGAAAAATAGAATAAGAAGAGAAGCCAGGTTCTGCGAACTCCAGCAGCTACCTCAGCAACTCGGATAGATACTGATAAAAGCTGGAGTGCTCGTTTATCTTCTCCCGAGTACATGAGTCTGCACACAAAAGGTGCACGGAGTAGGGGTGAGTACTAAGTACTCAGTGAGTAATAAATATATAAAAGCAACTGAAAGCAGGAAATCCATAGAATACAACAATATGAAGCTAAATTACAGTCCGATCCTCCTACGAACTAGCATCAACAGTACAATACAACTACCATAGATAATTCAACAGATAAAGATGCAATGCAATGCACATAACCGCTACGGCGTGTAGCCCGATCCATTTAACGTCGACGGCGCTCACTGGGGGTGTGTACAGACTCCGGAGGGGCTCCTACAGCCCAAGCGCAATACCGCTGCGGTGTGTAGCCCGATCCTCATATCAACCACTGCGGTGTGCAGCCCGATCCTCATATCAACCACTGCGGCGTGCAGCCCGATCCATCCTCAATCCACAACATGCATATGAGTCACACAATAGCTCAACTTATTTATTTCCAAGTTCCAATTCATTTTATTATGAAAATACTTTAATGCTTATTTAATTTTCCAAAATAGATGACTTAGCATTTCAATACGGTGCTTTCAAACCAGGACTGAGATTAGTGATTAAGCAATTAGAGCTATCACATATATAACTATCCTCTATGGATACTACAGGTCGGCACAAGGCCCCAAACATGGCTTACAGCCCACAAAATATATCTAACACAATGTGCGTTTCAATCGCATATAGCATATTATTCACATCCGGGATGGACTAAGTCTCAATCCCTAGTCACAATCAATCCCGCACCTGCCACGGGGTGCGAGCCATGCCCTACTAGCGTCACAATGTGCTAAGCCGGGGTTTCGAACCCTCAGGCTACCATATACACAAACTACTCACCTCTAGCCGGCCGTAGACTCGTCCGCGATACCTTTTCCCTTCAAATTTACCGCCTCATGCATAGAATCTAGTCAAACACAACAATTATATCAAATACGGGTCAAAGAAACATAACCCAATTCAATTTATGCGAAATACCCGATAATACACCAAGTTGGTAAAACCCGACTCCGGGCCCGCTGCTCGAAAAATTTTAAAATTAGTACTAACGGATTCCTCGTCTCTCCACAAGTCCGTGCATATAAAATTTATCGAAATCGGAGTTCGAATGGCCTTTCAAAACCCAAAAATTCATTTTCATGATTTAGGCCCTAGTTCTTCACAAATTCTACCAATTTCAGGAATTTTGTTATTGATTCTATCATAAAATCATGTTTTTGAGTCAAGAAACTTACCTCCAGCGATTACCCATTGATTTCTCTCTTAAAAATCGCCTCAAAAGTTTCTTCCCGTCCCAAAATTGGAAGAAAACTCGACCTGCTCATTATAGGTACACTGTTCACGCGTTTTACTGCTCCCAATGGATTCCTTGTGAAATGCTAATGAATTTAGGCTTTTGAATCACTCAATTTGACCTTATAATGAAGGAGATATGTAGGTTTTACGATTTGCAAATAGTGCAGGTTTTTAATACGCCGTCAGGGGCAGTTTCGTCATTAACCTGAAAATCTGGGCAACCTTAGTAAAATAGCCATAAAATCCTCATACGATGTCCAAATTCGATGATTCTTTTTGCTAAGGGTCCGTAATTACGATACGAATCTAATTCTTCATTCAAAACAGTAATCGGAGCTCATCTGTTCAATATAATATCATTTATGCTTGAAAAAACGATGTCGAAGCATAAGAAAAACGAGCATAACGCAACCCAAACCTATCTGACACTCATCCGAGCTCCTCGGGATAGTATACGAACATAGTAATATGCCAAATACGATCATTT